>JBAGKK010000069.1:244120-267754 GCA_037177015.1 Euceroptres primus
ATATATACATGCATACACACATTTATATATCATGTTTTAAATTTTTTATCACTTAACCAGAAGTTCATGTTTTTTACGCTTTGTTTCTTAATTTATCACTTGTTATGATATCTAATTTTCTAACACCATAAGGTAAATATAATATTGCTGCTTAGTTTTAACTTTAAAATGCTAACCTTACAATTAATTCTAGCTGCTCCGTTTTTCTAGAACTCACGTTCCGATAGTATGACTAGTCCATGATGTCTTTAATTAAATGGTAAGATAGAAAAAAAATTTTTGTGACGTATTCAGATAAGATTTATCTCTAAATTACGAACTTATGTTTATTATTTTAACTTATGTATATAGATATTCCCCTGAAGAAGAGATCAGTCTGATCTTGAAAGGTTGGGAAAATTATATCAATAAAATTTATCCGATTGACGACGTTTTTCTTCATTTTATAAGATATTTTTTCAATTTATCAATTGCCCGGACGTTAAAGAAGTTTAACCACGTCATCGTTGTACATTATATTCTTCATCCTAATTTACGAAAGCTTCATTTCGCTACTTTATTCCGATGGTTGTTGGTATGGAAGCTCTTTTCCTTTGATAATGAGTAATTAGAAATTTCGTCTTTGACGAAAAGTTGCGAATTGATCAACAGACGTTTTCCATGTATCCAGGCTCGTTTGACAGGTTTGGAGTGTTCAATAGATGAAGCGGCGGGATCGTCATGGTCCTCTCCAGCTAATTTATGACTTCGAAGACAATTTTCACAGGAAACACATCAAAGTCCGGTAACGGTCAATGCAGCCGCGCACAGAGTAGAGCTTCACGGACGGTAAAGCAACCACGGGCTGCACTAACTACGTTAAAAGTTTTAATATTAGTTTAGTCGACGGCCACGGTAGATTGAGACGTAATTCCAGGTAATACCCTGGTTCTACGAGCTACTTCCAGGCTAATACCGAACGAAACGCGTTCTACAAAGGACCCTCCACCCCGCAGCCCTTAATCTGCATTAAACTCAACGTTCGGTAGCTCAGGAAACGAACGCCCATCTCACAGAACCCATGACTGTCCGATACCATGGTAGGTCACCACAGATACCATCATGGTATTCCGATTCGACCATCTCTTTTTCCTTCTGATTTGAGCTTCTCTTTTCGTTTGATATAATACCAACACAGTCTTAGACTACGACTATTTGGTTATCAGAATATTAGAATATTAGCCTGTGAGGTGAAATTTTCTCCTAAAGAGAAACAAGTGAGATTTTCCATCATGTAGGAAAAAAATCTCGAACCAATCCATTCGCTCTTCTTGAATCTGGTTCGACCTCGTCTTGGAGCTAGAGTCGATAAAAAATGCACCTGCGGCGGGTAATAATTTGCGGGGCCCAGGCGGCACCGGAGGGTGTACGTGGGGGGTTGAAGGAGGGTGGTTGCTGCCACGGGAAAAGGAAATAACTCGAGGTGGACCACGCGTTTTGCTTGGAAGCTCGTCTCCGCAGCAGCGGAATCGTGCTACGCCCTCTCTCACTCTCTGCCTCCTCATTTCTCTCTTTCCCTTCCTATCTTGCTTTCTCTCTCTATTTTCATCTCTCTCGTTGCCTCTTTATCACCAACTCTCTTTCTCTCTCGTTACCTATCTCCCTTTCTCTCTGGATGATGTTGCATCTCCCTCTTTTTCTACATCAACCTTCTCTCTCTGGAGTCAATGCGTGCGTACGAACACAAGCAAGAAAAGTTTTACACTCACAACTACTGACTCAAAAGTGAGCTCACGTCTACCAGCACACTCTCCTCTAATCTAACTCCTCACGAACAGAGCATGCTTGACTCGGTACGGAGTATAGTGCTATCCTCACTAACACTGATACGAAATCCTCCACCTCTTTCTGCTTCTCCTCTTGCTGTTCCCGTTCCTCTTCCTCCTTTTCCTTCGTGGTCGTCGTCGTCGTGGAGCTCTCGTGGTAGAGCTGCACTTTCGGGGTGGCTCGTCGAAAATCGGCGCTCTCCGTCGACGTAGCGGCGCGACGGTTTGGACGGCTGTGAGGATAGAATACCTTTTCATGTCTACGTCAACTTCGGTTTCCCGTAACGCGCCGAAAACGCGATCATTTCAACCATCAACAACCAAAATAGTCATTGACTTTTCAATCTTTGTTACTGTTCAGAAAATTAATTTTTCGATTACGAATGGTTCTTAGTCGTCCAAACATATACTTTGCCGGAGAGTTCATTTTGTTTCGACGATCTTGGAGATCTATGATTCTCCAGCTTCCTACCGCCGACGGACATTTCTCCTGGACCAAAGCTCATTTGTGTGAGTAGAAACCGCTTTTGTTCCTATTGTAAACTGATCAATTTCTTGCAACCAAAAACTGCTTTCGTTACTTGAAGATACATTTCTGTAAATGCTTGTTGTAGTTGTAAACACTTTCGTTCATGTAGATTTTAATTGATTGTGGTATTTCTGATCTTGGTGGATTTGCAAATTGTACCATTGGTAATGCAGTTTTACTGAAATTGTACTATTGGTAATGTAACTTTACTGAAAATAGATTTACTGTTGTAAAGCTATTTTGTTAGTTATAACCGAAACTGTTGTTGTAACCGAAACTGAATTAAAGTAATTTTCCTTCGTTGTTCTTGAATTGGAATTCAGAATGAACGTTTATAAGTTACTGAAGTCTCAGTATATAATTTACATTTTAATAACTTAGAAACTTTGAAAAGAACTACTGAACAATCTTGAATATTCCAAACGGTAATATTGTTAATTTTTTCACTCTTTTCATAATTAGAATTCTTCAGTGTTACAATTTTCGAGGTGGACCCTAACACAAATATAAAATTAGGTCATCTTTGGTATTATAAATATTATGTTGTGTGTTAGATCACAGTAAAAATAAATTTGAGCTACATTTATGTAATGTGCTTTTTCTATCTATCGTCTCTATTCATCTATCATCATCATCTATCATGATCTATCTATTCATCATCTATTTCTATCATCTCTATCATCTAATATCCAAAATCTAGTGATAGATAATTATGTCAACAACCATTTGATATCCATTTAAATACTTTGCCAAAAACTGATTTTTTTTGTTGATAAACTGGAGTAGGGCACCAGACAACACAACAATGTTGTTTACTTTTTGACTTTTCAGTCGTTTTCCTTCCTCCTTTGTACCAGTTTCCAACAAGTCGTGGCCTACTCGATGAGGTATCGAAGTCTCTGAGATCACGAAGTTTGAGGCTTTCTTGGTGTGGCTGATACAATGAGTTTTGGAGAACAGTCGTACACGTGGAATTTGGTTTTAGCCGAAGTTTCCAAGGTGAGTTGCTTGCGCCAACTTGGCTGCGTACATCTCGAAGGAGGGGACAGGGGTTGGGGTGTCGGTAGGAACTTTGTTCTTGTTCTTGTTCTTATGAAGAACTTTGAACCTCCTTCCCGACGTGCCATTGAACAAACTAGTCTGACTCAACGATAGTTACTTCTTTCTTGTTACGCGGTTACCAAGTTTCGCACTGACGCTCAGTTACGAAGGTTACGCTGAACTTGGTTATTCAACTCTTCTCACTCCAAACCCTCCTCTGTTGCTGAAACAGTTTTAATTTTGCGGCCATCGCTCCCTGCTAAGAACTTTCCAGATGTCTCTTTAATCACTCCATTTGGGGAAATTTCACTCGTTTGATATTATCTACAAATTCTGTAGTATTAAATACAAATTTTGTCACAGTAGCTACTAATTTTGTCAGAGCAACTTCAAAATGCGATACAGGAAGGGAAGGATGTGTAGTTCTCCTGCATCTTCTATTGCATTTTCTTTTGTTCGACAATAATAAATGCGGACTCAAATCCAGAGCAAGGACAAGAAGGTGAAATTGAAGATGGATAAGAGAGGAGAGAAAGCAAGTGAAGGAGAGATAGGGAGAGTGAACTGGTAGGGGAATTGTTACCCCAAGTTTAAACTTGGTTGTCGACTGCCGTTAACAAAGTTTACCATGGGGCTGGTTCAGTAGTGTCTAGGTCTCGAGATGTGCTACTTCTCGCGTCTACATTTTTTCACGTTTTTTTCTTGATTTTAAGCCAAAAGTCAGTGATTCTTCCTCAAATCCTCTACATTTTCTGCCAACAATATCTCAACTCTTCACCGACTCTTCAACCAACTCTCTGAACTTCTGGTCGTGCATTTTTGAAACCCTTATGAGAGATTAAAGAATCTTTGGAAGAAACAATTGTTTGAAGAATGGATATTGATTAGAGAAGCAATACTCTAAAGAAAGAACAGTTTAACGGCAACAATTGTTTGGGGGAAAATGCGTATGTCTTTTTTATAGATATTCTTCCTTTGAGGGTGAATTTGATGTATGTAAGAGAATTTGAGTAAGTCGAAGGTCATTGATTGAGGATAGGATTGGTATCAGGAATTCCTCCGGGCCGACGGATACCTAAGAGGGGTGATGCACCCCTTTCTTGAGAAGGGTCCGTGGTATAAAATTTGGAAGGAAGAATCATGGAGAAAAGCTCGATGGGGAAGTGTCTGCCTTGGAACCGCGGTTGCCGATTATATCGATCCGATGTCTGCCTAATGGAATTACGCGCAGAGCAATCCTAACCACCCTCAACCTTAAAGCCATCGTCTAAGGAAGATTGTACTTCCGGTTCTAGATTATTCTCCCTCTCGCAAAGCATCTTCCTATTCAGGGAATGAAATTATTTTAGGAACAGATTATATAAACTGAGAGAGCATCCTTATTGTTTAATTTGGAGACATCACTAAAAATCTTTCAGTATCAATCTTTATATTTGAATATTAAATTATTGTAGACACAACATTATAATGAACGAAGAACAACATTAAAAACACAAATGATATTATAATGAAATGAACATTTTTTTCAATTTCATTGGAAGAAACTAAAAGAAAAGATTATAGTTTTGCAGTAAGACATTTGTTTAGAATTAGTTTTGTGTCACTGGGTTACTATGATGTTTGGTATTTGGTACTATGACTTTGTCCCTTCGGTTCCCCTTCGAACTACAATTAGATTCTTTCGTGTTTGGCACGCCGTTGCTGCTTTCGTGCACGAATCTCCCCCGATTTTTTCCCGTTCTCTTTCGCAGCTTTCACTTCATCGTGCAGCTAATTGCAAACGTTTGACGTTTACACATACTTGGTGTGACCGGGACCAACGATCGTGTCTGCTAGGCTTACACAATGCTGAACGTCAGGGGCGCTGATGATCGATTTGCTAATTTTCGTCACGATTTCTCCTCTGATTAAAGGTGGATATCTTAAAACGATATTTCAATACTACAACAGATCATCTGTTGTTTGGAAAAGTAAGGTTTTATTTATGTAAGGAAACTGATATGTAGATAATCCAATTTGATTACGTAAGATGTTAGGAACTTTAGCTAAAACTATAAATTTCAACTCGAATCGAAAGCTTTGTGCGTCTGTTCAAGCTGTTCCTCATCAACATCTGATGGTACCCAATTCTGCAAAAATGGCACCACCCGTTATTTTAGCAACTTGTCTGTATATAGTTCGTCGAGTGTTCGTGCG
Source organism: Euceroptres primus (assembly GCA_037177015.1). Classification (NCBI taxonomy): domain Eukaryota; kingdom Metazoa; phylum Arthropoda; class Insecta; order Hymenoptera; family Figitidae; genus Euceroptres; species Euceroptres primus. The sequence continues at coordinate 249,692 of JBAGKK010000069.1, forward strand.
ATAGCGTGATCCAATTTGTCGAAGAATGCGCTATCGCGGGCAACTGTAGGGGGTGAAAAGGGGGGAAGGGGCAGGCAATTAATACGACGCGAAGGCATGCACGCCGGCAGCCAGCCTCGAAGACTCGCTTCATTAGGGTTTGCGAACGGAGCACCGCGAGGAAGGGTTGATTTTTACCCCAAAAACTCATCTTACTCGCTCACCGGTTTCCAATTAACGAAATGCCATAGCCTTGAGGAACTGCCTGTCTCCTCAGATTATCACCTCTTCCATCCAATTGTACAATCTTCTTCTGCTACCATTAGAACAGAAAGAAGTAACATCATATGATACATTATATCATATACCGTAGAATCATCTAACTTCGGACACTGACCCTTACTTCGGACACCCATTTATAATTGTTTTCAGATAATTCAATAGTATAAAAGTAAAATAAATTAAAAGCCAAAACGAGCCAAAGCCAATCCAAGCCAAAGCCCACGTAATCTCAAAAGTTAATTTTGTATTAAAAAATTAGTATAAATCCCAGAAAAAGATGTGTCCGCAGTATGGGACAGTGTTCGAAGTTAGGTGTTTCTACGGTACATGACATGAACATATAAGAATAGTAACTGGCATCGAAGTATAAGCTTGGCTCTAGAAAACTAGGATTCTCAAAATACCCAAAGCAGACATTCTCGTTAGCTTCTCAACCGAACAGTTCACCAGTCTTGACAGTTTCGCGATGTCTATCAATTTCGTATTTACCTAGCTTTCCCTGTCATCCTTTCCAATTAGGATCCATCTCAACTTTCGAAAGACATAAATTCTTAATGGATGCATTCGATTTAGACAGTGGACTTGCAACCGAGTCAACGTCCTGCCAAATCAAAACTAACTTTAGCAGACATTGTTTATTAAGAGACATTTTTTCAAGGTATTTTTAATATAATCCGATGTACCGTTCTCAAAGTAGTAACACGAAATTCACCAAATCTGTCACACACTATTGATCGTTGTCGTTCGAGCAGATACGAAAAAGCTGGGAAGAGAGAGCCAACATCTAAGAGGATGTAAAAAGGACGGAGAAATTTCTTATACCTATTGCGTTGGCCAGCTTCGGAGTATCAGGGCAGGGGGTGGTAAGACGAAAAAGAGGAATAAAGAAAGGTTGAAATAGCTGGTGAAGGAGGAAGCAAGGGAGGAAAGAAGAAGGCAAGAGGAAAAGGTGGTGGAAGAGGAGTGCAGAGGAGGAAGAGAAGGTGGATGAGGGGGTGTTGGGAAATGGGGGGCTGAGGTCCGCGGGGGTTGCTGGAGACTCGGCGGGGGTGGTCCAATCACAGGCAACGGTGTCGGGTGGGGCGGTCCGCCCACCATCTCCTCCTCCCTCGTCCCCCCCGCACCCCTTCCCAGAAACCACCACCATCGTACCGATCCCACGAGCCCCCGCGGCTTCTGGCGGCGGCCCAAGACAAGTGCCCGCGAGATATTCTCAGCATGAGTGGTGATTGTTACCGCTCCTCGGTCTACGATCTCGACGATCATCGCCGGTTTCTCAGATTTTCTCAGAAAATCTCGTTTCTAATGTCACGAATCAAGAAAACGCGTTTCTAGAACATGAAATAGAGTTATTGAGGCTACCGATGGGCGACCGTTGTTGGTACCAGGAAGTTCTTCGAGTTTAGGGGTTAAACTTGGTTTTAGACTGTTCTCCAGGAGTTTTTGAACTTTTCGGGTCATCAAAGTGCACGAGAAGAGTCTGCGGGGTTGTACTGAGGGTGGAAGACCTGGTACCGTAAGTAGAACTTGTTTTAGTTTTGTATGTTGATGGATTGGATATTTTTTGGTCACATCTGATAGTTCTCGTTTGTGGTTTTCTTTTGTGAATCCTCATTGTCGTTTTTGTGGTACCTTTTTGAGTCTTATTTTCTGGTACTCTTTTGTGGTTTCCTGTCGTAGTTCCTTGCTTTGAGGCACTTTTGAGGCATCTTTTGTGGTTTTCTGTGGTGGTATCCTGTGGGAATGATAAAGAATAATAAAGTTAAACTTATTATAAACAATAATAATAAAGTTTGCTCCTTGACTGCATATAAATAAACTGTTTCCCCCTTTTTGGGAATTGAAATTCTGTTGCATATGAATAATGAAGACAAAGGAACCAATTCTGGATACCGGATCACTCTTGTTTTTGCCGTAAATAAATGTAATTATAAAATAAATTTTTGCGAAATCTTTAGCTTAACAGTTAAAACAAACATTTCATAAAAATTTATCTATTTGCGGCAGAAACAAGAGTGATTTGGTTCCTTTAACTTAGACCTGCGAAGGAAGTAATGTAGTAAATGTCAATTTGCATATCCATTACAGGAAGAGGAAAATATTTTATAAAATTAACATGGCTTGGAATAGAAATAAGATAAATTGAATTTGAATTCTACTGGTTACTGTATGATTTTACTAATCATCTATTGTGATATACAACAAATGGTTTCAACGAAAGTAGGGTTATTCATATGGCTATTCTACACTCTGTACAATGATATGCAATAAATAGTTTCAACGAAAGTAGGGTTATTCTACACTCTGTAGAATGATATCCAATAAATAGTTTCAACGAAAGTAGAGTTATTCATATGGTTATTCTACGCTCTGTACAATGATATAAAATAAATAGTTTCAACGAAAGTAGGGTTATTCGTAGGGTTATTCTACACTCTGTACGATTTTACTGATCATCTATTGTGATATACGATAAATAGTTTCAACCAAAGTAGTACTAGCCATAGTGTTATTCTATACTCTCTTGGCAATGAATCTTAAAATAATCTATGTATCATGACGAAATCTACAATGCAAAATAAGATTGTTAGAAGATTTCTTTATTTTTCGAAAGGAAATAAAAAATCAGATTTTAAAAAATAATGACCACAAAGTTGTTCCTCAAAATCGAGACAATATTCCACTCCGTTACACATAATCCGGAACACCATGTTTGATTCTCAACTCTGGGAATTCTTTTCATGGAGTCGCGTTTCTTTCTCTGAAAGTTGGTGGGAGTCCTTTCTCTGACAAATAGGTATCATGTTCCATGTCGCAATATCATAAAAGAGAGTTATTCTTTTCTTTGGAGTGGAATCCCAGACGTTTCAGGAAAAACCACGGTCGGATAGACACCTGCCTGCCAGGGTGAGAGAAAGAGAAAGAGACATGTGCCCGGATTGCCCGAGCGAAGCATGGGTGATTCGATCCTTTCTAACTCATTGCGCCCGATTTACTTTGGTGAAATATAGTCGGATTCCCAACAGGGGGCTTTACGCATACGCTCGTAACCTGGTATCGCTCGTAACACTGATCATGCTTATTCTAGATCCTAAATTCAATTGCACTCGTTGATTCGATTCTTTCAGATAGCGCTCATCTATTGGCTGACCTAGACGACTTTTACTACTTAGTCTGACTAAAAAGAAACCAGCCACAGTTTCCACTTAGGGTCTTTCAATGTATGGAGTTAAAACTCTAGCTTTAAAATCAATAGAATATTAGTCATTCATTTGGAGTTGTATAATATAATTGTAGAATACGCTAAACAATTATTTATTATGATTTTCTTTTTCTTAATTTCATTTAGTTTTTTTATTGGTTTTTATAAGACTGACAAGAATAACTTTGTAGCAGTTTTGCTTTGGGGTATATCGAAAAGTACTTTTATATTTTGGTCTGCCCTACGTGTCACGTAGAAGGGCAAAATGGATAGAAAGTCGAAGTAAGGCGATGAGATTATCTCGTCTAATAAAGCGAATGGTTCGGAATGACTGCAATTATTGCTATGCGCGTGTTGTTGGTGCCGATCGGTCCGAATGAGTCAAGATAAGGGAAAGGAGTTCCCTCTTGTCTTCGCGTCCCCATAGAAAAACTCCCCTTTTAGTGAACGTTTGAACGTCGTACGTGATTATCGCGCTAACGCGAACTTTCCAGATATTCTGATAATGGGAATAGATTAACCATTTTATTAGAAGTTCGGATTGTAACTATAATCTCAAACTAGAAACAATTTTTTTCACTTAATTTAAATTGTTCATTCTTGTTTTATACTCTCTAAATCTGAATTAGTGAACAGTGGGTCACTAATTGACTTTAGTAAAAATTTTTAATAATTATTAGTCGTCTTTCACTATTTTTTTGAGTAGTTTTAAACTTTTCACTAAAGCTTTAGTCAAAAACTACTAATAATTAGTCGAAATTTTCACTGAAGTGAATTAGTGACGCACTTTTCACTAATTCAGATTTAGAGAGTAGTCGTTTACACTTTTATATCAGACAAAAGATTTTCTTCCATTGACGTCAGAATATTAAACAATAAGTTTTTATTAGACGACTTTCCTAACATTATTTCCATTTTATACATAGTTCATGACCGACACTGTGACCAAGTATTGGTTTCTTACTTGTTATTCATGTGTCTCTGTTTTTGTTACTTCAAATAGCTTTTATGCTATTCCCTTGTGCCACCCACTCACGGCATGTTCCGTGGAATAATGCTCGAAAGGAAACTTTCAGCTATGCTAGAGACGATCTAGGGTTTTGGTGTTATCATGCGACGATATCTATAGTCTATACTTATTACATACTTATCTATAGTCTATACTTATTATATATTTATCTATAGTCCATACTCCTTTCTATTATTCTATTATTATAATCTATTATTATATACTTATCTATAGTCTATATTCCCTCCTTTTTATTATAGATTTGTACTCATCAATGAAAAAAATAGAGGGTGCGATTAAATGTATGGAAAGATTAATCCATTACAATGCTTTCTATAGTACAAAGTTAAACTAAAACACATAATATGCAATGAAAACAATCAAGTCTATGGCAGATGATAATTTCCCAGGTTATAAGTAGCTTTACAGTCTGGATGTGAAATCAAGAACCTTTTCCATTTACTCAGAGAAAATAATTATACATTATAAATCACGTTCTATTTAAAAAATGAGGTCAAGCAAATACATTAGTTTTTATTTTTTTTATTCTAATTGAAATAATTGAAATAACTACGTTACATTAGTTTTTAATGTATTTTTAGTTCATTTATAAATAATCGGTTTCAGTAGTTTAGTGTTCTTTATTTAAATATTATCTAAAGTATAAAATTTAGATTCCGAACTAATTTTAACAAATATATTACCTTTTTCTTGTACCTTTTCTCAGTAAAAGTTCGTACGTAGAAATGAGCAAAAGGGCTGAAAGCGATGAAGGTTTGTGGTTGTACACAGGCTGGTTGCAAACGAGTCATAAATTAACGAATTGTCGATCGGCGATCCGCGACAAGCACATTATGGTCTCGGCATATGCACGCACCGTTTGAGCATAAAGTCACGCGAAGCCGCGACCACGAGACACGCAATGCATAAATCTTCTATCTACGGCCTTTCTTTTCTGCCTCAAATATTTGGTAATCATAAACGAAAACCTTTGTCATTTATCTTGACGCGATATCAAAATTAATAGTGACGAAAACGACGATACTAGACCCTAACTGATACAGAATTTCCCTAATTCGTCACGACATTTTATGTCAAATTAATGTCATCTACTTTATTTTGAAACTATATTGAGTGCCCCTTATCAATCAAACGAAAATCACTGCCATATTATATTCAAGCCTGTACCATATAAACATTGTCAATTTTATTCATCACTGTCAAATTATATTCGAAACTGTACCATATGTACTTGTTCTTTTATTATTACACCTTTCCTTTATTATCTTGCAGTTTACTCTTCATCTTGCAGTCGTTTTTATCTCAAAGTTCATCTCATTCGACCCACATCCGTTTTTCTTGGCAATCAAAGCACAAAGACAGAAGGTTGAGAGAAAGAGAGGTAGTGACTAAAGAAAAGGGTGAGAGGGAGATGAAGAAGGAGAGTAAAGTAAAGAGAGAGGTACCTAAGCCGAGAAACTTTTCCTGTGCAAAGTACCACGCGGGCTGGCTCGCGGTTATGAAATTCTGATGGCTCATAAAATGTAAGAAAATTTACAGACTTTGTTCCCTTCCTCTCCTCGCGTCTTCGCCTCTTACCCGTGTGGCATCTATCTCGCTTTCTCCGCCTCTTTTTCTCCGGCTTTCAGCATTCTTCTCGTTTTCTTGCGCTCGCTTCCTCTTCGACCCTCGCGGAAAGAAGGAAAAGGCGGCAGCCTGGGGTGGCGGTATAAAGTTTGAAACTCGCGGCAATCGATTAGGAAAAGGCGAATGCAGTCGGTTCTCTCTTCTACTCTCTGCTTATTTGAACGCCCTTTCAACCGTGACAAAATTCTGCTCCATTTTGAAAATATTCACGATTTTATTCTCCATTTCCGATACCTATTTCAGTAGTCATTTACAAGTTTAAAATTGATAAAACCTTTACTGATATCATAATACAGAAAGCAAATCGAAATAGTAAATGTCCATTGATTTATTTGTGTAATAAATTAGGTTTAGAATATCAAAATTTCATGAACTAATTTCAATAAAAATTAGCCATAATAAAGTTTGTTATTCACGTTTAAGAAACCTAGTTTTTTCGTTATGGCTCTTAAGAAATCTAGTTTTTCCGTTATGACTCTTATGTTATGAAAATGCGTGATTGCGGTTATGAAATTAAAATGTTCTTTAATTGAAAACTATAATTGTATCTATAAATAATGCCGAAAATCTCATAAATGTCACTGAATTTAATTTCTACGTCTCGATTTCTTTTATGACTCGATTAGGTTCGTTGACATTCAAACTGTACTTTATTCTCCGTGCGCTATAATATTTTAATTACGTTAATTACTTCACTTCAAAAAATCACAGGTAATTTTTTTGTTTAAATTAATTACAGCCTGATATTTTATTTTAAAATGTTTTAATTCCGTCTCACAGCAAATTACTGTGATAGGCGCTAATGCGAAGTCGCGGGTAATTTCCGCCTTATTAGATTTTCCCGGCTCTTTAAGAAACGTGACACGGCGGAAAGTTTTCAGGAGGACCTGGATCCTGGATGTGATTAATGAGATTTCGCGAGTCTTCGATACAATTTTGTGAAGTCGATTGAGAATCTAAAGTCGGTTTGAGGAAAAAAAGGGAATGGCAGGAACAGGTGAAGTATTAAAGAAAACTGCGAGTCGGAGAAAGAGAGAGATGCTCATAGCAGTGCAGGATATTGAGATGGAATTAATATTTATTCACCGGAAATGAGAACGAAGTATAAATACGATCCCTCCAATCTGAGTTTAACTCGTATTTCTGAAGCCACATAAATTGTGCTGAAACCTTCTAGAATCTACATCAAAACAGATATCTTCAAGTTTCTTGCATAAATAAAAGATTTTATTGTAAAACAAAGTCTAGAAATTTATTATGAAAAAAATTATTTATACAATTAAAGGGTGGCACGCCATAAGGGATTAACCCGCATTTTTTCTAAAATGAGATTATTGGCTCAAAAAATCAGATAAATTTTAATATACATTGTGACAAAAGGCATTTTTTATAATTTCATTTTTAAATTTTTTTGCAATTTTTCAATTTTTTTGCATTTTTTCAATTTTTTAAAACATTTTTTCTCAAATTTTTTCAAGTCTTTGCAACATTTTTTAACTTTTTCCAACTCCGTAGCTCCAAATCTACTTTGCTTCTGCGTCTTTGAATTGAAAATAAGATGTTATACATTGTGGCCTAAAATTGAAAAAATATGCGCGTGGACCGAAAAAAAATTTCCCCTCCATTTTCTCAGAACTCAATGACTTTTTTCAATAAAACTTTTCGTGTCTCAATTCAGTACTACACTCCCTCGGTAGCAAGGTTTTTTTTTTAATTGAAAATAAATTTTTAATCAGCGTCCAAAGTTGAAAAAACGTGCATCTGCAACGAAAAGAAAAATTCCTCGCACATTTTCTTAGAACTTAACCCTTTAGCTTCCAGACCCTTTTCCCGTTGTCTAAAAATTCTGAAAAAATTCAGGAATAATATATGGTCAATTTTTTACTGTTTTCTGCAATAAATTTTTTAAAAAATTTTTTTAGATTTCTCGGCTTCTACTGAGTATACGATTACTTATAACCACCTTACAAGATGCGGGATACTCCACTTTGATCTAATCTATATATTAATTTTGCAGAATTTTAAGCTTATTACATGAAAATTCGAGAAAATCGAAAAAAATAAAATTTGCAACTCTGGTAGCTAAAGGGTTAACGACATTTTCCAATCAAACTTTTTTTTGTGTCGATTCAGCAACTCATTAACTAGAAGTCAAGTTTGTGTCTTTTTCTGAAATTGAAAATTGTATTCTTAATCACCGGCCAAAGTTTAGAAAACATACGCCTTAAGCAAAAACAAATACATTCTCCCTCCATTTACTCGAAACCTAGTAACATTTACCTGTGAAACTTTTCACGCTTCAATTCAGTATTGATGTATCTCGAGAGAGGATATTTTTTTTAAATTAAAAATTAGATTTTACGGAACATTTTTTGTCTCCTGAAAAATCAGGAAAATGTGGCTTAATCCCTTATGGTGTGCCACCCTTCAATTATAAAAAATGAAAAATATTCATTTTCTAAAATTATAATTTATTTTATATTTGGATACAGAAAAATGCGTAGCAAGTGAAAAAAGTCATTTTTATCGGCTGGAAAGATTTCAGTCCTTAATGAGTTAACATAATGTTAACACAATCTATCATGTAAACCTGGTATTTAACATTATCAACTTTAGTTTCACGAATCCATCAGTCACCATTATTTCGTTCATGAAAGAAAAAAAGAAGGACTTCTCCTGAAACTTCCAAGTTGCACGAACTTCTCTTGAAGTAAGCAAACCCGTGGCAAGTGCTCGATCGAGTTATAAAATTGTTATTCAGATTATGATACAGCAAGTTTCGTAGCCATTTGACACAACTCTTTGCGTGCAGTGGTAAGTCAAAACTGCCCAAGTGGTTTATGAAAGTTTGTTTGGATTTCATTACCTTCAAAACAATTCTTTCCCCAAATCTCTTGGCAACAATCTTCTAATAAAAAAACACAATCTCCTAAGCAGCGATTTTATTATTTTCTCTTTGTCATGCCGGAAACTCGGTTTAATTGATTAACGTAAATTAGGAACCTGAAATGACATTTGTTTCTGGCAGGTTGACACATAAGGTACGTGACATATTTTTCCTCGCTCTCGGCTTATTTGGGAAACTCGATCGTGGTCCGAAAGTTTGTGCTGAGAATTGTTGCTGGTGAATTGCAATGGAATTAATGTCAGGATCTGTACACGTACGTAATACGTAACTACGTAAGCAGGGACGCTGGGTACTCGCCAATCTCACGCGAATAATTATGTATAAAGTCGGGGTTGGGAGTGAATGGTGAAAATGGCGATGCTGGTGTGAAAGTGTTGAATGTAATAGTGAAGGCTCACGCTCAAAATACGTCTAAATATTAATGAGCTGTCCCTGCCTACGGCGCAACGTGAGACAACTTCGTTCACTATATTCTCTCTTCTTTGGCTATTGCTTGCACTTCTCTTCTATTTGAACATTTCCTTTGAAACTTACTTTAATGAGAAAATATTTATTTAATTGATTTTTTACAGTATTAATAACGTAAATTAATTTTCTTTCATTATGGTCCCTTTTGAGAAAAAAGTTTAAGTTTTAAATTACAATTTTTCAACTTAGAATCTCTAATAACAAAACGTTTTGTAATAGAATTTCTTTTCTGGATTAATTGTTGGTTGCTTTCCACTTGATATTTTATTGCTGGACCCTAAATGAATACAACCTACTTTCCAGTAATAAATTTACTTTCTGGTGTAAAATAAATATTTGCAACGTTTTCAGCCGACAGGATTACACAAAGTACGGGTTTTTGATTTATCGCGGTAACGAGTTCCACAGCTTGTGCCCACTAACAATGAATAATTTGAGATTGCGGTAGGGGTGGTCTGGATGCGACAGAGAAGGGGGAAAACCAAAGACTGTTTACGACGGGTCGATTTGACCCCGATGAAGCATTGTCATTCTCTCTGGTTGTTATAATAAATTTCATAATGTTTGGTCCCTTAAGCTGTAGATCGAATCACTTCTGCGCCAGTAGATAACCGTTTCTCCATTTTATCCATTTTCCACATTGGTTCAGAATTCCATGAACTTGAAGATATTTCAGCAATTTTAAAGATAAAAAACCACTTTGAATTTCGTTTTTTCTAGTCCCAGGATGATTGTAAGGTATCACAGTTCAGCATTTTATATCCGAAAGTCCGCCTGCACAGAACAAGTGATTGCCGCGAATCATCTGAAAGCGAATTGTATGAATCTGGCAAGTTATCGGATAAATCCGATCCGTTAGATAAGCTGCAAATATCAGATCAATTTGTACCCAGTAGCATAATAAATGAAGTGAGTCACAAGTTGCAGCAGTTCGCTCCAGAATCTGATACAAAAAATGAACGACTTGTGATCTTTTCCAAGAAACGATTCAAATAAAAAAGTTTTCAGTTGCTATTAACCAAAAAATAGTAAAAGTCACTCAAAATCTTTAAAATGCAGCATGAAAACTCGAAAATCGAATATAATCGAAACTGAAAAGTGAGATAAGATTTCATATTTTATACAGTTAAATTTCGAAAACTATCAATTATTATGAAATATTATTTCAATTTAGCTTTTTCAAAAATAGCATAATACTTACTGAACCAGCCGAATTGTACCGCCGATCTTCGAATTTTAATATATCACCTTTGAACTAATTAATAAAAGCACAAATACACATTTATGAAACTAATTCCTTTTACCCCTTAAATTTAGAAGAAAAATACGGACAACCGAGAATTTTTTAATACCTTTAAACTATTGAACTGATACAAAGTTTGTAGATCTAACCAATTTTTTAAAATGCACCTACATATTTAAACATTTATTAATGCTTGTACAGAGGTCGCATAAATGTCCACTAGGGTGGGCTGAAAAACTCAAAATGATTAGATTCATTGGTAATAGCACTGAAAAGTTTCTTTGTAGCATTACAAACAAATTTCAAAAGAAAAAAATTTTTAATTTCTCACCATTGAGCAAGTCGATTGAAATTTTTTAAATTTTGAATATTTTAAATTTTTTGAATGAAAAATGTAAATGGAATGGAAAAAATTATGAATGGAATGGAAAAAAAATTTTAAATTTTTTTTCGGTAAAGTTTATGAAAGTGAATTTCCGTAGACAGAAAAAAAATTATAAAAAAATTGTTTTTTATGTAAAAATAGCTCATGCTTCAGGATCCGTAAGAAATAGAAAAAAAATTTTGTTTGAAACTTAAAAATATGTACGTGTTTCTTTAGTTTATTAAAAAGAGCATCAAAAGATTAAAAAACGAAAAAATTTTTTTTGCAACTTTAGGTACAAATAAACAAAAGTGCATTTTTCGTCATTCTTTGAAATATTAAATTTCGACGAAAAAATATTTTCTTACTTTTTTTTCATCTAAGGTTCACTTCTATAAACTTTACCTAAAAAAAATTGAAAACATTTTTTTTCCATTCCCAAAAAGTTAAAACAATTAAAAGTTTGAAAATTTTCAATTGACTTGCCCAGTGGCGAGAAATTTTTTGCTATTATTATTATTTTGACTCCCATTATCATATTAAAAAACATACTTAATAGGGTGGATAGAAAAACAAAAATTTTGAAAATTGAAAACGCTTTAGCACTGAAAAGTTTCCTGTTAGGTCCCTCATAACTTGTGTAAAATTTCAAATGAATCGATTAATATCCTGAGGTTGGGTGGAGCCGAAATAACTTAGAAAAATTCCTTATTCTCAGATTTTTGCAAAAATCACTAATGTTACTTTTTTTTGAAATCCACTTAATATGCCCAATTTTTGTAAATTTTGTTGAATTTCTAATTTGATTTTATACAGGGGAAAATTTCATTCTTGTGGACCCCTTAAAATGAAAAAAGTTCCAGAAGCTCTGCAAATTAGAATAAAATTTTTTTGAGCCTCCAGAAACTTTCTGGCACTCAAAATGAGTCTATAAAAAAATTGGGGAAGACTTCATATTTGAAGTGACTATAACCTGGTCCTGATTCAGGATATTGCCATTTTAAATGTTGAAGTTTTCCTAATTATTTTGCAGGTAGATTTTGAGTGCCAGAAAGTTTCTGGATGCTCAAAAAAATTTATTATAATTTGCAAAGTTTCTAGAGCTTTTTTTTTATTTTAAGGAGTCCATAAGAATGAGATTTTCTCTTATGTAAAGTCAAATTAAAAATTCAGCAAAATTGATGAAAATTGGAATTACTAAGTAGATTTCGAAAAAAGTAACATTAGTGATTTTTTCAAAAATCTGAGAATAAAATATTTTTAAAACTTATTTTGGCTCCGCCCAACCTCAGGATATTAATCGATTTATTTCAAAGTTTACACCAGTTATTAGTGACCCAGAAGGAAACTTCTCAGTGCTAAGGCGTTTTCAATTTTCAAATTTTGTGTGTTTCGATTCACCCTTAAAGTGAGATGCATCTTTTAGGTATCTTTACGATAACATGAAAAACTTGAGTGACAATACTGAGGCTTTACCTGAACTAACAACTCAATTTAAATTGAAAAAATGATTTGGTGTAAGATAATTATTTTAAAGTATGATTCAGTTTAGCCCAAATTAAGAAAAAACTTCAAAATCCAAAATAAACATCCATTATTCAGATGAAAACAATTAATAGTTTATTAGCGAAACTTGATACTGGAATAAATTCAATATTAATAACAGATATGATGTGAAAAGAAAACGTTTAAAAATTTTTTAAATATTTTCCAAAACCTAAAAAATCAGAAAACTTAATACGAAATAAATTTTAATGGACCATACATATATGTATTACTTACAATATATTTATATAAACTATTTATTAGGTTTCAAATTTTTACCAAACGTTACGATTTTTTAAATGAATAATTACTTTGTAAATCATTTTTTCGTAATATATAATATAATAAAGCAAAGATTTATTTGTAATTTGTTTGTCATATTTGTAATCTGATTTGTAATTGTAATATTGTAAAATGTAATATTTCTAATATTTGTAATTTGATTCATTTGTAATAAATAATACTATATTAATTATTATTAGCATTTGAAATTTGTTGAGATGTCCAAATGTTTTGAGCTAATATTTCCTCCTCTTTATTATTTTATTTCTAATTTTGCAATAATCTTCATTAAAATATTATCATTTGGTGCTTTCATCAAGTGGTAAACGAATTTGGCAACCTGTACCTGAATTTTTTGCAATCTCTTTTGTTTAACTGCAGGTGTTTGCCTCTTCGTCTTGAAGTTAGCAAATCAATAACTGTATACATCTGAAATTTGCCAAGTGTCAAATGGGTCGGATAAAAGCAAGTTTTTTCATCATCGGATACAAATATATCCGCGGATACGGATTACAATGTAAAACTCTGTAAGGCATCGCAGAAATGATGTTAAAAAAAAAACAAAAGGCTAAAGTCCTTTTGTGTTGGAATCAATCCAAGCCCATCGAGGCCTGTGTTAAATATGGAAATGTCGTTACAATGCATTATTTTTGGCATTAGCGGTGAGTGACATTTCAAAAACTAGGTAAACTCAATTGACTGAAATTACAAATTATAACAATGAAAACGCTACCGCCATGATTACAGTAGACAAAGTTTCCATGCCCATATTTTGAGTCTCTTTATGAGATTAACACTCGTCCTGACAGCGCTAATTCGGTTTCCTGCAGTTGGCAATAAATGGAGAAAAGTAGAAAGGGAGGCAAGTAGAGAAGATGGTTTTGGACGAAAGCAAGGAGTTACCCGATACTCCGAAGAGTCTTGTGTACGTGACGTTTGAAAGCTGCAGACAGCAACTCGTACCTCGATCCCTTATTTTCTGTCTTTGACTGTCCTACGCCCTTTATACTTCCTCCTCTGTTTTCTTTTCTCTCTCTCCCTCCTATCTTTCTTCTATCTCTCTTTCCTGAATCCTTCGGGACTGCTAATCGCGAGCGACAGTCACAGCAGGATCAACGTCACTTTCAAGAATGTCTCCAAATCGCGAAACGACGCTCTCACCATTTCGTAATAATCTCGTGTCCTGCTAATTCTGTTTTGGTAGAGAAAAATCAGTCCGACTTATTAAATTACTGTCCTCAGAAACTCCAGTGTCCTCAGTTGATATAATTGACCATACTTATTAAAGCTTTTTATAAACCTGAAAAAGCTTCCAAATAATACCTTCTCATGTGATGAGAATGTGTTTTAGATTAGATAAATTTTAGATAAAACTTAGAAGAGGAAAGAAATATTTCTTGGGAGTTTAAAGTAATCCCATTGGTTTAATCGTGTTTCAAGGGAGCACATCGTGATAAATGTATTCGACTAGTAATGAAAAGAGAAGAGACTTCGGTTTCTAGTTTACCTTCAGTTTGCAGTGCATACACCTTTCTCGATTCCCAGAGAAGTTCGGTGACTGTATTTACCATGGCGAGGTACTTAATTTTGCTTTCGGAATTAAGTCGAGGGTAAGGAGGTGGGTTAGGCTAGGGAAAATCTAGGGAAGGTGGGGTTGGGGTAGGTGTTACAGAAAGGTGGAGAAGAGGATGGCTGAGTTTGAGTCGGTGTTGGAACTACTCCTGAAATATCCTACGTAGAGGATTCCGTGCAACTTGCGTTGAGTATTTTCCTGAGACAGTTTCTCACAATTAGAATACCCTGGGGAAAGTCTACCTTATTCGACGAGATAAGGGAAACAAGTGGCATCTCCTAAAGAATATGTGTAAATCAAAATATTTTTATAATAATTAAAGCATGTATTAATTTGTCTGTAGTAATTCATAACAGTAATATAATTAATATGTAAATCATAATTTGTCTGTAGTAATTCATAATAGTAATATAATTATTATATAATTCATAATTTGTAATTATCTGTAGTATAATTCATAATTGTAATATAATTAATATATAACTCATAATTTGTCTGTAATAATTCATAATAGTAATATAATTAAAATATAATTCATAATTCATGATCGCATTGTCAGGTATGAATTAATTGGAAACTATACAATGTTTATCAGAGATCAAAATTCTATCTTATGGGGAAAGAGGAAGGTCTTCTGAAAAGCTATAGTGTCCGGAATTAATTGATCGCAGAAGGGCAGAAGGTAGCTGAGAAACCTATATGCTCTCTTAGGAGGGTCGTCGGTGCAGGGTAATATTGGTACTAGTTCGTGCCAGTCGATGAGCCACTCCGCCCAACTCGTGCATACTCGCATTGCCCCCCACTCGACTGCTGCAGGTGCAACGATATAATTCGATACCTCGTTCCAGGCGACTCTGTAGACACGATTCAGAAAATGCAGCCTTGCAGGATTCAAGATACAAATCTTCATTCTATCATTTACAAAAGTACTCTTCTTTTCATGAAAAGTACCGAAAATTAATAATTTTGTGATTCTACGAATTAGAAGACGTTCTGAATTATCCATTTTCAAATATGAATTAGAATAACAATTTTTTTATTTAATAGTCTAGGACCTAAACATTTTTAATATTTCGGTTAATTAACCAAGTTCTGAACAGGTACTTAAATAATTACAATTGTAGTATAATTGTACTTCTCGATTGTTTGTGACATGATTATTAGGGTATCAGCCGAAATCCCGATATTTCGATTTTGCAAAACCTTAAATCGAAAATCTCTTTCTTGTGGAGAGAAACTTCTTCTGTATTTTTTACAGATTTTTCAAAAATTGTTTAGAGGTCCGTAAAGTTTCTTTTTGGTCAGAAACGTGACCTTTAGAGTGTAATAATTTTTATTTTCTGCAGTTTTAAATTCTTCTCAAAACTAAAGGTGATATTTCTTCACAGTGGTGTACGAATACTCCCAGATTTTTGACATAATAAACAAAAAAAATTAAATGAGTGTTTAACATCCTTAAAGCATCGATTTTTGGATAAATTTAAGTTTTGGGGGTCAAGATCGACCTTAAAATTTTTGTTTAAATATGAAACTCATACTGAATATTTGAAACGTAATTGACAAGAAATTTCTGTACCATATTCAGCAATTTAACTCAATGAATAGGGTTGGGCAAAATTTAAAAAAAATCCGAACTCGACAGGTTGGGACAGGTTTTTTTTAGATCGGGTACGGTTGTCAGGTTAACCCGATAACCCGACCCGAAATTGCAGTTTAAAAATTTTCAAATTTTTCTGGAAATTTCTAGAAATTTTTAAATTGAACTTCGGGGTCGAGTCGGGTTTTTAGTCTTTCGGGTCAGGTCGGGTTATTGGGTCAACCTGATAACCCGAACCGACCCAATGGCCAACCCGACCCGATCCAAATCATTTTACACATCAATAAAGTAACTTAATAAATAAAAAGTTTTTAAATTAAAATTGTCTTAAAAGTTAATAAAATTGCCCAAATTTTGAAAATATTAAGGGTTTTAATTGAGAAAATAATTTTTTAGTTAATAAAAAATCTATATTAGTCGAGGGGTTGAACACTCGATTTTTAAGTGCACACCAGATTTTCAAATTTCAAAGATTTCAAGAATTTCAAAAGATTTCAAAGATTTCAAAAGATTTTAAAGATTTCAAAAGATTTTAATGTTTTCAAAAGATTTGAAAGATTTCATGGAGGCATGGACATCAGGTTTCAAGAGTTTTAGCCCCTCGAGTAAAAAAATGTCAAAAGATTTCCAAGATTTTACAGAAATTTCAAAAGATTTCAAGGATTTAAAAAAATGGCAAGGATTTCCCAAAGATTTCAGATTTCACAAAAATTTCAAAATATTTCAAGGATTTCAAAAGATTTTAAGAGATTTCAAAAGATTTGAAAAGATTTTAATGACCTCAAGAGTGGTTAGCCTCTCGATATTAGTAAATATATATATCTACGAGAAGTTGCCGAGAGAAGAAAAGTTATATATATATATATTAAGATTAAAAAAATTTTTAATCTAAAACATTTTATTTGTTGAGTTAATTGAGTTCAATTTGTTGATTATGGTGCAAAAATTTATTGTCATTTGCGCCTTAAATATTCCCCGTGACTATCATATTTATAAAAAAATTTTAGGATCAATTTTGACTCCCAAAACTTAAATTTGTCTTAAAATCGATGCTTTAAGGATGTTAAACACTCATTAAAAAATTTTTGTTAATTATGACAAAAATTTGAGAGTATTTGCACACTTCTGTGAAGAAATATTACCATTAGTTTTGAGAAAAAATTTAAAACTATAGAAAATAAAAATTATTATACCCTTGAGGTTACGTTTTTCGATAAAATATTAACTTTAGCGACCTCTAAACAATTTTTTAAAAATGTGAAAAAATACAGAATAACTTTCCCTCCATGAGAAAGAAATTTCCGCTTCAAGGTTTTGGAAAAGCGAAAAATCGGGATTTCGTGCGACTCCAATTATTATGTGTGGTATGTTTAGTCTCGACCTTTTTTATAATAAGTAGTGAAGCACCAGTCATGGAAATAAAGGTCAATATAAAAGATGTGATAATTCCTTTTGAAACGTTTCGGTCACTGTTTTGACCCTCATCAGTCAAGAAGACATTCATTAGATCTGTAATAGCAGTGAAAAAGCGGAAGGTCAATAGGAAAAACAACATACCTGGTATAAATTGAAATACGAAGAAAAAGTCAGCTGGAGTAAAAAATCTCAACGGAACGCAAAAACATGATACAACAAATGATGATTTACAAAAACAGTTTTTTTAAATATTAAGAAAACACAGATAAAATGATATATAAACAAGGGCAAAAGCCCGACATCCCGTTTGGATGCAAGACGAGTGATTGACAACTGAAGGAGAATTACGAAAATTCAAACAAGAAAACAGAATGTAGTATATGGATCGATAACGTAGAATGGAAATTTAACGTGACGAATTTTTCACAATTGATTAAAATTTATAACAGGTTTATAGACATCGGGAAATAAATTATTTTCAACACGCCGTGCGCAATCCTCAATATTTCGCACGCTTACGAAAAAAAGCATACGCAATATTTAGGATT
>JBAGKK010000069.1:271699-282808 GCA_037177015.1 Euceroptres primus
TCTCTTAAACCTAGCAATGGAAAAGTCGATCTAAGCGACAATGTCACTTATGTATCTTTTTACTTTGGACGGCAGTATTGTTCTCCAATGCTGGAATCTCAAAATTATCAAAATCAAAGTTATGGCCAGTATCAATATAGTGTTTAGTAAGAGCAGTATGATTAGCTTTATCAGGATTATATGTCTTGAATTTCTTGTTGGTATTGCTGTCTTTTATAGCTCGTATTAGATTACAAATTGTATTTCTTTAGAATTTCGTTCTCAAACTTTTTGTTACGTCTTCATCATTCGTTGAAGTCAATTGCGGAGGTACCAAAGACCAGGGCAAAGAGGCAAGCACCAGTTAGGAGCGTTTGTTTGACGAGGTCGAGGGCCTAGGGTTATTAAGCTCAGCCCGCAGACCACATCAGAGCCAACCAGAAAGAGCCTCGGCATATTCATCTACCTCGTCCTCTTCCCTTTAGTACCCCATACTCATACTCTCTTCTCCATTGTTCAGTTATACAGTATTTTGTCCGACATGCCATGTCCCATTTATGGTAGTTGCCTAAAGTTCAATTTCACTTTGAAATTGCTGTTTTATATTGTGCTGGGTTATAGATCCGTCCAAATGATTCAGTTATTGATTAGAAATATGTTTAAATTATTTTCGTATTTAAATTATGAAATATTCATCATGCTGAAATCCTAATGGCTAGTTTGAAAAATGTCAGTCGGTGTCTAAGGTGGTGAAACTTTATTTTACTCCCTTCAAATTTCTCACAAGGGCTTTAATTAAACTCTGTTTACGTTAAGATCCTGCTACAGTGGCTGCTTACATCACATGACTCTTCATGTTTAACCACTTATCACGTCGGATCTAACAACGCGTAACACATAATGAGCCTAAGGCAAAAGCGAGGAAGTGAGAGGGAGCAAGTGAGAACAGTGATGAAGTGATGAATAAATCGAGTGTAAATGAAATAAATAAAAATTTGGGTATGTGTGAGAATTCGAAACATTGAATAACATTAGGAAAGGGAATTAAAAATGATGCTATTAGAAATATATGGGCTTATTTCTTATTCTTGAGGAGTTGGATGATGCATGGAGAAATTAGGGAAGTGACAAACACTATTACCATTTCATTGGTTACATAAGGGGAATTATGGTTTGAAATACTAACATGAGTGTGGATTCGTGAATGTATATCGACATTAGGGTCGTTTCAGAGGAGCGTGATTACATTCGCATGCTTTAAGGACATATCTGACTGATATCGACTCGACTACTCGACTCAGCTAAACCACCTTCAGACTTCTCCTTCTCTCTCAAACACTCTCTCATCCCCGATTTCCATTGCCCCAGTCGACTCTACCTAACGTTCGCACCCAAGCGAGTATTTACCGATTCCAATTGGTTTCGTGATTGCGCCTAAGTGCCAGATAGACCCGCGTGTTTCGCGAAATTTCATCGCTCGCTGAATCCAAATATGATGAGATCGAATAAATTATTACCATTAAATTCATTAAATGTACAAAATCCATATTCAAAATTCTTTAACAATTTTCTAATAATTTGTAATATGTTATTTGATAATATATTTTATGAATTGGAAAAAGTAGTTTGAACTTGAATCTTCTTTTTTTTGTGGATTTTTGTGGTTTTTTGTGACGAAAGAATAGTAGAGAACTATTTTAATACTGAAGGAAGCGGATTTACTGTTTTATACCGATTGGCCTTTGACCCGTTCATTAAACACAATTTTTATGAAGGGGAACGCTCTAGCCTTGGCTTTATTATTCGCAATGGCAAAACCTGGGTCGAAAGCGATATTATTACTACCGCGCTCGGCTTTAAATTATGTCCGTCGGCTAATTACTGACACGAGACACGTGACAGTCGTGCATGGCAATAATTAATTTTCGCAATTATGTCTACCTTTGCTTCCTCTTACTCCCGGCTCATCTTCCCACCGCATCCACAATTTCTGTCTCCACTGTCAACCTTCATATCAACCGACAATCCCTCAAAATCTAATACAATGTTTTTCTTCTGTTACAGGTAAATAGGAAGCTTTTATTCTGATTCCTCATCTCGGTGTATTCACTTGCGGGTGGTAAGTCAAAAATTTTATTATTCAAACAAATAATAAACTATGTTTCGTTAAGCTGTAATTGCAGGGATCACAGTCAGTCCCCTATTTCTCTTTTTTCCCTCTCCCCCTCCTATCTTTCTCAAAATCCCTTAAATATTTCCCATTTTATTTCAAAGTTTTTTCAAGCTTTTTTCCCCAAGAATTATGATAAATAGAAAATTACATTAAAAAATGGCGATTACTGTCAACTATGATTAATTAATTTTTTATCATTTAAAAATAAAGTTTCGAATATGGTTTAAAAATTTTTGATCTCTATTTAAAAAACTTTTAATTTACTTTATTTGCAATGTTCTATTCAGTTATTATTTGATTAAATTTTTTCAGATTAAATATACGTTTCAACTTTTTTTTAAAAGATAAACAATAAACTCGTTTTTGTGCTGCAACCGTGAAATTTTCAAATCTATTATTAAAAAATTATATTTGATTCCTTTCCCGGTTAGGGAAAAAATATCTGATAGTAACTGAGATATTTTTTCGTCTATATAATCTATCTTGTTAAACCTCAAAGATATGTAATTCTATTTAGTAATAAAAGGGCCTATCCGGATAAGCATGGGAAAAGTGCCTCCAGCACTTCAGGCTCAAATTGATGTCATATATTGGCATCTATAAGGCATGAATCTCCCTCAAATCTTGATCTTGAAATCGCATTTTTTTGGGAGTTCCGGAGGGGGAATGTAAAATCAAAAAAGTGTTTTTTATTCGAAAACTGACAAACCGCTTTTGATGAAGAAAATATATGTTATGAAGATCAATGAGTCTATTTTAAAATTAAAAAAAAACTTCTGACAAAAAATACTGGTGAAAAAAAATTTTTAATTAAAAAAAAATTTTTTTGACGAAATGTTTTAGAGTGTCACTTTTAATTTTTTTGTAAAAATATCCTTATATTGTCTACTTCAACATTTTTTTCTACAACGACGGGAGTGGTGCGTCAAGATTAGAAAAAATTTTAAAAATTTAAAATTTTTTTCACCTGTTTTTTTTATCAAAAAATTTTTCCACTTTTTCTGTTAAATTGCACCATTGGTCTGTACAACATATATTTTTTTCATTAAATTTGGTTAAGTCGTTTTCGAGAAAAATCCCTGTTTTTATTTCATTTTGTCCCTCCATAACTCCAAAAGAAAGTTATTTCAAGGTAAATGTTTACAGGAATTTTATGCAACATTCGCACCAACTTATGAAATTAATTTGGACCTAATTCGGACACATCTTGTACATGGTTATTTTTAAGGTCGGTCGTAGTAGTCTTTGGAAACTAATAACCGAAGATGGCTTAGAAGACAGCCATGTACCAGATATGCCCGGATCAGGTCCAAATTAATGTCATAAGTTGGTGCAAATGTGACATAAAATTCCTTAAAACATTGACCTTGAAATATTTTTTTTTAGGTGTTGTGAGGGAAAGTAAAATACAAAAAGGAATTTTTCTCGAAAAAGACTTAACCGATTTTAATGAAGAAAATGTATATTTTAAAGACCAGTGGTGCAATTTTATAGAAAAATTGGAAAATTTGTTGATCAAAATAAAAGGTGAAAATAAATTTTTAATTGAAAATTTTTTAAAACCAGGGCGCACTACTCATATCGGTTTGGAAGAAAAATATGTTGAAGTGAACAATGTAAGGATGTTTTTGTAAAAAAAATTGAAGTTGACACTCAAAAAACATACCCGCAAAAATTTTTTTTGAAAATTTAAACATTTTTTCCCACCACAATTTTTTATCAGAATTAAAAAAAATTTTTTAAATAGTCTCATTGATCTTCATAACATATATTTTCTTCATCAAAATCGATTGGCCGTTTTTGAGAAAAACCACTTTTTTGATTTTACTTTCCCCCTCCATAAATCCCCCCAAAAAAGCAATTTCAAGGTCAAGATTTGAGGGAGTTTTACGTCTAACTGGTGCCAAAAAAATTGCCCCTTAAAAAAATCCCCTTTTTTCGAAAGTATATCCCCCTATTTCCCCTAAAATTGAACAACT
The DNA here is from genome assembly GCA_037177015.1 of Euceroptres primus. Taxonomy (NCBI): domain Eukaryota; kingdom Metazoa; phylum Arthropoda; class Insecta; order Hymenoptera; family Figitidae; genus Euceroptres; species Euceroptres primus. The sequence goes on from JBAGKK010000069.1 coordinate 275,831, forward strand.
CAACCGCTGTGATCCTGTAATTGCCTAAATCCTTTAGGAGGTCGAATTCATTTCAAATCGGGCAGACTGTGCATGCTCAAGTCACAGAATCGTTTCCGGACGAGGAATGTTGTTTTTCAAAAGATTTTAGATGACACGTATTTGAAACAATTTTTTTGACAAAGTTATGAGTATTCGAACTTTTAAAGCTGATGACGCAGTATATCAAAAATTAGTTCAAATTTATTTTTAAAGTGTTGTAGTTTCCAAAGTAATGTAGGTATTTGACTTTCTCTTTCTAATTCTGATAGATCTTTTTGTTGTTTCTCGAAATTCGCCAAAAAAGTTCAAAAATTTTAAAAATGGACAAAATGACAGCAGTTTTTATGAAAATTTGAAACTCAATTTTCTCAAAAACCCCAGGGTTTTTATTTTTCTTAATTTTTTTCTAAGTTGGTACTGATATAGTGAATATATCCTGAAGGAGTTTATCTTGTGCCCGCGCTTTACAAGGGAGAAAGAAATTTTTTTTCTGAAAAATGAAAATTCGCATTTTTTGCCAAAATAAGACGAGATACAAAAAAAGTGAAAAGTTAAAAGTTATTTGCCTTAAAAATATCTAAAGAAAAGTCTCTTGACACTTTTTTCTCTCTTGCGTTATATTCTACATTTTTACTGAAATATAAATGAAATCGGTAAAAATTGTGTTTCACTGAAAATAATACAATTTTATGAAGTCAACAAAAATAAGAGAAAATGGAAATCAACAAGTTTCAACTTTTTTTTTTAAAATACGTGTATTTTCGGAGATACTCAATATACTATAAATTTTAAAATTTTAATTAAGAGTTACATCAGTCATTTTTCTTTATTTTTTCACAAAAATGTTTTGACAATCGTATTTAACTGTATATAGCTTTAATTTAAGCGTAAAGTAGTATTATCTTCAGGGAAACACAATTTTTGCCAATTTAATTTATATTTTGTTAAAAATGTTAAACATAAGCAAGTTAGAAAAAAGTGTCAAGAGGCTCTTTTATATCTTTTTAAGGCGAATAACTTTTATCTTTTAACTTTTTTTGTATCTTGCCTTATTTGGCAAAAAATGCGAAATTTCATTTTTCAGAAAGAAAAAATTTCTTTCTCCTTTCTAATGCACGGGCAAAAGATAAACTCTTTTAGGATATATTCACCATATTAGTTCCCACTTAGAAAAAAAAAAGGAAAAATAAAAACGCTGGGGTTTTTGAGAAAATTGAGTTTCAAAATTTTCAGAAAAACCGCCACTATTTTGTCAATTTTGAAAATTTTTGAAATTTTCAGACGAATTCCGAAAAGAACGAAAAGATCTATCAAAATCAAAAAGAGAAAGTCAAATATCTACATTACTTTGGAAACTACAGAACTCTAAAAAAAAATTTCGACTACTTTTTGATAAACTGCGTCACCAGTTTTAAAAGTTCAAATACTCATAAGGGCGTATCTCAGAAACCTTTTACTTTTCAGTAAAAAAGTAAAGGGCAAAATTTCTATAAGGGCAACAATGGGAAATTTCTCTATATTATCTATAAGTCTTACAAAATTATATTCTACATTTGGACAGACAATAACTATTATCTTAAAATCATTATTACAGAATAAAAAATTGGTTTTGCGAAAGAAACGAATCAGTTGGTATTTCATTTATATTTAAAAACATTTGAAGGTCGGTTGACGAAAATTTGAAAATTAGAAAATGAAAATAAAGTAATGAAAGGAAATTACTTAACTGGGTAATTTATTACGAAAAATTTAAGGAATGTGAAGATGTACAATTAAAAATTAGTTCAAAATATAATAAAAGACGCTAGAAATTATCTTTGAAGTAAGCAAAAATATGAGTTTTCTTGTGTGACGTCACTCGAGACATGTAAATGAGCAATTTCACATTGAACAAATTTTAATTTTTTAATTTAACCTTCACGGTCGACCGTAACGATTTATAATTTTCTGCTACAAGTTAGTAATTTAGTATTTGTTCCTTGAGCACAATCACAGAAAACTGAAGAACAACCGTGAGAAGGAATTTATAAACTTTGCCAAAACTTTTGATTATATTTCAAAGAGTATCATGGTCGTTTTTAAATTTTTGAGCACAACGGTTTAGATTGACCCCTACCCACTATTGTTACTTAAAGTTTGAGTTTCAATAAGTTTTTATCGCGTGTGAGCTGGCTTATTTACAAAAAGTCTTCAAATATTAGTGTTTTGGTCGAAATTTCGAAATTCAAGGTACATACTTTTGAAGCCTGTGACTTCGTTCGTATTGAACAAAATGCAGATTCTCATGAATAAACATGATTCTGCTTTAATTAACTTGAAGTAGATACTTTGTTTCGTAGCCTTATCTTATTTCGTCATAGAGTTTAAACATAAAAAGCATATGAGAATGTGAATCGGGACAAGCTGACTTCATTAAAAATCGAATATTCAAACTTCAATCACTTTCGATCTAAAGAATAAATCTATTTAAAACCATTTGTGCAGTATAGTTTACACTATAACACATACCTTGAAATAAAAATTAATTTGATATTTATTAAAAAACCTAGATATTTTTGAGAGGGACACAATAGTGAAAGGTTCCTGAGATTTGCTCATAACTTTGTCAAAAAAATTGTTTTATCAGGTCGGTCAAATACGTGACATCTAAAATCCTTTGAAAAACAACATATTTAGTCCGGATTCTGTTCACGTTCACATTTAGTCCACAATTCTATGACTTGAGCATGCACAGCCTTCCCGATTTGAAATGAATTTAGCCAGGAGATTTATTGAAGTATTTGAATATTACTGAAGTATTGGTTAGAAAATAGAGCGAATGCAGTCCAAGACTAAAAAATAAATACGGAGCAAAATGATGGTGGGAAGTAAATTAGTAATTAGTAATCTGATATAGGTAAGGCAAGTCGAGCGATGTTGTTTCGGTATTGCGTGGCTCCGGTCGCGTGGACTTCTGCGACAGGCACGGCCTCGCGTGACCCGACGCCCCCGGGGGTGGAAATGGCAGTTCGTACATACAGCCAGGGGTTGGAAAACGTAAGGGATGACAATTATGCCCTACAGGTAATTGCCAGGTTGCAGCTAAACGGAGCGAGTACTCCGGCAGGCCTGCGATCACCCTTCTGCGACGAGAACGCGAGCTTTCACCAGAAAATCATGGTCTTTTAAATGCGTCACGCCGCACACACATATAACCTCTCACTTTACCTTCTAATTTTCTACCACGACCTAGCAGATTTAATTTTTCGTGTGTGTTAGATCGAATCGCCGATTATAAAAAATTCGACAATTAGGGATCGCTTTTAGTATGATGGAGTGATTTATTAGGTGTGTTACCGTGAAAAAAAGGCAGGTGATACAAATCTCAGATTTTCATCTGGTCGGGCTTTATTTTACGAATTTATTATCTGCTGTGCCGGTCGGTGTTTAATTTCGAAATGCACATATAATTTGTGTTATTCTGGTGATAAACTTTTCAAGTAAGAGTTATTTATTTTGTGTGTAGCAGAAGGATTATGTAAAAATACTGTATTCTGACCTGTAATTTGAAAATTTCGTTTCTACTTAATAGTTAAAATGTTCCTGAAGTAAAGTATGAATCATGGAATGAGGTACCGCGAAGTAACCACAAACTGCTGCTGTTTTTCAGTTGCAAATTATAAATTTAGACATTATGAAACCAACATGTGGAATAGGTTGCCGTATGGTATAACACGCATGATTTCCCACGCTTAAAAATTTATCTGCAAGGAGTCATTGAGCAAAATATTTTTATTTCGAAGAACAATTTCATTTTCTTTAAAACCTAATTTCTTATTTAAAAATCTTCATTTTTTACTTATACATTTTTATCTTATGATTATGAATCTTTAACTTTTAATTATGCATTGAGGCGGATCACGATTTTAAGTGTAAAAAAACCTTTGTTTACACATCTTTCAGAATAAAAGCATATCTCGAGTAAAGTTAGAGGAGTCGTGCACATGTTATAATTAGCCTAAGAATAAAAACTCGCTGGTTTCGTGCGATGTCGTGTTGTTCGAGTGGCAGTCGCATGCCAGCCGGAGAATTACCGTCAAGTGGCTTGGGTTTCCATCAGAGTACGAAGGACTGACGTTGCATGACGGATGTCGATTCGATGGCCTGATTTAGTATAAATTTCGATGCTCGAGTTACTTCAATGAAGTTTGAACTGTCGACAGCATATAATCGATGGAATTCGCTTGCACGCATGATACCCTTCACGTGATATGACTTCACTTAATATAATTCAAGAGGCTTGATATTGACCTCAAAATTTGACCAACTAGTTTCTAAAGTTAATTCTGAAACGAATCAAAAGTTTACAGTTATAAGGTCAGGATTCATTAGGATTCTCAGCGGCGAATTTCCAACCAAGTACAAAAAAATTTGTTACTGAAAATATTTTTCTCCAGAAGAAAATAAGAATGTCTATGGATTGTTTAATTTTTATTTAAGGGGAGTAGGAAGGTTTCAACGATCAAAAATCGAGAAAACTTCATGCTTGGATTGCCGAGATATGAATGAAATTCCGTAGCTGTCCTTTTCAAAATTATTTACTGCATTATTATAGATTGAAAAAATGCTTCGACCAATTGAAAATTATTAAAAACAGAAAAGTTATTAATAATTAAGTCAAGTTGCATTTTTCTGCGCGACCTACTGGTGTGTATGAAATCTTGAAAATGACAAGAGCTATCAACTTCAAATTTGGAGGGCTTTTAGAGAACACTATCCCGCATAAAGTGAACCTGAAAAACAATTGTTTAGTCCATTTGTTTAAATATTATGATAAAAAATAACTCGAATATTTTGCTGTTTTTCATTTTTTGGACACCATTTTATCAATTTTTATTCGATTTTCAATTTATGAGGTTCGTTCTATGCGGACATTTTCTCTGAAAAAGTCTAAGAAAGAATTTTTGAAAAATCTTGATCGGTTCACCGGCAATCATGCACACCAGTACGTTGCGACCTACTGATGTTTAAAATGACATTTAGAATGCAATTATGCACCGATTTTCGATTTGTTTTTTGAAAAATTCAGGACTTAAATTCTTCAGAGACTGGTGAGAGTAGTTTTTTTTATTTTTTTGTTTATTTAATTTTTATGTTAATACAAATAGCGAAATAAATGTCGTTTCTTTGAATTTAATTTTTTATCTCCTAGAAATTTTTTTTATATTTGTCGTCGTTTATATTCAATGCACGGTGTAAGAAAGGAAAAAAATTGTTTTCTTGTAAAGTTAATTGTTATAAACAAATTTTATTAACAAATAATTGATATTAGGGGTTATTCGTCTTCAAAGTATATTTCTGCTCTGAAATTGCTTTCTTTCTTCGTTAGAATGATACCTAGCCATTAAAATTTAAGATTTGATGTTAATAATTAATTCTGTAAAAAATGTACATCGCAGACATTTATAGGTAGAAAGAAATCGGTTTTTCTTCTAGTCTTGTTGTAATTATATTACTAACTTCTAAAAAAATTTTGCCATTTATCAATATTTGTTTATTTTATAAACAAATTATATAAACAAATGCATATTTTAGGCGTTTTTTAGCGAAAAGAAATCAATTTTTCTTCTAATCTTGTCACAATTATATTTCCAATGATGTTTTCTGGAAAAATTTTGCTATGCATCACTAATCGTTTATTTTATAAACAAATTATATAAACAAATGTTCATTGCAGATATTTATAGGCAGAAAGAAACCATTTTTTTCCTTTATTATTTTTTAAATTCTAGATAAAATTTTGCTATTCATCATTATTTGTTTATTTTATAAACAAATTAGGTAAACAAATGCACATTCTAGGCGTTTATAGGTCGAAAAAATCGTCCTTTCTTCCAGTTTTGTTAAAATTATATTGTGAATGATGTTCTTTGACAAAGTTTTGTGACTAAATGAAATTCATAAAATTTATAAATAAATTATATAAAAAAATACACATTGAAGGCGTTTATAAGCAAAAAGACAATTTTCTTTTTTGTAGTCTTATTGAAATTATGTTGGCTCTTGTCGAACAATAGAATTTATAAAATTTATAAACAATCGGGGTGCTGTTTTATCGTGAATCACTTCTTTTACGTTTGTTTCAAATTACGTCATCAAGAATGAATGAAAAACAAGTGAATTATAAAAGTGCAAGAATACCGCTATTGCTCTAGTATTTCAACATAAATCCGATGAAGAACGCTTTCTTTTTGTCCATAAATGGCTAAAATTTACATTTGTTCATATAATTTGTTTATAAAATGAACAAATAGTGAAAAGCGGCAAAATGTTTTTTGGAAATATCATTGGAAATATAATTTCAACAACACTAGAAGAAAAAGCGATTTTTTTTGCCTGAAAACGCCTAAAATGTGCATCTATGCACATAATTTGTTTACAAAATGAACAAATAGTATGAATAACAAAATTTCATCAAAACACATCATTTGATATATAATTTAAAAAATAATAAAAAAAATAAACAATTTCTTGCTGCCTATAAATGTCTGCAATGTATATTTGTTTATATAATTTGTATATAAAATAAATGATTAGTGATGCATCACAAAATTTTTCCAGAAAACATCATTGGCAATATAATTGCAACAAGATTAGAATAAAAATTAATTTCTTTTCAATAAAAAATGCCTAGAATTTGCATTTGTTTATATAATTTGTTTATAAAATAAACAAATATTGATGAATGGCAACATTTTTTCAGAAAACATCATGGGTAATATAATTACAAGACATTTCTTTTTGCCTACAAATGTCTGCAATGTACATTTGTTTATAGAATTAAGTAATAACATCCAATCTTAAATTTTAATGGCCAGGTATCATCCTAACGAAGAAAGAGAGCAATTTCAGAGCAGAAATATACTTTGAAGACGAATAACCCCTAATGTCGATTATTTGTTAATAAAATTTGTTTAT
>JBAGKK010000069.1:284044-300175 GCA_037177015.1 Euceroptres primus
TTTGAAGACGAATAACCCCTAATGTCGATTATTTGTTAATAAAATTTGTTTATAACAATTAACTTTACAAGTTAACATTTTTTTCCTTTCTTATACCTCTGTGCATTGAATCTAAACGACGCCAAGTATAAGAAAAATTTTGTCTAAGAGATAAAAAATGAAATTCAAAAAATCAACATTTATTTCGATCTTTGTATTAACATAAAAATTAAATAAACAAAAATCCTCTCACCAATCTCTGAAGAATTCAGTTCTGAATTTAAAAAAAAATTTAAAAACGGTGTATAATTGCATCATTCTGAACCTCGTTTTTTGATTTCACCCCAGTGTGGGTCGCGCAGAAAAAATACAACTTGACATAATTATTAATAACTTTTTGTTTTTAATAATTATCAACTGGTGGAAGCATTTTTTACACCTATAATAATGTAGTAAATGATGTTGAAAGGGACAGCTACGTACTGTCTTACTTTGAATCAGTTAAATTTTACTAATTCATCAGTGACTGCATTTTAGCTATGGCAATTAGTAGAATTCTGCTGACAATTAGTGAAATTTTAGTAATTTTTCACTAATTGTCAGTAGAATTCTACTAACTGAAGTTTCAGTTGTGCTTACTAAAATGTCAGTTATCGTTTCTAGTGGTGAATCAGTAGAAATCTACAGAAATTTTAGTAATTTTTCACTAATATTTAGTAGAATTCTACTAACTGAAGTTTCATTGATGCCTACTGAAATTTCAGTTATCGTTTCTAGTGGTGAATCAGTTGAAATCTACTGAAATTTTAGTAATTTTTCACTAATTGTCAGTAGAATTCTACTAACTGAAGTTTCAGTTATGCTTACTAAAATTTCAGTTATCGTTTCTAGTGGTGAATCAATTGAAATCTACTGCAATTTTAGTAATTTTTCACTAATTGTCAGTAGAATTCTGCTAACTGAAGTTTTAGTTATGCTTACTAAAATTTCAGTTATCGTTTCTAGTGGTGAACCAGTAGAAATCTACTAAAATTTTAGTAATTTTTCACTAATTGTCAGTAGAATTCTACTAACTGAAGTTTCAGTTGTGCTTACTAAAATTTCAGTTTTCGTTTCTAGTGGTGAACCAGTAGAAATCTACTAAAATTTTAGTAATTTTTCACTAATTGTTAGTAGAATTCTACTAATTGCCATAGCTAGAATGCATTCAATTTCATTCAACATTCAATTAGTAAAATTTAACTGATTTAGATTTAGAGAGTAGATTTATTCATATCTCGGTAATCTAAGAATTAAGTTTTCTCGATTTTTGACCGTTGAAACCTTCCTAGTCCCCTTAACCTGAAAGAGTTTAATAATTAATTTTTCACACAATGAAAAAAGATTAGGGCTGAAAACTAATACAAAATAACAGTTTTTTGTGACACACCCTATTAGATAACTTATCGGTTTTACGAAATCATTAATGTCATAAAATTAAATAACAACCTTATCACACATTTGAGATCGTTTATGCGTGTATGAAGGTTTCTTGTCCCTCACCAGCGAGTCCAGATTGTCCTGTTCCGTGAAATGGTAACTTTCCAGGATCATTATAAAGCCATTAATCATACGAATAGGGCAAGAGTGGCGACGATGAGCGGTTTGTTCAAGTTCAAACTGGACGATAGGAAACGGTCAGACAGATTGAATTATCTATAAGACAGTCCATAGCACTCCCTTCTGGTTTCCTACAGCTAGACCACCGATACACTCCGCTACCATCAATTATTCGTCCTTCGTGCACCCTAGCTCGCGAATTCTCTAATCCAACATTTTTTTAGAGCACGTGTGTTGCACGCACTCCTCTCTCTTGTCGGTGCCCCACTCGTCAATGATTGCGAGATTATAGTGGCGAACATTTAAAGAAGCTCGCGTGCAGACATCATTGTGGTTTAGTGTGATCATGAGGGGAGACAAATTGTCATGTATCGGTGCATTCAATTCAATTCGCGTGATGGTCAGGAGCAAAAATATACGAGATCTGTGTATCAATTTATTTTAAACTTTTTTTATTCTATTCAATTTATTTTAAACTTTTTTTATTCTATTCAATTTATTTTAAACTTTTTTATTCTATTCAATTTATTTTAAACTTTTTTTATTCTATTCAATACTTTTTACAAAATGTTCCTAGATCACCGTTATTTTTCTTTGTCTCTTTTAAAGTAGCTTAGCATAGTGTATCATGCGATGGCCATCGATTCGATGAATTCCGCGTCTTGGGTCGTTCGATAATAATTTATCGTGTCGATATTTGAACGATGCAAGCAACGCGGGCCGCGATATTACCGGATAAAATAAGCCATTAAGTCGACGGCGCGAGTTTCCATGAGGCGGGCTCAGACGCCATCCCTTCTTCGAGCAAAGAGAATGAGGGTACGGGGTAAGAAAGACCAAGGAGGGCCCGAGTGAGACGGGATTACCCACCCGACCGAAAGGAGATTCCACTAAGCTTTCAGATTTTACCCTCTTAGCCGACCAAGGATTATAAAACGCAAATACGTCCCTTGATTAGTGAGGATAAAATAAACATCGACTCTCGCTCTCTTCGTCTCTTTCTATATTCTCTAATTTACTTCGCCCCTCTTCTTATAAATCAAAAAAGAGCTACAAATTTCTTTTTCGAAAGCCTGAATCTTTTGCGGGTTTTCGATTATTGTGAAGGCCACTTGTGGTGAATAATAGAAAAATTGGTCAGATTATAAAGGGTGTAAAATTCGATATGATTTGGAGGGTAATTTAAAGATAGCCACTTTACGCGGATAAACTGTAGGAAGAGAGAACTTTAGACCGTAGGGAAGCCTCAAGCATCCTATGGAAGTCTGGCTCTAATTAAGCACCCCTGCCTCCGTGGCTCCTTCACTCATCATCTTTCATCTCGCTCTTACATCTCCGCGGAACACCCTTCGCCAACCTTCCACCGATGGTCTGAGATGAAGGTAAGCATCCGTCCCGCGTGTTATCATATTCCTGATTGTTATGCCTTCGCTAGAGATATCCCTCCTCCAAGGTACTCCATATTCCTCCGTACTCTGCGGATTGCTCACTCGTTTTCTCTACCCACCTCTCTGTCCTACCTCGCATCTTTCCTCGTTCGTCTCTCTCGATTCTTCATGGATCCCTGAGAACACGAGAGCACAGTCTCCTAATTAAATTCCACTCTTTTCTAGCGACCTCTTTTTTTTAAAGGTTTTCTCAACCGCACCTTAATTGCGCGGGAAACGGGATGACTACCGCAATGTTGCCAACTGGCAAGAGTCTTGTCAGCCATTTGCTTTTTCCGAAACTTCCTTGTCTTTCTCGTCCAGAATTGGCTCTTAATTAGCGCACAACTTAGGTAAACAGTTCCCAAGTTTTATTAACCTTAAATGATGATCATTGGGCATGGTGAAAATTGCGAAAATACAGTTCTTGGAAGAAAGTTCGGGATTGTTGAAAATGCTGAAATTAGTGGAAATGGAAGCGTGAAATTTGTATAGCTTGTGAAAAGTAGATTATGAAATAGCTTCGGTTCTTTATTCACTTTTATAGGCGAATGACCCATTGGCAAAAAATTGTCTAGAAACCGAAAAAGTGACTAACTCCGTATAACGGTGCAATTCTTTTTTTTTAATTGAAAGTGCATGTCAAATGAAGAAAAAATACCAATACCCATACCAATACCCATCTCAGTCGCCAGCGTCATCCCGAGATGAAGTCATCAATGTGTAAATCTGTCGCTCTGAGCGGCTGAACATTGAGATCGTAGCTACGATGGCTTAAAAATCTTTTTTTGGCTCATCAATTATTAAATTTTATGAAAGACATTTAAAATAACATTTTAAATTTTATCCGATGCATATAACATTAAATTTGTTGGCTGTGTATCAAAAAGAAGACAAATTTTTGTCAATTTTTTTGACCAGAAATATTGAAAATTGAACTTTAAGCGGCGATAGCGACTTTCTGATACAGAAATTGCAAAAATATGTATTTATAAATGTTATAGAGTATTATTTTCTTCCTAAAATGAGCTATAATCGAAGTTATGTGGATAATAATTACGGGTTCGAGAACGCCTCACATGAGTTAGTCACAGAAGAAACAAAGGATAAATTTTACCTCGATTTCGGGGTAAAAATTACCTGCAACAAAAATTACCTTCACAGGATAAATTTTACCCAAATATCCATTAAATTTTCTTTTGTTTTTCCATGACATTGCATGTATTTTGAAAGACGTGAAGTTATCTGATTAAAAATTTATCGTTCTAAAAAATTACCTGCAACAAATTTTATCTTCAATTTTTTCTGTGGTGCAGTGAGCTGCAAAACGAGTAAAATTGGCAAAGACGAGCGCGTCGTCTTTCAAGTTTGTTTGTTTTGTTTCCGAACCTTTTTACTTATTTATATAATGTTTATTACTATATTATATACTATACAATATATATACATATGTGTGTGCATGTGTGCAATTTTTTCTGTAGAGTCGAATGACGCAATCAGTTTTTCAGTAACTCGAGCATTTAAACAAATTGTTTAAAAGATCGCAAAATCAGATTTTTTCATGAAAAATTATTCGTTGATCAAATCCTCTCATCTGATTTTAACCACACTGCTATGTCTATTAGTCTGCCCATGAGTCTTAAAAGATAAAAGAAATTGGTTATAACTCTATAAATTTGATAAATTTTCAATTTATGACCTTTTTTCGCTACTGATTACCATTCTAATAATAAATCACAACGCTTTTAGTAAACAACAGTTTTTTTTGCAACAAACTGTTTCATTGGAGTATTCGTTCAAATAAATTGTTTATAAAAAAATATAAATTTTTTATACAATTTTTTTGTTCTTCAAGTTCATCTTTATTGATTCTGATCAACAACAAGTTTATTTTAATAATTTGCAGAGATAAAAAATCATATTGTTGGAATGGTCAATTTTGTCAATTTATTTGTTTATATATTATTGTACACATTAGTGAATTAAAACATTGACTTTGACAGTTAAGAAGATAATTTTTCAATTAGAAGATAATTTTTAAAAAAACATTTTTCCGTGCATCAGACCTAATCTTAATTTGCCATACTATAATATGAAATTTTTTAAGTTCTGCAGGAAACTTTCTGCGATACTTTGCGATACTTTTTCACAACATAAAAAAATTCTGAAATAATTACTCTTCTCTCCATCGTTAGTAAACCCTTACTAATACATATGCATTATATAAAATATAGTAATAATATATAACTAAATAAAAAGGTTTGGAAACACAACAAACAAACTTGAAAGACGACGCGCTCGTCTGTGCTAATTTTACTCGTTTTGCAGCTCACTGCACTAATTCATGTAAGGCGTGCTCAAAGCCGTAATTTTCATCCAAATAACTTCTATTGTGACTAATTTCTCACAGAAAATAATACTCTATCACGTTTATGGATACATATTTTTGCAATTTCTGTACCAAAAATTCTCTGACGTCGCACAAGGTTCAATTTTTAATATTTCTGGTAAAAAAAATGACAAAAATTTGTCTTCTTTTTGATGCACAAACAACAAATTTGATGTTATATGCATCGAGAAAAATTTAAAATGTTATTTTAAATTTTAGTAATAAAATTTGATAATTGATGAGTCGAAAAAAAATTTTAAGCCATAATAACTACAACCTAAACGTTCAGGCGCTCAGAGCGGCAGATTCACACATTGATGACGCCATCTCGGGGTGACGCCGGTGACTGAGGTCAACAAAAATTGGTATTTTTTCTTCATTTCACATTTACTTTCAACTAAAAAAAATAATTGCACTCACAGTAAATTCCAGATATATTTTTTATCTGAAGTTGGATTGGATTTTCGCGGACAAATCAGTCTATAAGTTACAATTTTTATCCAATTTAGAATTTTTTTCAAATTGAAGCTGAATGAATTCTCTACTGAGCTCTTGAGGCCGATTTTTGATTTTCTGTTTTTGTAAAATTCTATGTAAACAACAATAGTAGAAAAAAATGTTGTTTACAGAAAAATCATTATTTTAACACGGAAAAAACGATTTGTGTAAGCTGAATATTAAGTGAAATCAATGCATTTGTTAATTGCATTGATTGCATTAATTTTTATAAACAAGTCTTATAAACACATATTCAAATTTTACATTTTTAAGTAAAAAAAAGTATATTCTGGCTTAAAATTTTTGAGATTTCTTATGAAAGTGTCAGCCAGTAACAAACCAATGAAAATAATTAATAATTGTTATTGTTATAAACAAATACTCAAATTTGACATTTTTAAGCAGAACTAAAAATTTTCTGCCTTAAAATTACTGCAGTTCGTTATGAAAGTGTCAGTAACAATATATTGACAAAAATTAAGAATTTTTATTGTTATAAACAAATATTCGAATTTAACTTTTTAAGCTGGGTAAAGCTGTGTATCTTTTCATACATTTTATTTTTAGCAATAATCTGTAATTGTTACTAATGTATTATTTTTTTATTTCAGCTCTGCATCGTTATCAACAGAAATAATACATTTGTAATAATTACAGATTATTGTTAAAAATAAAATGTATGAACGAAGACACAATTTTAGCCAGCTTAAAATGTCAAATTCGAGTATATGTTTATAAAAATAAATGTTTATATTTATATGTTTATGCATATGTAATAATAATAAAAAATGTTTAATTTTTGTCAATATATTGTTATTGATACTTTCATAATAAATTACGGTAATTTTAAGCCAGAAAATATTTTTTCTGCTTGAAAATGTCAAATTTGAGAATTTTTTTATAACGATAACAATTATTAATTTTTGGCAACGTTTTGTTACTAGATGACACTTTCATAACAAATCTCAAAAATTTTAAGCCAGAAAATAATTTTTTTATGCTTGAATATATGAAATTCCAGTATATGTTTATAAAATTTGTTTATAGCTATAACAAATCTTAATGTTTGTCAATGGGTTGTTACTAGAAGACACTTTTGTAATAAATTTCAGCAATTATAACGAAGAAAAAAATTTTCTCGTGCTAAAATTGCACATTAGAGTAATTGTTTATAAAATTTGTTTATAACAATTAAGTTACTCATCAAATCAATTATTTACGTACTTTAATTGCAAGTGCATTCATTTCACTTGACACTAAGTTTAACACAAAGCATTTTTTCCGGATTCAAATAATGATTTTTCTGAAAATACCATTTTTTCTACTATTGCTGTTTAAATAGAATTTAAAAAAAATAAAAAATAAAAAATCAGCCTCGAAAGGTCACTGGGGAATTTATTCAGCTTTAATTTTAAAAAATAAACGTCTAAATCGGATAAAAATTGTGACCTGTAGACTGATTTGTCCGCAAAAATCCAATTCCGAACCACTGTGCGATAGTTCGCAATGACTGCTTTATTATTCTCTGTAATCTTTATAACTACCACAATCAATCTAGTTGCAGTTGAACTGAAAAAGTTTCAATAACTGCAAGTACTTTTGTTCCGAATAGACCACTTAAGCGATTATAGTTTTCATATGCCTACCACATGCGAGCATAAATCTTTGTCAGCTTTACTTCGTTTTGAAATTTTAATTCGATTGTCGGAAACAATCTCAAACAAGCCTCCTTCTTCTAGAGTTTTCATACTTATACTGGCAATATTCCACTTTAAGAAATTATTAAGAACAAACAGTCTAGAAACGGTATACAAATATCCAGAATTCATAAATAAAAAAGGACCACTGTAAATATCTCGACGTTCTATTTTTTCCTTTTAACTAAATTTTCTACATCTTAACGAGAAACCTTACAATTCCACGAGAATCATGTAAATTAAAAAAATTTTCTTCCCGAAAATGTTTTTGGACACGGATCAGTGAACAGGGTCTGTTTACAGAGGATCGGCCGTGGATTGGATTGCGATAGGACGAAGGGGCCCCAGGGATGGGAAACAATAGCGAGGAGCCGTGCTTGCGGCAACATTATCTAAAATTCAAGCTGTAATTACTTTGCTGGGCGGCGCTCCGCTTGATTTATAGTCATCGCACGATGCAGCTGCGTGGGTGTAAGTAATTAAAAATGTACCATCGCGTGGTACGCCGCCAAGCCGAGAAAGCTGGCCTGGAACGAGGGAAACAGCAGGGAAAGGGGCCTCGCTCTTCGTCGGAGTCCTGGTACCACCTTGTCCTTGAGTGAAAAAAATCGTAATCGACCTTAAGGGAAATACAAAACAAAGCAGTATTGAAAAAAGCCTAGCATTTATGTTCAAAATTCTATAGAAAAACGCCTATTTCAAAATTCTCCTTTTGAAGATTTAATACAGATTGAAAACTTTATACATAGACAAAATTGAAACAGTCCGAAATGTTTCATTGATGGTCAAAGTCCATTAGCGTAAGTCGAACCACACAAAACTGAATTCAGTTCGGGTCAGACATTTAATTGGTCCAGTTGCCAGGTTAATTGTCCATTCATGGATAATTTAGTCGTGTCGATGTGCGAAGCGTAAGGCGATAGGGCAATCTGTCCGAACCTCGATGTTCTCGACCCAGGGGATCTGTCCTCTCTCCTATTTCGTATTCGCCTCGGACTCGAATACCCTTTGGTGTGGACAGTTCGTTGGTCGATCGTTGGTCGTTCATTGATCCTCTCAATGAGTATTTGCAAGCCTTGGACACTAGAATTATTCACTGTCTTACTCGAACCCTTTCATTTCCCAGCGAAGACTTTGGAACCCAGATGTCTCTGTGGCCGGGGTTTAATGCACCCCTTGACGAAACGTTTGCTCGATACTTGGCGCGCGTATTAATTAGCTCGAGCTAACGAGCACGTTGGCAAATGGTTCGTGGCCATTGTGGGTGTACTACCTTGCAAATTGTAACGCTGATAGCCAGGATGATAATGATGGTAATAACGATGAAACTTTGGCGCATAGGTGCACGGCAAGCGGATTCGAAATGGAAGTCAAACATGCCTCTTCATA
Organism: Euceroptres primus; assembly: GCA_037177015.1. Classification (NCBI taxonomy): domain Eukaryota; kingdom Metazoa; phylum Arthropoda; class Insecta; order Hymenoptera; family Figitidae; genus Euceroptres; species Euceroptres primus. Next base: position 293,023 of record JBAGKK010000069.1, read on the forward strand.
CCATAAAAGTCTCCACTTCCTGCTTATCAAGCATATGAAATTTCCTTCACACAAAACAATTTAGATAACATATAATTAGAGCATCATTCCTTTTGTAGAGTTGAAGTTTAATTTTGGGTTTCATGCAAGACCTGGGAAGTTAGGAGGATATCGATCCAGGATACTAATACGGATTAAAGCGACAAGACCAAAGGACGATGGACCGACCGAGAACCCACTCGTTATTGCATTCCGGTATTAGGTGACTCTACAGACGTCCGGAAATAGCAGACTAAGTAGAGAAACGTATAATCTATTCCGGCCGCGTCAGCTCGTGAATGAACTTCGTAGGCTGCTTATCCACTTGCGTACGTGTTGCTTAAACACGCCAGGACTTGCAGCGACAAAGTTACCAGTCGATCCCCGGATCGGATTTCTCAAATACCTCCAGCCATAACATAACCTGCCTTCGGTTGCCTCTCTTCAATTCTATTGGATTAGAGAGGACATACCGTACCGTTCCAATTCTGTCCAACAACTTTGGTCAACACATTACCCTAAGGATACACCCTTAGCATCCAGGATATGCTTACATAAAGGTCAACCAAGCACATCAGTAGAACCTTAGATCGTCAGCAAATTTGTGGTCGTTCAAGGATATCGTTTCCTCTGTGAATTCACATTAACGAATTGATTATAGGAATCATATAATTGATATCTTGTTATAATTGTTTATTTTCTTGATAGTTTTATGTTCAGAAAGGTAAGATGTTTGAATTACAGAATTTGTACGAAGCAAAGAGCTTATGTGGTCAAGAGATAAGATTAGAGTCCACTGTTCGTATTCGAACTGTAGATTCACCCCGCCATTGATCATCTGCTGTATCCGATGATAAAACTTTGCGGTTCGATGCTTGTTCTTGGAATTCGGTTTAATGGGAATTCCTAAAGACATCAAAATCGTGGCTTAGCCCTGTGGCTCGTGTGTACTGGATCCTCTTATACATGAGGATGGTTGAGGAAGGTTTCGTTGCGAAGATCGTATACAGTTTCTATCCTCTATTCCGAGAAGCCACAGCAAGCTTGCTTGAGCCACCGCCATAATCTAAATTAATGCCTCGCCTATGGCCCACCTAAGAGATATTGGCTTAACGCCGCACTACGTCGTCGACGATTCCATCTTGGCTCACTTCTACGATTAATTTAATGCAACCTTCAACTATTTTCCCGTTCGTAATTTTAATCAGCGTTCCAAAAGTATTTTTGACGCTAAGATAAAATTTCTTCTTTAATCTAGTGTCTTTAAAGATTATGTGTACAACATCCCTCTTGGCTTTTATTTCCTCTCGTCAAATCTGCTTCTTGTATACGCAGCTATAGTCAACAGGTACGCCTTCTTTTCCCATTACTGGATGCAAATCGGGCCTAATTTTCATTTTGCGTACATTAATACCGACGCCGTCTCGAAGGGAAAGACTCTCGACTGCAGAGATGTGAAACGAAAGAAAAAATTCTAAGAAGACATCTTGAAGAGAAGAAATGGAAAGAGAACGCCCCTGCGATTATCCAGGAAGCGATTTCGAACTGAGAAATGCATGGTGCTTCTCTTTTCTCACAAGGAGGTGAATCTAGAGGACCAAAGTCTGAAATTAGAATACGAACACATCCATGAGGTTTGGTTGCCACGTGCGAGTTTCAGGATACTGGTGGCTTTCAACGAGACTGCGAGAGTCTAATTTACATACATACGCTTCGAGAACGTCGATGAGAAGCAGTGAAAGAGGTTCGGAAGCTGTTGGGCTATGGTAGAACGTAGGTCTGTGAGAAACTGCGTCACTCTTCTGGAAAATACTGTAATTGGTTGTGCGTTGAGCTCGCGAGAGACGCGAGATGAATTCTGAGATTTCCGTCGGATTACCGAAACGAACTCACGTTCCAGAACTCCCCTTTTCATATAAGGTGACGTACCTTTGTAAAAAGTTGAATTAATTAGAGGAAGATTGAGAATAAGTTATAGTACAGAACATAATTATAAGTATAGAACATTATTATAAGTACAGAACATGATTATAAGTGCAGAATAGGGTGGTCCAAAAAATTAAAATTTTAAAAATTGAAGGTGCTCTTGAAAATATGTGTTCCTTTTGAAGAAAAAATTATGCAATATAAATTTGAGCTAAAACCAACAATACCTAGTACTCCCTTATCGGCCTTAAAGCTTTTAAAGCTTAATACCTTCCTTTTTTTTGACTTTACAAAAAATATCAAAGGGATTATTTTCTTGAATTTATACCGCGAATTCAACGGAGAAATTGGAATTTTAGAAAAATTAATCTTAGTGGGTGTTTTTCACAATAATATAATTTTTTATACATTAATCAATGCATTTGAGTCTTCCTTTAAATGGAGAATTTCTAGACGAATTCATTGATCTATACTGCCGTCCAAAGTAAAAAGATACGTAAGTGACTTTATGGTTTAGGGTTATTCTCTTAAACCTAGCAATGGAAAAGTCGAGCTAAGAGACAATGTCACTTATTTATCTTTTTACTTTGGACGGCAGTATAATAAAGTACCTTTTGGTATTCTAGGACGTAAGATATGAATTTAAAATCCCTAATGTTATATTTTAGATCTTAAGGGGTTATATCACCTTGAAGTACTAAAAAAGTGAGGCTTTTTTAAGGAATTTGTTTCTTGGCTACTAATAAAGCAACAAAAAAACTGTTCAAAAAATTCATTTTTCGATTACTAATGGTTCTTAGTCGTCCAAAAGAAAAATGGTTTTAAGAGTTTATTCTATATGTCATTAGGTATGCAAAACAATTTTTTATCTAATACATGTTATAATGAGCTACATGTGTTTTTCTCGAAACCATGTTTTTTAATTTGGCAGGCAGTATAACTCGAACAATTTTCATCCGATTGACTTGAAATTTTAACTGTAACTTCTTAGATAGATTATCTAAAGCGGTACACACGGTTTTTACGATTTATTAATAATGACATTTTTTATAAACAAATTAAAATCGATTTTTTACCGAAAAACAAAAAAAAATTTCAAACTGATGCTATTTTGCAAAAAATGAACATTTTTTAATAATCTCGTGAACCGCCTTAGAAAAAATAATGTAGATAAATAATAAAAATATAAAAAAATAAAATAAATAAAAAAATTGTTTTGTATACCCAATAACATATAGAATTAACCCTTAGAAACATTTTTTTGTTTCTTTGTTAGTAGCGGAGAAAAAATTCCTAAAAAAGCCTCATTTTTCAGTACATCAAGGTGATATAACCCCTTAACATAGCTGTCTCTACTTCAGACAATAGTAGTCTTCTTTTGTTATAATAAAGATAATTTAAAGTATAAATTACAATTTGAAAGGATATTACCACATGTTTAACATCCTTAAACGAACATTATGCTTCCGCCGCTTCCACTAATTGCTTTTTATTGAATGCAGCTATGAGTGTATTCTTGTCAGTGTTCGGAAAACGCTTCTTATGATTTTCCACTACTTGCAGAAGGAATTGCTTCTGTTCTTCTTTCTTTGTCATGAAAGTGTTGAAAGTTGTTGCAAGAGCAACCCCTCTCTTTCTGTACAATCATTTATGCATTTTAGAGCTTGAACAACTTTCTTAGCTTCCTGATAAGCAATATGGTTCTCCCAATCCTGAACGTCTTCTTTTAAGAAAGAGGTGTCGATTTTTAATATTTTTGACACAAAATGAGAAGCAGGCCTAATGAACGACTGCAATGATTTTTTACTGACTTTACTGACTTTTACTGACTTTTACTGACTTAATATTTCATAGAGCGACCGTATTCTTGATCAGAATATTTCCGTAGCTGTGAAACCATGTCACGCTTTGTCTTAGTAGGCATCAGGTCTGAAAAAAGACTGAGAGTTACCATATCTTGACCTATTACCATAAGTGACGTTTAATTGCCTTTAATGTGGCTTCAGAAATAGGTGTAAAACTATTCTTATAGGAAGTCAATGTTTTAATAAATGAGAAATCATTCGCAGGAGCATTGCAAACATTAGGACATTGGATCCATGGCTTAACGTATAATAACGCTCCAAATAATCCAAATTCTGCGCATTGCCTTCTCCCGCATTGAGTGAGATGAAATTAATTTCTAAAAAGATTTTTTTCAGGACGTTTCACTTTGCACATCCATCTTGCATGATGAAAGGCGCCTGGAGCTCGAAACCTTGGACCATCCATATTAGATGTATATTTTATTTGGACCATACATATTAGATGTATTTTCGCCTGAAAATATTAGTGTTAATTCCAACAGTTCCTTATAATCATCTTTCAAAATGAATGATTTATTTGAATCTTGTAATACTTTTGAAGCAAATGTAATGGTTTCAATATGGCAATATTTGGACCATCAGATGCTTAAAAACGCAGTTTTAAATCCATATTTGCAGATAATTTTAAACACATGATATCAAAATGCGAACCACAATAGCAGTTTATCCAGTTTTTTTTTTTACAATAAAGCACAAGCATCATTTATAGATACTGTATTTGCTGCCGTAGTATCAAAGCAAACTCCTACGGTCTTCTCAACAAGTTTCCAATTAACCAGAGTACTAAATGTTGCTTCCGCAATATTTTCACCTGTACCTTGATCTATTTTTGGAACTCCAAATAGCTTTTCTGTTTCTTTCCCTTATACCAAAATAGCTAAACGTGCTACTTTTAACGGGCCACCAGAAATTTCTGGAAGCAGTTTGCCGTCTATATGAACAACAAGTTGTTCCGAAAATGCAGTAGTTTTTTTTATTTCTTCAGCTTGTTGAGCACGGTGAGATTCTCTTATTCTCTTAAGACTACTTAGAGACAAGGCTACTTCAGATAAGTCACAGTTACTGCAGTCTTTTATGGCTGCAGTTAAAACATATGTTGCTTTTCTATAACTAATGTTAGTGCGATCTAATCGTAGTAACATATATATATATCCGAAGCACTCATTTTCTTACGCTTTTTAGAGGGTTCTGATGTTGAGGAGGCTGACGAGCAAGGACCGACTTTTTTCACATTAAAATCGTCATCTCTATCACGAGATATAGTTTCGTCGTCGCTGGATAAATCGGATATCATTTGTATGTTAACCCTTTTGGGACCAATGGGAACTTTAGTTCCCAGAAACGCCGTTAAAAATTCATAACTTCGTGGAAAATTAAGATATCTCCGATTTATTTTCGGTACTAGCTAGATAAAATCTTCTACTATATTTAAAAAAATTGCAACCCTATTGGTTTTGTTGAATTCCATAACTAGGACCGCATAACGCACTGAACTTTTGGAGTATTTTTGCCATCGTATCATGAATAATTGCAACAAATGGCTAATATGTACATGACGAAACAGATCGCGCAATTGACATTGAATTGAAAAGAAGCTATAAAGAATGTATAAAGCAGTACGATTATCGAAAACTACCCCTGAATATGCAAAACCACCTCCAATAATAAAAAGAGAGTTTATTCAATGCTTGTACATTTCCATTCAGATTTCGTGAAAGAAAATATATAATGAAACGTGGAGAATAGTTTTACGAAAAGTATGGTATAACCTATGTTTATGTAAGACAAAATTGACATTGAATTGAGAAGAAGCTACATAGAATGTATAAAGCACCAGAATTATCGACAAATATCCCTGAATGTAAGTTACAGGATAGGTTGCAGGGATTGGAACCGTATGCAATTTTTATCAAACTTTTCTCCACATCTCATGATATATTTTCCTTCACAGGAACTCAATATAAACGTATAAAGCATTGAGTAAATTATTTTTTATTATTGGGGGCGGTTTTTCATGTTTAAGGGTATTTTTCGATAATCTTAGTACATTATATGCACTTTGTAGCTTCTTTTCAATTCAATATAAATTTTACCTGCAGATAAACATTGCCATAAGTAAAAGTTTCAATTCTTTAATTTTATGGATGACAGTACAGAACTAGATAACCACCATTTTTGTCAAAAATGAGTTTCTTTGCTTAAAAAATGCTTAAAAAATCAAATATATGTTGTGCTAAAAGTATTTCTTTGAAGTCTCATTTTGAACCCTTTTAGTGCCCACTGTACCAAATATGGCACATACAAGGTTAGAGACTACTTTAAAAAAATAAATTTTACAATGTTAATAAAAAATTCTGAGAAAGTTTAAAAAAATAAATGCATCCCAAAGATGGTGTTCTTGACAGAAATTAATTTTTAAAAATTTTTGTGTAGCTGCAAGAATTTAAAAATTCAATTTTCTAAAAATGCAATTTTTTAAAAGAAATTTTATATTAAGTAAAGAAATTATTAAAGTTTATTGATAAAAAATATATAATTTGCTTTTTTTATCAGACTTTCAACGAGAAATTGTTTGTCACAGTGCTATACCGTTACACTAAATCTTGATTTTCTTGGAAAGAATCATTTTTTTTTAATCAAACATTTTTTATTCTTCTTCAGCGTCCCAATATCTCGATAGCCGATTTTTTTTTAATTGTAAAAAATTAAATATTCGATGTTTAATCGCTATCAAAACCAAATTCTGAAAACCTAAGAAATTGTAACCTCAAAATTCTCGGTAGATATACTCGGAATTGGCTAACTTTTTTACATCAAATTTTATTTATCCGTATTCAACAACTCAGTATCTCGGGAGCAAGTTTTTATTTTTTTTAAACTTAAAATTGCAATTTTTATCGAAATCCGCAACCGAGCCTGCTCGAATTTTAGGCTAGTGTCACTTTAATATTGTCGAATTCCACATCTATTTTCTCAAACTGAATAACTTTTTCTAATCAAACTTTTTCGGTCTCAATTGAAAAATGCTTCAGCTCGGGAGTGGACTTTTGTTTTATCTTTAAACGGTTATTTCGATTTTACAGAATGTTTTTTCGCTACCCTGAAAAATTCACAATTTGTTCGTTACCTAGTTCTGAATTGCCACTCTTCATTTACCTCTATTCTTTGGAGTTTATTTTTGCGTTTAAGAGTCAGTTACAGGAATTGGAAATTTATGAAATTTTTTCAAAGCTCTCTTACGTACGTCTCATATTGAGGGTGGTTTTTCCAGATCAAGGGCACTTTACGAGGGTTGGAACGGATTTGATTGTTTTTAGGACTACTTCATGGTTTCATATATATAT
>JBAGKK010000069.1:300615-311108 GCA_037177015.1 Euceroptres primus
TTCAGTCATTAAACTGTGGCTAAAAAATTGCTTAACTATTTGCAAAAATATTTCTTACCAACATGAGGGGTAGTTTTTGTTATTAGGGTAGTTTTGCGTGAATAGAAAATCATGACAATTTTCTTCATGCTCGAGAATCCTGACTGAACTCAGTTCACTTGTAGCTTCACCCTGAAACACCTACAAAAATTCGGACCCTAAACGGTTAACTTCTTGACATTTAGAACTTCTTTGTTCTTCTTTTAATCCTTTCTTGATATTTAGTTATTGGCATTTTTAGGTTTTCAGTTTTTCTTACTAAATCATCACTCAAGTTAGTAATAATTAATTTTTTCTCTAATCTTTGTTCTGTCAAAATAATCTGTCCCTTTCTATTTTTATTAGTTTAAAAACTTCGCAGTAAGCAATGTCGAAAAGACAATTTAATACCTGGTAAAACGTAGTCTCCTGAGCAAATTGCGTTAGTACACCCCGGTTTGTATTGCGGCATAGATTTTTGTATTCATTTAATAAGGTTTGCAGTTTTCTTACAATATTTCGTTCCTCCATTGTTCGTATTCGAGCTTTATTCCAAATATTGCAGACATCCTGAATAACCTTTTTTACAGCATCCTTTTCTGGGTTGCGTTCGGTAGAATGATAATGAAAGTATACATGAAAAACTTTTGCGGTTTTTGATAACTCATTGCAATCAAACTCTTTTTTTCGGTTGACGAATTAAATTCATAATTGATACTGATTCAGACATTTTTAAAGTTTTATAGAATATTATTTACAGAATATATTGACGTTTCTCGAAATTTTTACTTTAATGTTGTGAACTTAGCTTTTTTGTTTTAATTTCGAAAAAAAAATGTTTAAGATAAAAATAGTTAGTTTTCAGATGTAAAATCTAACTTTTTGTTTTTAAATGAATATCTTGCGTTTAAAAAGATCAAAAGGTACTTTATTATAGGCCAATGAATTCGTCTAGAAATTCTCCATCTAAAGTAAGACTCAAATGCATTGATTAATGTATAAAAAATCATATTATTGCGAAAACACCCATTAAGATAAATATTTATAAAAATCTAATTTCACCGTTGAATTCGCGCTAAAAATTCAAGAAAATAATCCCTTCGATATTTTTTGTTAAGTCGAAAATAAGGAAGATATTAAGCTTTAAAAGCTTTAAGGCCGATGAGGGAGTACTAGGAATTGTTGGTCTTAGCTCAAATTTATACCACATCATTTTTTCTTCAAAAGGAACAAATATTTTCCAGAGCACCTTCAATTTTTTGAATTTTATGCTTTTGCTATTATTTATGGACCACCCTAGTATAGAACATGATTAATTATAGAGAATTCTAGGATTTCTGTGTTTCATAGTATTTTCTTGGTGAGGTAAATGCTGAACAGTGAGGTACTTTAATTGCAATTACGAGAGTGGACGCGTTAAAGTGAACGTGGTCAGGCTTCAGGTTGGGACAAAGAAAATCAGCTTCTCCTAGAAACGGGGAAAGTTTCCGCGGGCTTGGAAGCCCAGTGAGTGAAGGAAACTTTGTCCAGAGCTTTGGATGGCTGCTTGGTTGGCTAGAAACTCGAGGAAGCCCAGTCAGCTCCCTCGTCGACGACCTCGTCGCTCTCAACGACCTCTTCGTCCGCATGGTGGGTTTTCCCTCTCCCCTGATCCTTCAGGGCGATAATTACCGCTGTGGCCGCTTTTGTCCAGCTTTCCACGTGGGCCTTTGTCCAGTGGCACAAGTTGAACTTAGCTCAACGTCATTGAATGGCAATTATGCCCAACCAAATCGAAAATGATTAAACACTTTACTCAGACTTTTCTTACCTCCAGAGAATTCAAAACTTGGCATTTTGTGACTCCATAACAAAAATGAACTATCATAAGACCCTGGTTTCATTTTGAACCAATAAACATTTAAATCATTTGAGACATTGAATATTACAATAGTCTTTTAAAAACTGGGTTTCGGATAAGATTAAAAAGCCATTGTCCCTGGGTATGAAAATGTGGCTTGTAAATAAAATAGTGACGCCTGAAAATAGGGGAATATTATTAACTCGTATTAGAGGGTGGCATCGTGCTTCAGGGGTGGGATATCGAAATATTCGCTCCAGGTTGGAACGCGCAGCTGATGCCACAGCACCGGAGGCTCATAAGATAATCTTTTTTAAACCCCACACTGTCACGTCCAGTCCGATTAAGAAAAAAATCTTACATTTTAGATTGAAACTAAATATTAATAAATTATAATGGATAGTGTAGTCGAGAGGATTACCCCGAAAAAGTCGCTTAGAAATCAAAAGAGTGACCAATCGCTTTCTAGTCGCTATTTTTTATTTTAATAGAACTTTTTCGATGTCCAGAGAAGGAATATGATGATTTTTGGGAATTTAAGTTTGCAAAACTCTTAGAAAAATGGCGTCAAAAATGGCGGTCGCGAGATGCCGACTTAGCGCTAATGAAACGTGTATAAACTGTCTAAAATCCATTATATGTTTCAAAATCTTATAGAAATGCATTCAAAGGACCCGTGTACAATATATTAAGTTAAATAGAGCCATAAAAATAATAATTCTTTGAAATAAATAACTTTAAATAACGTTTTTTTTATTTAAAATGTCTAAGATTGTAATGTTTGCATTTATAGCTAATAAAGTATACATTTTGGGCAGTATAAGGGATACTACATTGTGAAGTTCAAGTGAATGTTGAAGAGCATATTTTTATGAAAAAAATGACCTATATATAATTTTTTATGGTTAAAATTACACCGACTAGCATGACTTGAAGCACAAGGCTGCGTTGTACATTACATTGCCCTCCTTTTGCAATTCGAACTGCTCGTCTCTGTTACTAACTTCAAAAATAAGTTAATTAGTTCAAATCGAATTATTTAGGAAATAAAGTCGTAAATATTAATTTTTTTTAATAGAAATAATTTTTATTTAAATATTGAATAAACAAAATGCTTGAAAAAGGTACAATTCTTGAAATAATATAACTTTTTGGAACTTAAATGTGGAGTATAATTTTTAAAAATACTGCTCTATATTCTTACAATTATTACAATTTTCTTTACACAGACAAATATTACAGCACTCTAAGTTTAATTTAAAGCAAGGACACACCAAGTATTTTATATTTGACTGTTTTTTCCACTTATTTAAATTGAAAATAAATTTCCGATTATTGAATTTTAAAACCATTTATTTAAGTATCAAATTAATAAAATGTTACATTAAAAACATTAATTAATTTTGCATGAAAAATATAGTATTGTTTAATTATTTAAATTATTTCATAGAAATTATACTTTTCGAACTAGGTCGAAGAAAGTCAAATAAGGGAAATTTACTAAAATAGTTTAATAAAAGTTATTATTTTTTACATCTATCATTTAGGATTACTTTTGAGTTAATAATAAGGACGATCATACAGTGATCCAGAAAAAACAGAACATTTATAATTGTTATAAACAAAATACGTAAACGAATCATCAAACTTTGCATTTTTCTGTCTAAATATTATTTTTTTCAATGGCACAGTACTATTAAAGACTAGGAGATACTACATTATTATAAACAATTACGGTTAACACTATCATTGTTATTAAAAAAATAGATAAACAAATTCTCTTAATTTATATGCATTTTCCAAAAAATATTTCTTTTGAATCATACATTACTATTCTGTACAGAAAGATACATTTTGATAAGTGTTAGCTTTTAATTATTAACTATATCTGTTATTGACAAAATATATAAACAAATCGTCAAAATTCCAATTCTTCGATCCAAATTTCTTTTTTTTTCAATGACACAATAGTATCAAGAACTATGGAATCTACATTGCTATAAACTTTCGCTTTTAATTAAAAACGGTAATAGTTATTAACAAAATACATTAATTAGAATTAAAATTATTAGCCTTGTACATTATCCTACAGTCGAAAAAAATTAATTTGTGTTAAGCAATGATGCTTTTCAACACAAAAGTGCAAATGCTGAGATATTGTTTGCAAATTTATTAAAAATTATTAAAAGTTATAATTAAAAACTAAACTTTTTATTATAAAAAAATATCCTAAAGACATTAGCAAGGATTACTCGTTAAAAATTTGTTTGCGAAGAAAATAAATCATTTCTATTATTGTTTATGACAATTGAAAATAACAATTTAGAACAGATCTTTATAAATAGCTAAACACCCTTGAGAATACCTTTTAGTGATTCACAGTAAGTCAACTGAGTGTTTGCCAAAAAATCATTTTTTTGTCACAAAAACACTCAAATATGGGGCTATGTATCGTGTATTTTGTTAATATCAATTGCAGTTATTAAGTAAAAGCAAAAGTTTATAGCAATGTAGATTTCATAGTTCTTGATACTAATGTCATTAAAAAAAAATTTATCGAAGAACCGAAATTTTAATGATTTGTTTATGTATTTTATTAAGAACAATTACAGTTAATAATTAAATTTTTAATAATTGAAAGCTAAAATTTATAATAATGTAGTATCTCTTAGTATTTAATAGTAATGTATGATTAAACAAATTTTTTTAACTGAAAAATGCATATTTCAACAATTTCTGTATGTATTTTTAAATAACATTGACAGTTAACAACTAAGAGGTAAAATTTATAACAATGTAGTATCCCTTAGTCCTTAATAGTACTGTGATTGAAAAAAAAATTTTGACCGAAAAATGCAAACTTTGACGATTCGCTTACGTATTTTGTTCAGGGAGGGAAGGTACTTTTTGCCCCCCCCCATTTGGGGGGAATTCCTCCATTGGGGGGGGGACTTCCCCCAAATATTTCAGAGAGAGGCAAACTAAACTTTTTATTATAAAAAAATATCCTAAAGACATTAGCAAGGATTACTCGTTAAAAATTTTTTTGCGAAGAAAATAAACAATTCAGGAGATATAAATGTTCTTATTTGAACGAAAATTGTCACTAATGACTCAATCGCTCGAGAATCAAGCAAAAACCAATACTGTTCATATACATCCATAATATGCTTGCACATTTTTTCATAATACTTACCAATAATTATTACTTGATCCCCCCACCCCTCTCTGTGAAATTTAACTTGGAAAACTTACGAGATTTGTGCTCCTCTAATATTTTTTAAAAGTATCCGTCCCTGATTGTGTTTAAAGCAATTTAAAATATTCTGTTTTTTCAAAGTTTGATTGAATGAAAATAAAAAATGTAGTTCTGATAAAAATTAAAAACGACGTATTTGTTTATAAAATTTTTTATAACAAGAGTTTTGTCAATTAAACAAATTATTTACATTCGGCAAGTTGCATGCATTTGTACTGAGTTAGAATACATTTTCATTGTTTGCTGGGTTTTATTTATTAACACAGAAATTTATTTTTTTTTTAATGGAAAATCGTTACGAAGTTATAAATTTTTAAATTAAAAAAAAACGTTATTTACGGTTGTTTATTTCGAAAAATTATTGTTTTTGATGACTTTATTTAACTGAATATAGTGTACACTGCACCGGTCATTTGAATGCATTTTTATAAGATTTTGAAGCATATAATGAACTTTAGACAATGGATCCACTTTCATTAACGCTAAGTCGATATCTCGCGGCCGTCATCTTTGACGCCATTTTTCTAAGAGTTCTGCAAACTTAAAATCCAAACATCGCCATATTCCTTTTCAGGGCATCGACAACTATCGAGCGACTAAAAAACGTGACTTCGTGAACGAAATCGGAGGTGATTCGCTCGTCGTGACTTCTCAAATGATTAATCCAGATGATTATGGCCTCTAATTGTCACTTAGTATTTTATTTCCAAACCAAGATGTTCTGGTGTCATTACATGACGCGTTTCGAACCTAATGAGGATCCTTTTCAGATGTTCGTCGAGTCATTCAACATTACAAATTTAAACTTGTAGATGTTGAATCACCAGTCCGTTTTAGGCAATAAAATAAAATACTAAGTGACAATCAGTAGTCATAATCATCTGGATGAATTATAAATAAATTATAGTTTTCAAGTAACTATTTTATTTTTCAACAAATTCTTCGGTTAGGAAATAAATGCTCTTAAGTGTAACCCTTTATGCGGAAATGTTGGAAGAACGTGTGCCTTTGAGATTAGAAAGGAATGAAGATGGAAAAGCAGAGGAAAGAGAGGCTACCCTTTCGTAGGGAGATCTGGTTCTTGCTGGTTCTCAGAAGCGGCAGTGGGTGATATGATCTTTTAATGGGTGCTTTGTGGCTCAATCCATTGCCGAGATCTAAGGCTAAGGAAGCTGGCGGTTGGTTGGTTGACTGGCATGGAGCACAAGCTTGTCTTCCGTCATCGTCTTTGTCGTCTGAGCACCAGAAACGTGGTTCCTTCTCATCTCTCGTTAACCGAACGACAGACGGATGGATGGACGGTTGGACCGAACGGCGGCTGCGCTGGTGCTTAATTTCCCCTCGTAATTACAGGAGTAAGGCGCCGACTATACTCCACTTGATAGAGACTATCACGCTCAGATGTAGAGAAAAAGCTCTTTTTCATTATTCTGATTTATCCATCCTAAGAAAAAAAAACAGCTTCAAAAGATTTTTACAAGTTACTCACAAACGTAGAAAAAACTGGAGTGTTATTGCAACTTAGTGATATATCTTTCTCCTTCTTTTGCTTGTTGGTTATGTTAAACAACACATAATGGAATCCATTTCAAATCAGGCAGGTTCTACACTTGAAGTCGCAGAATCTCTCGGGGGAAAAATGTGTTGTTTTTTAGAGGAAATTAGGCGATACGTATTTTTGCGATTTGTGAAAAAGAATTTTCTACGAAGTTATGGGTAATTGGATTTTTTGCTTTTTTTAAAAAAAAATCCAAATTTTTTCTTTAAACTTCTAAAACTTTTGACCTAATTACGATATTTAAGATTTCTTGACAGTTTCTGGTAGCGTTTATCGTCTTCTTTCGAAATCTTCCAGAAAATTTAAAAAATGTTCAAAATTGACAAAATGGCGGTGGTTTATCTGAAAATATTTATAGTCGATTTTCTCAAAAAACCCACACTTATATTTTTTGCCAATTTTTTATTGAATTTGTACTGTCATAGGGAAGACATCTTGTGAGTTTTATGCAAGCTAAATAACTTTTGTGGCTAGCAGAATTTTTTTTTTCATAACATCGAATTTTCGCATTTTTCTCGAAAACAACTATAGATACGAAAAATGTTAAGAAAATAGTTTGCACAATTAAAAAAGTTCTACAAAAAGTTTTTTTTACTCATTTATGATATCTTGCACCGATTCCGAGAAAAAAATTCAATTTTCATGCACAAAAAAATTTTCTTGGCTCCTGGTTTATGGAAACACCCATAAATAAATTTAAAAAAATGAATAAATAAATACTCATAAATCAGGGTGGCCGCTGGACCGGGAAAACGGGAAAACCGGGAAATGACCGAGAATTTTTGATTACCTGGAAAAACCGGGAAATAACCTGGAATTTTTTTGTTGACCGGGAGTTTTTTAAATATTTTTAGAAAATGCACGAAAAAGTACAGAAGTCATTCATTAAGAGATTAAAAAACTGAGTAACTAAATAAAACTTATTATTGTAGAAGTGTTAGCACGATAAAGATAAAATATATTTCGTTTAACAATAACACTCTGTGATCTCATTTCGTTTACAAAATGTAAATGCTTATATATTTTAATATCACACTTTAGTCGCTATAGGGATTAGTTGAAAAACCTCCATTTGTACTTCTTCAATAATATAAACTATTTTAATGTTAAATTAAAAAGAAATTCATGTTTGTACATATGTTCAGAATATTAAATAAAAAACGTTTTAAAACTTTAAAAACCCATTGCATTAACTGTTATTCATTGGAAGCTATTATTTAATGACCAGGAAAAAATTTTCGATGGCCGGGAAATGACCAGGAATTTTTTTCGTCGGTGAAAACGGCCACCCTGATAAATACCCATATCTATATTTTGTTAAATAGTTTATAAAAATGTTCGTTTATATAAAGAAGATTTCCTGTGAGTTTTACGTGGGCTAAACAATTTTTATGGCCAGAAAATTATTTTTCATAAAATCGAATTTTCCAACTTTTTGCGGAAACGATTTAAGTTACAAAAATAATGTCAAGACTAAAAATTGTTTGCCTAAAAAGTTTTTATATTCAATATATTTAAGTATATTTCAGATATAGATTTTATTAATATATTTCACATATAGATTTTATTAATCATTTTTTAGAAGTGCATATCTCTTTGCGTGTGACAGTTTAAAATACACTCGAATCCCGATTGACGAAGGGTTTTGGGCATTGTCTCTCCTAAATCGGGATAGTCCTTGAGCGTCTCGATTGCTCTTGATTTTTTAGAAGAAGACAAGCCAAGAGTAAACGGTGAAATACGAAATTTATCCAACTTCAAAATTTAGAAAAAATTAGTCATTATCAAGCGAAAATCAAGAAATTCTTGTCTCGACGTGCATCCCTAGTTACTTCGCGAAATATTGTAGAACAGAAACAATTAAGAAACATTTTGGTAGTTTCTGAATGGGCTAATTTTTGTCGCGGAGAGTAATCTTGTATTGGATTCACTAATTGCGACTGTAGTCCGTAATTCAGAGCTAAATGTTGGGTGGTTTGTTGTCGATCAGGAACCTTGCTTGAAGGCCACCTATATTTATACTGGGCGTCGATCTTGGTCGCTACAGGAGGGTTGACTATGGCGGATGAATTGGCTATTAGTAGTTCGGAACAGTACGCTCTAATGGCGACCTGTTGGCCTTTGCTTGCGTCGTTTGACTCTCCTACCACTTGTTCGTCCTTCATTAGCGAAAGTCTCAGCGTTTCAACCATCTTCAACCAATTAGAATAAAAAATCATTCTCCCTTGGTTAAAGTTACTTTTTTTTAGGAAATTCAGAATCATGTTTTAGTCTCATCGATTCCATATTATAAATAAATAGGAAAATTTTCACGAATTTCAGGATAGATAGAAAAATTTCAAAGATCTTCTTAATCCTCGACTGACTTTGCTGAATCCATGAGATGTGCAGGTCAAAATACCCCATCTCTTTCTCTTGCCGGAGCCTTTACAATACGTCCTTGGCAGCGAGCTACCCTTTCTCTTAACGTCCAAAGTTTTCAAAGTACGACGTTCAGTGGGCGCCGTCATATATATTTATATATATATATATATATATATATATATATATATATGCCTCCCTCCGCCATAGACCCCTACGTTCTTTCCCTCGCCCCATCAGGACTCTGACTCTGACGCGTTTTGTGAAACCCGGAGAGATAGCGCCAATGTAGTCCGCTTCGTGGATGATTCTAAGATCCATTTTCCTGTTTTATGAAAGTTAACGTTGACAGGTTCAACGACCTTTGAAGAAATGTTCTTTGTCATTAAAATGATCCATTTTTAATTCCATAATAATCATGGAGTAGCATCATGGCAATACAGTTAGTAAATGGTCGTTTTCGAAAACGGTTTATAGCTGCACCCTTTTATTGCTTGGAGAAAGAGCTGAACATTGTCTAGTAGGTTGATGTTGTCCACTCAGAGGCAAGTGTTCATTTGGAGTTGTTGGGACTTGACTCGACCGGATCCACTGGTCTATGAGCATCCTGCGATATGGGTCGATGATATGGGTTTTCTGCTCCTAGTGGTGGGTGGCATCCCTTTGTTGACGGCCCCCGTTCCACGGAAACAGTCGCCGGGAAGCCAGCTAGCGCGACGAGAAGGACGCCCACCAGCGTGACGTCATACAGCACTGACTTCATCTCGTTATGTTACGTTCCTCGACGAGACGTCGGATGCAGGAAGCCTACCGCTTGCTTCTCCTCCTTCAACATCCTCGCTACCATTTCACATCCTCCGCCCTCTCATCTGGTCCATCGTCCTCCCAGTTCAACCCGTTGGCTCTTGGGTGGCCCGCATGGCGGACGAGAGAAGCCGCAGGGTGGCGAGAAGATAGCGACGATCGATCCAAGGAAAGTGCGCCTTGCACTAGAGTTCTGTCATATTCATTTTCTTGATAATCGAAAAAGTAGATAGGAAAATATAGGGTGCCCTTATGAGATGAGAGACTCCCTTATTTCAGAGGCTATCACTCTTGAACGACATTTAATACGTTATGACGTGATGTAATACGAATAAAGGTTCTAACGCCTTTTTATAAAAATTAAGAATGATAAAATTCATCTTATTTCCCAAAATAAAATTTGTGACGCAGTAGGCATCGATGCTCTATTATGTCTTTCATCATTTCCCAAAATTACAGATGGACACATTCATTATTTTAGTAATTATTAGTAATTATTTTAGTCTACTGCGGTGCAAATTGTATTTCGTGAAATATGATGAATTTCATCATTTTTAATTTCTATAAACGAGCGTTACCTATTTCAAACACAGAAATATCCATAAGATGACGTGGAAACATCCTGACGGTCTCACGTACAATCAGATAGATCA
>JBAGKK010000069.1:327178-383793 GCA_037177015.1 Euceroptres primus
ATATATATACATATTACACATAGTAATTATCAATAACTTTGTATACTTTACATACATATATTTTATTATATATAATAAAATATATAATTGATAATTATTATGTGTGCAATTGAAGGGAGGCAGTACAGAACTAGACAACCAACAAAATGTG
Source organism: Euceroptres primus (assembly GCA_037177015.1). Taxonomy (NCBI): domain Eukaryota; kingdom Metazoa; phylum Arthropoda; class Insecta; order Hymenoptera; family Figitidae; genus Euceroptres; species Euceroptres primus. Next base: position 327,330 of record JBAGKK010000069.1, read on the forward strand.
AATTTTTCAGGGTAGCGAAAGAATATTCTGTAAAATCGGAATCACCATTTAAAGATAAAACAAAAGTCCACTCCCGAGCTGAAGCATTGCTAAAGTGAGGCCAAGAAAGTTTAATTAGAAAAAATTACCTAGTTTCGAGGAAATAAACGTGGAAGTTAACAATATTAAAGTAACACTATCCGAAAATTTGAGCAAGCTTGGCTGCGGATTTCGATTTAAACTGCAATTTTAAGTTAAAAAAGAAATAAAAACTTACTTCCGAGATATTAAGTTGCTGAATACAGGTAAATAGAGTTTTTTGTAAAAAGGGTAGTCAATTCCGAATAAATTGACGGAGAATTTTGAGGTTACAATTTTTTAGGTTTTCAGAATTTGGTTTGGATAGCGATTAAACATTGAATTTTCAATTTTTTACAAAAACAAAAACCAGCTCCCGAGATTTAGGGATGATGAATAAGAATAATGTTTGATTAAAAAAATGATTCTGTTCCGAGAAAATCAAGATTTAGTGTGACGGTATGGCTCTGTGACAAACAATTTCTCGCTGAAAGTCTGACAAAAAAAAAAGAAAATTATATATTTTTTATCAATAAACTTTAATAATTTCAAGATATCAATTTCTTTAATTACTATCAAATTTAATTAATAACAAATTTCCTAGCCTGGAAAAGCCTTCTTTAGGATGTATTTATGAATGTCAAATTTACTTGGAATTTTTTAAATTAAAATTGTAAAAGTTGTTTCTTAAAAATTGTCTGTTACCTTATGTGCCATATTTGGTACAGTGGGCACTACAAGTAATAAAAATGAGAGTTTAAAGAAATCATTTTAGCACAACAAGTATTTGATTTTGCAAGAATTTTTAATGCAAAAAACCCAATTTCGACAAAAGTGTTGGTTATCTAGTTCTGTACTGCTATCCTTCAATTACGTAGATTATGAAAGAATTACAAGTTAGAAATCTAGTACAGGAAAATAATCTAAACATAAATTTTAAATTCATAAAGAAGAATAGTTTATTTTAAATTTATGGTTTGTTGTATAATAAGTCGAAAAATACTTATCTTTTAACAACAATGATTCCAAATGTAGAAGTGACTTTTCTTCATAAATTTCGTTTTACAGTTTTTATTTACTTGTCCATAAGTCTACGGCTTTGAATTCAAAGGTTATTTAACTTCCCTCCACGTATTAGGTTATAGGTGTTGCAACTCTGACGTTTTTTCCAAATTAAAATTCTACAGCTGTCAACTCAGTAACAAAAAAAATCCCTAGCATAACTGACAGGCGCTATCGCTATCTCTAACACGAGGTCCCAACCCAGGTCTAAAGTATCGGAATAATTGATCAAGTTGAAGCAGAAAAAAACGGTTTTGGTAGCATACAAATCAACATCAGTGATTCAGGCGAATGCTGATCAACGTCCGGTGAACTAGTAAAGTTTTCGAATCCGGTTATCCTGCCATGGCTGCAAGAATTTGCAGATTAATGGATCCTCATTTAAATACAAATCTCATGCCGATACAGAAGGGGATCGTAGTGGACGAAGGCCAAGGGACTGGCCAAGGGTCGAAGTGTGTTTGCCGTCCGAGTAATGACCCGGGAGGGTGTCCCTCTTGGTCAACCTACCGGGACAGGATGGTCCAATGATGAGCACACGAAGAATGGACATGCAAACAAGCCATCCCTGACCCCACGAAGTCGTCTAAATGTCCTCTCAGACTGCCTCTAATTTTATTTGACGTTCCACCTACCCTCCATAATCTCGACTTGGAGATCCAAAAGTTCAATCCACATTAGACAAAAATTTGTAATGCTTTTATACTGTTTCATTATCTGGAAGCAAAGAAAATGCGTTTGGTTTAGATTGTAAATTGCAGCTAAGTTGTGGGAATAAAAAAATTGGAGTAATCATTCTCTTGACAGTTCTTATTCTCTTGGAGTTTGTACAAATGGCTGAGGAAGAACTTGATGTAATGGAGTATACAAAGTCAAATCAACAAGTTAAGGGACAGGTGGAAAATAACGAGAGTGCCGTGGGAATTGGCAATCAGTCAGGGTGGCGCTTTTCCCGGTCGAGGTGACCCGACTGGGGGCCGTTCCATCACTTCAGGCCATGATGTATGCAGAAGGTCGCGGCCGGTGGCAATCGTGGCACATACGTCCCCCAAAGCAGCTCTGCTTCTCTTGCCTCTCCCTATGAATATATGAATCGAACCTCGTTCCCGAGTAATGCTCGAGTTGGAGGTGGGCATACTCATACGTTAACATCGCGAGATGGTCGTCCCTCGATCCCGCAACGCTAATATCATCTGTGATATATACCAGCTTCTAAACTCAACCTATCCTTATCTTCATCCCCATTTTGAGCATGTCAGTTCAAAACTTAAAACTCGTTTCTAGCCACGTGTCACTGGAAAGTTCCGAAATCCCACCTTGTTGAATTTTTGTTATTCTTTAAGTCTTTATAGAGAGCTGTAAGTTCATTGATTACACTATATCCACTGCTAAATAAAAGACCTGCTCTTGCAAGGAGCATTAGGTAGGTGTCCCCGTCCGATTTTGTTCGCTCTCAGATATTTTGTAATACTCAAAAAACTAAGCGACAAGTATTCTTTCTTATCTGCCCATATGGGGTTTTAAGGGGTGAAACCCACCCCTAAAATTTGTACATGTAACGTGCGTTTTTCACCATATACGTAGAAAAAACGAATAATTTGTATTTTGAAGAACTGAAAATGCTAGCAATAATAAAATGTATTACATAAATTTTATTTCTGCAGTGGGGGTTTGATTTTTTGGGGGTAAAACCCCCTAACATATATCACTTTATATTTTAAAAGCGCATACGGCGTTTGAAACCATTCATTCAATATATAATATAAGTGCTTGAAAATACTATAACAGATTAAAAGTTTACGTACTTCTATTAGGGGTAGTCTTAGGGGTTATCTAATAAAATACTTTTATTAGGGGTTATCTAGGGGTTAACAGCCCCTAAAAAAAATTTTTTTTGACAACATTTTTTTATCACAGTAATTCAAATGTTACAAATACGCAACCTGACTACTCTGAAATATGTAATATACGAAAGAAAGTCTAATTTTCTATTGTTGATAAAGTTTTGAGATCAATGAACCTCTACTCGAAATACTGCTTTCTAAATAAAGTAAATAATAATCATTAGACAGTAATGATTATTGATTTATTATTATTATTATTATTGATTACACACATGAGACGGTTTTGTAATTTATTAAAAATACTTGCAATGATGAAGCATTTTCAGTACAGTATTAATTTTTACTAGTCGTACATACTTAAGAGTAGTTCAAGGATTAGTTTAAATGCCCAATTGTACAGATATAAAATATTATGAAATTAAGAAAACGTATATACTCATGTTTTTATCAATATAGAAATTATTATTAGACTAATTAATTACTGCTTCTGATTGTATAATAGTATTTTTTTATTTAATAGTATATACGTTTTATATAAATTACAAAACTGTTTGAAAACTGTGTAATGATTATTATTATTATTTACTTTATTTAGAAAATAGTATTTCGAGTAGAGGTTCATTCAGCTCAAAACTTTATCAACAATAGAAAATGAGAGTTTTTTTTCGTATATTGCATGTTTGCATGTTTGCTTCTTGTTAGTGTTAAAAATAAATTAACCATCTACAAAACAATTATTAGACCTGCTTTGACCTATGTTTGTCCTGTTTGGAATCTCACCTGCCAAACAAATTACAAAAAATTGCAAATAACACAGAACAAATTCCTACGGCTTGTTGGGAGATTCAACAAATATACAACAGTACAAAATACGAACGAAACATTAAAAATAGAAACAATAAAAGAATATATTGAAAAAATTACAGTAAACTACTAAACAGAATTACCGAACACACCAATCATACTGTACGAGTGATTGTTTACAAACCGCAAAAATATGAACACAAAAGAATTATTCATATAGTTTATGAAAAATAATTACCACTACTTACCTAAGTTTTTGCAAATGTGACAAAAACTCATGTTTCTGGTTTTTTAGATGTATTATTTTTCCAGAATCGAACATTATTCATATAGTTTATGAAAAATAATGACCACTACTTACCTAAGTTGTTGCAAATGTGACAAAAAGTCATATTTCTGGTTTTTTAGATGTATTATTTTTCCAGAATCGAACACATTACTGAATATTACAATTGTATTATTAGGATAACCATAAATCTCCTAAGCTTTACGAGACATTTCCTAACTTTTCGGAAATTAGTCAATATATTCGGAAAATTTTCCAAGCTTCTCGGAAAAATTACCCATTTTGCTGGGAAAATCGTATATCCGATCTTTTTCGGAAAAATTTCATACTATTTAGTCTTAAAAATTTCCAAAATTTTGTACAGTGTACTTAAAATTATTCGGAACATCTGTTATATAATAAGGAATGTAAATACTATGTAAACTTTAAAATAATAATAAACCTTATACAAAAAGTCTTTATAGTATGCACTTGTATTTTATGGTAATTGTGCAGATAAACGGTTTTTCCGAATTTCAACTTTCTCGATCTAGGCTTCTTTAAAAAGTTTTATTTTATCACGAAAATAAAAAATCAATCGGGGGAACTCGAGAAACTAATGTACTTTTTATTATTTTCTTAAAAAACTTAAAAATTTAAACTTAAAATCTTAAAAATTCACGATTTCCATTTTTGTGTTCCAGTTTTTTTAAAAAAGCTTTATTTTATCATTGAAACAAAAAATCCACCCCCTCTGTGTCCCCTAAAATTAATTGAATTTTTCTATAAGTCAGAAGATATTGTATAATATAATTTATATAATTTGTAAGCTTTAACAAAAATTATATTATACAATATCTTCTGATATATGAAGAAATTTAATTAATCAGGGGGCACACAAAGGGGAGTGGGAGTCTCTTCGTTTAGTCGTTTTCCTGGTCAATTAGATTAAAGTTTATGTATATTTCTGAAACATTAATTCGGATAAAAAGCATCTAATTAACGAGGAATTCCGACGAAACGAACAGACCCCCAACCCCCTTTGTGTGCCCCCCTGATTAATTAAATTGCTCCATATATCAGAAGATATTGTATAATATAATTGTTTTTAAAGCTCTCAAATTATATAAATTATATTATACAATGTCTTCTGACTTATGAAGTTAGAAATAAAGGGACACAAAGGAAGGAGGTGGAGGCTTCTTCGTCTCGTCGGAATTCCTGGTAAGATACTTGCTTTTTATTTGAACTAATATTCAAGAAATATCAATAAACTTTCATTTAATTGTGTCGCTCTGATTAATTAAATTTTTGCTTAAATCAGAGGATATTGTATAATGTAATATAATTTTTGTTAAAGCTGACAAATTATATTTCGCAAATATATAAAATTACAATTTTTTTAAGTTCGCCCAATTGATTTCTGGTTTCGATGATAAAAAAAACTTTTACAAAAAGACCACAGCTAAAAACTCGAAATTGAAATTTTCTCAAATTTCAGATTGAAATTTTAGCGCTTTTTAAAATAAAATAATAAAAAGTGCACTATTTTTTTGAGCTCGCCGATAGAATTCTCGTTTTTGGTATTAAAATAAAGTTTTTTTTAAACCGGATCAAAAAACTCGAATTTGGGATTTTTTTAAAATTTAAAGTTTAAATTTTTAAGTTTTTATATGAAAATAAAAAAGCACATTAGTTTCTCGAGCTCCCCCGGTTGATTTCTTGATTCGGTGAAATATAAAGCTTTTTTTTAAAAAAAAGATCGGTTAAAAAAACTCAAAATTGGGAAATTGTTAAATTTTAAATTTAAGTTTTCAATTTTTATTAGTAAAATAATAAAAAGTGCATTAGTTTATTGAGCTCTCCAGTGATTGACTTCTTTTTTAGTAATGAAATAAAGCTTTTAAAAAAAATAATGCAGAAAAAAACTGGAAATTGGGAATTTTTTAAATTTTATGTTGAAATTTTTAAGTTTTTTAGTAAAATAATAAAATGTACATTAGCTTCTTGAGCTACTTCGATTGATTTCTAGTTCCAATGATGAAATAAAGCTTTTCAAAGAAAACCGCAGTGAAAAATTGGAAATAGGGAATTTTTAAAATTTTAAGTTTAAATTTTTAAGGTTTTTAAGAAAATAATGAAAACAAAATTAGTTTCTCGAGTACCCCTGATTTATTCATTATTTTGGCGATAAAATAAAGCTTTATTAAAAACAACCGGATTGAAGAAGATGATATTCGGAAAAGCCGCTTATCTGCACAATTACATATTTTATATATAGGGGAGAGTGACCCGAACTGGACGGGTTCCGGACCTGAATAATACGTAAAAATGAATAAATATTTCAATTAAACGAACTGAAGTAGTCTTTTATAAGTAAAATTAGCAAAAAGGGTTTGTGTCATAACACGGTTTACTACTTACTTGTCGTTATTAAATTCAAAAATTAAAAAATGTGTTTTCGGCATGGCGACGTAACTTTTTACCTTTGATAATTTCGACATTTTTACTGCCGTAGGATTTTTTTACAACTGTTTCTTTTGTTCTTGGTATTCACGGAATATTTGGCTTTAAAACTTTCTACGAAAACAAACTTTTAATTACCACAAGCCACGTAATTAAGATGTTTTTATTGGTAGAGTCATTTTCCCCTATCCGGATAATTCATGAAAAAAACACTCCAAAGTTTTTCAAATGACCTGTGCATTTTGCCAACATAAAAGAACTAGCTATTTTAACAGATTTTTTGAGCACTTGAAGTTGGCAGAAGTGTCTGTTATTATTTAAAAGTAAATATGATAGAGATAATAAATGGTGTATTTTTTACAATATATTTAAAAATATTACTTTTATTAAGACAAAAAATTTAAAACTAACAGTGCTTAAATGCTATTCGATGAAATCAAGTGAAATATCAATCAATTAACACTGTGAGTGCTGTAAAACACGATTATCCGGATCGTGGTCCCAAATACTCATCTGGATAAAAGTGCAATAGTTCAGAATAAGAATAATTATGGATAAATATCTAATATAGTATTTGTTACGTTACTGGTATCGTCTAAAGGAATATTTTATCTTCAATTTCGTACGTGATACTTTTCCTTTTTTTGTCAAATGTTTAATTATTATAAAGTCAAAACTTTTTTTATCCAGATTGAGTCACTGCCCCTACAAAGAGACTTTCGTTAGCAATATTTGCTTCATTTCTTCATTTTTGAAAAATTGTAGCGAATGATTTTGCACAGAAGACAAAAATTATGCAACTAGTGATTTCAAATTGCTATCACGAATTGTTTAAAATGATGCACGTGTCTATCCTGATGTGCAACTATCAATAATTGTGGTCCATTCCTTATTAATTATGAATATGAATTATGAATATGAATAATATTGCTAGCAATAGTCTGAACATGTGCAAATAACAACTGTTGTAAACAAGATTTTGTGAAGCCTGCAAGTCTTGACCACAAGTTTATTGTTATGTTAACTGTAGCAACTGAAGTTAGGTTGCCGATTTGGTGGTTCGAGTGAGTGCTCCTTTGGTTCCCCAAAGAGCCAAGTCCAAAGCCTAGGAGCTTAACGAGTCGCGCGTACTCACTTTAGAAACTCGTGCGCGATATTACAGGGTGGTAATAGAGTTAATTGCCGGTCCGGTGGAACCGGGCTTACAACTTGAGATACACCGTGCACCTGATACCAACAAATTGCTTGGTTCTTACCTTACCGCGTTCATCTTAAGTGCGTAGTAGGACATTCGAAGGACACCTAAAGCTTCTCCAGATCCTCCAAGCGCTCTTTGCTTAATGAAAGGGCTAACGAAGTTTACTATAACTAATTTGGAATAAGTTATTGTTTCAAATAATATTATTAGTTATTGTTTCAAATAATATTTTTTTAGTTTTAGTTAATTACAACAACAAAATCTTTAATAATGAGTGTATTGATGTGGAGAAATTGAGTTTAAAGTATCGTCACCAGTAGAGAAAGCGAATTAAAGTGAGTAATTTTGCTTAGGATTTAGAGTTTAGATAGATGGAAGAGTGAGAAGGTTAGGTCGTTGGTATCCGTTGTCCGCGTAATTCGACGCAGGACCGTTGAGAACAACGCGAAATAGGATAATGCGTCAGGACCTTCCCGCCATCTCCGCCAAGGGACGTTGGAGGCATAACACAGAAAAGACATTAGCCATGTTGCTCTGGGGATGTCGTGTGGAGAGAGAGAAATAGAGACAAAGAGAGAGATGGAGTGAGCGACGAAAGACTTAAGGGATAGTGTGGCAAGAGAGAAACCGCGAAAACCATTGCCCAGTGGAAACGGACTTGAGTAAAGTCACGTTTACACTAGCGAAATAGATGGGACAAGCTACTAAAAGTTTCGTTAGGGGAATCACGCAACTATCACGTCTTAAGTGTTCTCTACATTTTAATCACTGCGAATTAATAAATATAAACAGACTTTCATTAATAAATAACACTGTTGTAAACAAATTAATCAAAAATTTTTTTTACAAATTTTTTGTATATTTAATGCCACTATGTTTTTCGTACGCATTTGGACTCGCTGAACTCGAAAATCGCATTAAAAATTGTTTTTATGGATAGGTTTTCGAGACATAAATTTTTAAAATTTTTTTTCGATGGTAGCTTTACTATTTGAACCATATCTCGAGTAAGAAACGACCAATCTGATTGAAAAAGGTATCAAATTGAACATTATTGAATTGTCAACAAATATTACTGCCTTTTATTTTAATGACTTAGATAGTTTAAGGACATTGAACCGAAATATTTTTAAAAAATCGTTTTTTTCGGCGAGGATGAAAATACAAAAGTTACTGTTTCGCCAAGGAAAAGTAGAAATCGTGGAAATATGCCCAGTTTCGAATTGTCTACGTGGAGTTCGCACTTTTATGAAAAAAACAAGATATTTACGGAAACATCTATGAAAAAGTACCAAGGTTATGACCGTTCATTTACAAGTACCAAAGTTATGACCGTTCATGTACATGTACCAATTTCCAATTTTTTCTTCGTTTTTGGACTTTTCCCTTATTCATTATGTATACTGTTGTTCAATGCAATAAATTTACAATTCAATTTGAGAAGAGAGTATTTGTCATAGATCTATTAATCACCGAGGTTTTTTTGTTGAAATTTTGAATTTGACAGAGTGATGTCGCTGTTGTCAATATTTCATTTTCTTAGGTTGGCAACACTGCGATTGTTGCAAGAAGCATGACATTTGACATATGTCTTTTATTGTGTCCAGTCAAATTATTTGATTCACCTCTTTGATTGAAATATTCCATATAATGAGTAAGAGAAAACGAGATTTCGAGTGTGTAAACAACCCATACGATTTTTGCTATGGGTGCGGTGATTATGTCAAGAAAAATCAACGTCAATTTATCACCTGCCTTCATGAGCATTATAATAGTCATGAAAGCAGGTGGTTAATTTACGTTGATTTTTCTTGACGACATAATCACCGTACCCATAGCAGAAATCGTCTGGGTTGTTTTCGCACTCGAAATCTCGTTTTCTCTTGCTCATTATATGGAATATTTCAATCAAAGAAGTGAATCAAATAATTTGACAGGACACAATAACAGACATATATGAAATGTCATACTCCTTGCAACAATCGCGGTGTTGCGAACCTAAGAAAATGAAATATTGACAACAGCGACATCACTCTGTCAAATTAAAAATTTAAACCAAAAAATCTCAGTGATTAATAGATCCATGACAAATACTCTCTTCTCAAATTGAATTGTAAATTTATTGCATTGAAGAACAATATACGCTATGAGTAAGAGAAAAGTCCAAAAACGAAGAAAAAGTTGGATTTTGGTACTTGTACATGGACGATCATAACTTTCGTACTTTTTCATAGATTTCTTTCGTAAATACCTCCTTATCTTCGTAAAAATACGTACTCCACGTGGACAATTCGAAACTGGACATATTTCCACGATTTATATTTTTCCTTGGCGAAAGAGTAACTTTTGTATTTTGATCTTTGTCGAAAAAAACGATTTTTTAAAAATATTTCGGTTCATTGCACTTAAACTACCTAAGTGATCAGGAAAAAAGGCAATATATTTGTTGGGAATTTGATAATGTTCAATTTGATACCTTTTGCAACCAGATCGTTTCTTTCTCGAGATATGGCGTAAATAGTAAAGCCACCATCGGAAAAAAATTTCAAAAAATTAAAAAATCCATTTTTAAAAGGAACTAGTTACCGTTACCGTTAAATCACGAAAAAAAGTAACTAGTTACTGATATCGTTACCATTTCAAAATATAACTTTTTCTCAGTTACTTTTTCGAATATATCGAATTATCATTACTTTTTTCGTTACTTTTATATTTTAGAAATATGAGGAATATATACTAAGGAAAATAATAATCAACCCTTATTTCTATCTATATTATTTGTTTATTTTTAACGTTAGTAATTGTTCGAAAGTTTCGTCGTTCAATCTGACTCTTTTCGAGATCAGTATAATTCCTAAGGTGCCCATTTAAATTCTACTTATTTTTTTATTCAAAGGTCTTACCTCCCAAAATTAAACATTTTAACAAAATAATGAACCCCTATTTTTTTTTAAATAATGTTTTGCACCTCTGCAAGGAACTTAAGGTTATAAATACAGTAAAAAAATTTTTTTAATGAAAAAATAGGCGATAATTTTTTTTGTTTAAGGAAAACTATTAAACGGTAAGACCTGAGAAATATTTTAAAGTGGCGCTTATAGAGTACCAAAGGAATCTAAATTTTGAATAATGTAATAGCCTTATCCCCTAAGATTTTTCCTTATAAGAAAAAAATAACATCCAATTTTTTTTTTTTTGAAAAAAAACATATTTTAGTGGTCACTCAAGGTGCATGAAGAGAAAAAACTACCTTTTCCCCATTTTCTCTAGAACTGTTGGTTTTAGTGAAAAAATATACGCGAAAATAATAAAAACATTTAGTTGAAGAAATATAACGGCTAATAAAATTTATAACATTAAGGATAACATGACCATAAAAGAAGCCGTGGAAAAGCAATAACGTAACACTAATTTTAAATATTGGGTTCATCAATTTACAAAAAGAAAAAAACATTTGTTAAAGTCAGATTGACTATTATTAACAATAAAAGCAATAAAGTTGTAAAAAATAATAACCGATTAATAAAAATTTTATAACATTCTTAAAGATAAATTGACAAGAATAAGGGTCAAAATTATTGGATTTTAAAAGATTATTGTATTATTATTATTGTATAAAGACTATAATTAGTATGACCACTAATTACATTTAAACATTTATCACCATTCTTCTTAATAAAAAACATTTCTGCTACTCGTCTTTTAAACTCATTGGGTTCATGGTGTATAGGACCAAAACATGTTCCCAGTCAACTTGATGTTTGGCGATAACTTTAGGGTTCCTTGGATTATGTTTAAAATTATCATAGTGTTCTCTAGTTCTAGTGGAAAGTAACCTACCAGTTTGGTCTACGCAACATTTATCACAATTTAAGCAATTAATTTTATAAACTACGTTAGTAAGTTGAAAAATATGAAGAGAGTCTTTGCCTAGTTTAATAAACTTATCAAGTTTATAATCAATCCTAAAAGTTGTTGTAATATTAAAATCACTCAAAGTTCTGTTAACTTCAAAAGACAACTTACCATGGAATGGAATAGAAACGAAATGTTGTAATTCAAAATTATGATCTATGTGTGAATTTGTTTGTTCAGATAAAAAATCATTAAATGTTTTTATTTTATAAATAAAGTGTGAATAAATTCTTTTGGATAATTATTTAGAACAAGAATATTTTTAATAAAGTCAATGTTAAATTTATCAAAGGATTCATGTGATAGTTTTAAAATTGTGTCAACAAGATTTTTAACGATAGCTATTTTATGTTGAATTGGATAGTTAGAAAAAATTTAAGTATCTGCCAGAATAAGTATCCTTTCTATACCGATCCGACATAATAGTGCCAGTATCAGTTTTAATAACTTCAATATTCAAAAAAGGAATAGAATTGTTAATTTCAATCTCATGTGTAAATTTAAGCCTAGGATTTAAAGAATTAAATTGATTTAATACATAATCTAGTTTAGCTTTCTGTAAAATAATGGAAGTATCATCCACGTATCTAAAATGTGTATAAATGGAAAAATCTGAATTTTTTATAACTGTAGATTCTAAATCTTGCATAACAAGAAAACTGTTTGTTCCATTAAAAAATGTATTCCTTTTTCAAATTCATCTGAAGGTAAATCATTGAAATTTTCTATGTTTATCCATCTGCTTAGAATACTATTAATTATCAAATCAGTTGGAATGTTAGTGAATAAAGATGGCACATTCAAGGAAACCACAATGTGATCAGGTGGAACCGTTCTTTCAACTATTACGTTTTTAAAATCAAATGAATTTTTTACTTGACTCTTGACTGATTTTACTTAACTCTTACTTGATTAGTTACTATTAAACCTTTTTTAGGAATGTTATTGAATAAATTAGCCATTTTATGTGTCGGAGAATTTATCAAAGAAACAACGGGTCGAAGTGGACAGTCTGATTTGTGAACTTTAGGTAAGCCATATATATTCTAGGAATGATAGTATCATGAACTAATATATCACGACGTAATACTTTTTCACCTAAATAACCTTTAGCTCTCCATGAATTCAGTAATTTTAAAGTTTCTTTTTTCAATTTTTCCTCAGGGTTCTCATCTAATTTTTGATATGTTGTGTTATCATTTAACATATTCTGCATTTTGTTATGATAATATTATCTTTAACTATTTAATCTAAATAAGGACTACAGTTTGACTTTCTGATTATAAGTCTTGATGAGGAGAGCATATCGTCTTTCGAAACGTCGACTTGTTTTTTCTACAATAAAGGATTCCTATCTACATCGAGGTCCTTTTTATTTGGTCTGAAGTATGTCAATTCTCATATTTCTTATACTTTACTTATTATGTATTATTTACTCAGACACGTAACATCGCATTATAACATCAATTGAAAATATATTAAATATAAAAGAAAATATATTAAATATAGAAAGGAAATTTAGACATAATGCTTTAATATAATACAAATTTGCAGAATGTTAGAGCCATAAAGTATGGAAACCGCGTACTCGAGAGCCAAGTCGTTGTTAATTATGTCAAAGCGTGGCATAATTAACTGAGGATTTGCTAGGTATTTCCCCGAGTTATTAACGCCATTGGTTTCTCCCGTTCAATTAAAAACCAATTTCGCAGGGTCCAGTTAATTGGCCTTGTTTCTACCCGCAGTTTCTACCTTCCATCCTTTGTATATCAGCTTCTTTATTTTATTTTCGATTTTAAAAGAAGGAATTTAAAAGATTCAGTAAAACTTTATCAGTTGTTAAGAGAGAAATCCTAATAAACTACCGTAGGTAGAGCAATAATTAATAAAAAATAAAAATTATTAAATCGGTAAATTAGCAAAGGAGTTTCACTGAAATTTGAATAAGTAACTTAAAAGCTTATGAAAACCATAGATCAGAGCTAACGAGATGCATAACGAGTATGGGTTGAATTCAGTGTGGCGAGAGTAAAATAATAGTTATTCGAGAGCATTCTGGTCGAGGCGAAGCTGGGCCCAATTATCGTTGCAACTGGAAATCCTAATCAGAGAATATGAGTGGAACCGACCACGGGAAATCAAAGTTTCGTCGGTATTAAATGCTAATGAGAACCTTAAGGTACTTACGCTTCTCTGTGGTCTGATGTATCTTCGAATTAGCTGAGAGAGGGTTAACGTCGAGTGTAATAGGGGGTCAAAAGTCTTCCTAGAACACCAGGTTGTAACCAGCTTCTAACATCATGGCTCACAACCAAAATCGCTTTCTAATAATAAACGCTAATGGCAAAACTATTTTATTCTTACGAAGTAAATTTATTTTGGCCTCCTTGAAGTCACTTTCTTATTTTCCAAATGTAGAATAAAAAAGGGATCTTAAGGAGGTCAAATACACATTCTATTATGTTCTTCACTATCAATCATCCAAAATTTGATTCTGAGTCTTTGAAATATAATTTAAATTTCATTAGCTATAAAAGAATATTAGGAAAATAGCAGGAAGAAAAGTTGTAAAATAAGAACACATAATTTTTGCATTATTCAGATATCTTTTAAGCAGAATCTGAACTTAAAATTCTCTTGGCACACTATTAATCCGTGGCTTAAGGGATTTAGCCTCCCGAATAGCTCGTCAGCCCTCGTCGCGGGTACACGGAGAACAGGTTTATTAGCGCTCAGATTTCTAAATTCTTTTCATCGCCAGGACAAGCAGCCTCCCACGCCGTTTACATAAGCGAATTCCCAGGATTGCCTTTTTGATATGTAGATAAGGGGTGGGCTCGCTTTTACGCCGTTTACGCCCTTCTGCCTTCCGCGAGAGAAGAAACCCCCGATGTACCTACCGTTTCCTCTTGTTCTCAGCGCGAAACATGCTTGACTTGGAACCCTCGGGTTTTCATGAGACACCTCGTTATGGCCTTTTATTCTTTCACGGACAGATATAAAATCGTACTAATTTAGATTTTAATTCAGCTGGTAAATCTTAAGGAGGAATTGGACAGTCGGAAAAAAGTTATTCAAAGCAGCTATTTCTTCAGATTTTAAATTTTAAACCGTTTTTATCAAATTTTTTTTAGTCGAAATGTGAAAATTTTTATTTCCGATAATATAAGCCGTCAAAATTTTCAATTAGACAAAAATTACAGATTTTTTTCATTCAGAATCTTTAGACAAATTTTAGCGGTTTTCTCACCGAAATCTGTCTACAGTTTCCGATTGATGTGTATTTTTTAGCCGATTAAAAATTTGGATGACTTATTTCATTGGAAATAAAATTTTCCGCATTTTGACTAAACAGAATTTGATTTTAAAAAACTGATTAAAATGAAAACCCTGAAGAAATAGCCGCTTCGATTAACTTTTCTTCTGACTGTATCCAATTCTTCGTTCAGATTGATTTTCATTAAGGAAAATAAAATAAAAAAGCGATTTTTTCAAATTTGCGTAATAGCAAATTATGAATAGCTTGAAGTGGTAGATTACACTTCGGTTAATTACAGAGGTTAGATTACTACACATAAAAAGTATATGTAATATGTATGAGAACATTATCTTATTATTTTTAAAATTTATTGTTTATTTTTCTATTAAAAATCTTGATTTACATTATGTAAATAGCTGCAAGTAAATAAAATGTTTCTGAGATGGTCAATAATATTTTCAAAAAACGAGTTAGAATTCCAGAGACAGCGTCGCTCATATGGTACCGTGTTCAGTTATATTCCAGTCAGGCTTGTCACGCTGTTGTGGGTTCGAATCCCAGTGGGGAGAAGCATGCGAATAAAATTTGCATTTCTCTTCCGTATATATTTGTTCTAATTCTTTGAAATTTCTGTTTATAAGAAGTTGTTACGTACGTATTGAAGACTTGTACATATAAAATTATGTGACACTTAATATCGTCTTTTTTTATTGGATTTTTAATTAATCTTTTAATTATTTTAATCAGCCTGCACTTAATATAAAAGTTATGTGACACTTATTAAAGTCTTTTTTATTGGATTTTTAATTAATCTTTTAATTATTTTAATCAGCCTGCACTTTATTCGAGTGTATAAGTTTAAAAGGTGGGTAATAGAGTGCTGCTTAATCTGGTTGAATTTTTTTTCTAAATCGATTGCTCCAACCCCTGGAATTTATAAGAATGCCCAAAAATAGAAAGGGTTTTAAATTTGAGCCAGGTTAGGTAATATACTCATCGCTCCAGACATTTGAAATTTTCCATAGGATTCCCATAGGAAATATCGTGCAAAAACGTAAAATCTACATAACGTTTTGAGTTTTTATTGAAATCAATCGTCCATCGAGGACATCAATCTGCAAGATGCTTAAGGCATCTCAATTTTGAAAAACTTGAAATTTTCAAATTTCCCAAAAATTTTGGATAAAAATGTTATCTTTTGTAATAATTAGCAAAGATTGATTAAATATAATAACAAAAATCGAATAAATTATTATAAAGCAGACGGTGGGCCTGAAAATTAAAACTTTAAAAAATCAAAAATGGCGGCCAATTAAATATTCAAAAAATAACTTACTTCTACAGTTTTCATCGAAGTATTTTCAAACCTTGCTAGAAAGGCAATTTTCAATTTCACTTCACGCGTGATTAAATGACTATAACAGGAAATAAAGTTTGATAATAAAATAACATGCTTCTTTTGAAAATCTGACTGGCCGCTATATAATTTTAAATTATTTCCAAATTTTTGTTTTTTTCGGATCATCACACACTTTCGTTGAAAACTGTAGAAGTGATCTATTATTGAATATTTAGTAAGCCGTCATTTTGGATTTTGTAAAAATTTTGGATATTTCAGATCATCAGATAGTTCCTGATGCCAAACTTCTTTTTCCAGCAAGGTTTAAAAATATTTCGTCGAAAGCTATAGAAGTGAGTTATTTTTTTAATATTTAATTGGCCGCCATTTTAGGTTTCTTCAAAATTTTGGATGTCTTGGATCATCAGATAGTTTCTGAAGCCAAACTTCTATTTCTAGCAAGATTTCAAATTATTTCGTTGAAAAATGTAGAAGTGAGCTATTTTTGAATATTTAATGGACCGCTATTTTGGATTTTGTCAAAATTTTGGATGTTTCAGATTATCAGATAGTTCCTGATGCAAAACTTCTTTTTCTAGCAAGGTTTAAAAATATTTCGTCGAAAGCTGTCGAAGTTAGCTATTTTTTGAATATTTAATTGGCCGCCATTTTGGATTTTTAAAAACTTTTGGATGTTTTGGATAGTCAGATAGTTCCTGAAGACAAACTCCTTTTTCTAGCAAGGTTTGAAAATATTTCGTCGAAAGCTGTCGAAGTTAGCTATTTTTTGAATATTTAATTGGCCGTCATTTTGGATTTTTAAAAACTTTTGGATGTTTTGGATCGTCAGATAGTTCCTGAAGACAAACTCCTTTTTCTAGTAAGGTTTGAAAATATTTCGTCAAAAACTGTAGAAGAAAGCTATTTTTTGAATATTTAATTGGCCGCCATTTTGGATTTTTAAAAAACTTTGGATGTTTTGGATCATCAGATAGTTCCTGAAGACAAACTTCTTTTCCTAGCAAGGTTTGAAAGTATTTCGTTGAAAATTGTAGACGTGAGCTATTTTGTGAATATTTAATTGGCCACCATCTTGAATTTTTCAAAAATTTTAAAATTTCAGAGCTACCACCTACTGTACAATAATTTACTACATTTTTTATAATGCTTAATTAATCTTTGTTAATAACGTTAAAAAATACCGTTTTTGTCCAAAATTGTTGGGCCCCATTTTAGGAATTTTAAAAATTTTAAGTTTTTCTTAACTGAAATGCCTTTAGCATCGTTTGTTAATTACTGTCCTTGGTAGACTATTGATTTTAATAAAAACTCAAAAAGTTATGTGAATTTTACGTTTTTGCACGATTTTTCCCACGGGAATCCTATGGGAAATGTCAAATATGTGGGGCGATGGGTAAATATTAACCGATTTGGCTCAAATTTGAAAAACTTTCTATTTTTGGGCATTCTAACAAATCCAGAGGGTTGGAGCAAACAATTTCAACAAAAAAAATAAATAAATAAGGAACATCCTATTGGGTAGGTACATTCTCATAGCACATTAGTTTCAACGAGCAGATATGTTGCACATACGTACAAATATTTTTGATTTGATGTTTTTTTGATATTTATTTGATATTTATTCGATATTTTTTATTTGATCGTTTTTCCCATACGAAATCTAAACTCCAACTATCTGTCCATAAAATATAGAGCCCTAAATCTTATGCAGAATATCTCATTCGAAAAAAATGTGCAAAATATGAAATGAAGCATTTTCAAAAGAGCAAGATTTCCTCTGTACTGTGAATTTTTGATAAAATTTTTTAGTCATTTACGAAGATTTTTATGTTCAGAGAAAGGTAAAAAAGTACCCAAATTTCAGGGTTTTTTGAGAATGGTCATCTTTGAGGCGTTACTGCTCACACAAAACGAATGTGAAAAATATGTGAAATTTTTTTGAGTTTCTTTGAACCTTTGCGTGTTCAAAAGTGGAAACCAAGGTCAGCAATTTGCATTTTTTAACATTAAAGTTTAAAAAGTTTAAGAAGATATCATCTCTGAAACTAACCAACTTACGGAATTTATTCTTGAAGCAAATTATGTATTATTTATTAATAAGAGTAATGTAAAAAACAGTGTTTTAATGTTTAAAATACCACTTTCTTCTGCTTGAAATTTCATAAATAATGATAATAAATAATGTATAATTTGCTAATAAATAATTTGATAATGAATAATGTATAATTTGCTTCAAGAATGAACTCCGTAAGTTGGTTAGTTTCCGAGATAACTTCTTCCTAAACTTTTTAAAATTAAATGTTTACAAATACATATTTTTGATTCTGGTTTTCACTTTTGAGCATTTAAAAGTCCAAGGAAGCTCAAAAAAATTTCACATATTTTTCACATTCGTTTTGTTAGAGCAGTGACGTCTCAAAGATGACCATTCTCAAAAGACCCTGAAATTTGGGTACTTTTTCACCTTTCTCTGATCATAAAAAACTTCCTAATTGACTGAAAAATTTTATAAAACATTTATAAAAATTTATAAAACAATAGAGAGGAAATCTTGCTCTTTTGAATATGCTTCATTTCATATTTTTTACATTTTTTTCGGATGAGATATTCTGCAAAAGATTTAGTGCTCTATATTTTATGGGCGGATAGTAGGGCGCGGATTATAATTCCTATGATTCATATAAAAGCTGTAAAGGTGTTGGCTTGTCACGACCTTGAGATTCTTGGCATCCTAATTGCGATTTCCTTGATGGATATCATGAATTTTACTTGGCAATAATTCTAGGCCAAGTTGATGCCTTGACGCCACCACACGGAAAACGTATCCGAGCAGGAGTTTCTGAGAAGGAGATATTGATGGCAGGCATGACCGGGGGTATAAACAAATTACACGCGAATGGTTTCTTGGCTGTGATTAGCGGTAAACCTCGTTAGGAAAGTTTTGCTTCGTGCTTGGTTTGACATCGTTGCTGCCGCCGGGAATGGAAACTCAGGACGCAAGGTCTTTTGACTTTGTGTCTTCCTCCTACAATTCACGGTGAAGAATTATTTTTCTATTATTTCTGCCATTAGTAGTTTATCAACTTCTTCGAGCCACTTGTAATACTTCCTAACAGGGTAGAAAAATATGTTTTCTGGATGGAAATAAAAAAAGGTATTGCAGAGAAAAAATTTTTAATTCACTTTTACGGCTTCTGTGATTAAGTTTTGTAAAGTTGATTCTGATGTTTGAACAAGTCGTGTCGAAAGTTTCTAGACACTAAACTTGAGCGACTGGAGTTTGACAAGAAGGTCCGACTCGTTAAGATCAGTAGATCGATAAAAAGGATAAATGAGTAGGCTTCACCCTTCGACTGCTCTCCGCTTTCGACTGTTTCCCGTGGGACTTAATCCGGGAACTGGGATCAGCTGCAGAATTGAAGGAGGAAACTAAGGATGGTATAGAGCGTCTCTTCTGAGTTTGGTGGTTCGCCGATATTGGCTTGCTTCATTTCGTATTGAACCGTTCATTTATTTCTATTATACGAGGTAAACAGATTTACCTCGTACTTAGCTCCTTTTCAGCCATCACCCTAGGTACCAGTCTCTGCTTTCAGTTACAGAATATCTTGTTCTTATTTATGAATATTAGGGTGGTCTTCTTCTGAAGAGATGTTTTAATAATTGTCTTTGCTTCTTCATTTTTATTGTGATTGAAAAATATTTCAAGAGAATAAACTCAGAATAATACGGTATGGAAAACAAGACACATGATAGAAATGGAAAGGGGCGGTGGTAGGGGGTAATCACGCGACAGACAATTACACAGAGTCCCTGGTAGAGTTCGGTGTTGGGGTTAGCGGATCCCACAATGCCGTGGCCAGCAAAGGATTAAGAGACCAGTCAGCGTCCACAGGCCAATCCCTTTGTCCTTTGGGTTTTCTTTTCGATCCCATGAAATTCCGAAACCTAAACACGTATAGGTTTCTGGCTTTCCCTCTTTTTATTTGTTTTTACTCTCGAATTCCCTATTTCCCTCGACACAGAAATTAACAGATCAAAGGACAGCTATGCTCATTCAATTTCTTCCCTAATCTCGACATTTTTCAAATAAGAGAAATATCTCCTTTTACCTGATTCTATTTATTGTATTTAATTATTTTCTCATCATTCACTTGAACAATTATTAAACGAGAATCAGATTTTATTCAGAATTATGAATTATTATTATATAGAATTCACATTTCAAGATCTTTTATTTAATATCTTATTATCTAACAAATAAAAAAAAATTCTCCACCTATGAAGCAGAGAATTTTATGCTGAAGAGAGGTGCTGAAGCTAGGATTAGTACCACAGTCAGCGAATCAAAGGCAGCTAGTGTAGAAGATGTGAAATTTCATCGGAAGCCATGGGATAGACAAGAGAGTGAATGAGAGGGAAAGAGTGAGAGGAGAATAGTCAGTCCGAGTTTGCGAGTTCCGAGCCAAGGGGATTGCCGTGTATTAAAGTACTTTTCGGTTCTCTATCTCTTTCTCTCTTTCACTCTCTCAGTCCCTTCCTGACAGTCACCCTCACTCCCTTCTCGTTTCCTGTAGTTGCCATTCGGACCGCGAGCAATCGTAAGCCTGGGCTAAGCCTCCACACGTATTTTGCTCATGATATTCTATAGTCGGTCACAATTTTCAAGTTTGCTTTAACAAGAGACGTATCATGAAGTACCATGTTAATAAATCAAAAAGCCCCCCTCCTTACAAAAACTACAGAAAATTTCAAATAATAATTCTAGGCGATGTTTGTTTTAATCAATTTTTCCACTGTGGTTAGGATTAATTCGCTCTCTAAATCTGAATCAGTTAAGATTTGACTGATTCTATCAGTATAACCGAGTTTAACTAAAAGATTAGTTATTTTTCGTCATTTCGGTATTATCATTTGGCTTTTTTTCGATCTCTTGACGAAAAGCACTGTATTTTCCATGTCCAAAATTTGCATTTAAACTTGACGAATAATGTACTATTTCGAAGTTTGACTGATAAAAAAGTTAAGTGGCCACTGTTCGAACCTTCTGATTGAATTAGTAATGCAAAATGATTATTCTTTTTCAGTTATTATTTCTGTATTATTGATTGTTCAGTCAATTGTCAAACATAACCTCTATCTGTTGACAACTTTTGCACATGACATTGATGTCATATTTTCCATAATATATACGCAAATTCCATTGTCGGAAAGTCGGTACAAACATGTTTAAGCATAACAAACAATTACATAGTAATTTATTTAAACATTTTCCACAAATGGTGTAGGAAATAATAGGGTGTTAAGTGAATTTTCATGATTTGTATGGGAAAAAGTTCTTAAATGTAGATAAGTGATAGTTCTTACTATCCGTTCATAAAATATAGAGCCCTAAATTTTTTGCAGAATATCTCATCGGGAAAAAATGTGAAAAATATGAGACAAATCACATTCAAAAGAGCAAGATGTCCTCTGTACTGTGAATGTTTGATAAAATTTTTCAGTCCGTTATAAAGATTTTTATGATCAGAGAAAGGTGAAAAGGTACTTAAATTTCAGGGCCTTTTGAGATGGTTATCTTTGAGACGTTACTGCTCGCACAAAACGAATGTGAAATTTTTTAAAGTTTTCTTGAACCTTTATGTGTTCAAAACTAACAACCAAAGTCAGAAATTTGCATTTGTTAACATTCCATAAAAGCTGTGAAGCAAGCTGCAAAATGTACTACAATTATAAATTATATTCGAAATAAGGGGAAAAAATGTGAAAAAAAGTTTAATTTAGGAATATTTAGAAATATTTTTATGAATTTGGGAAATTTTTTTTTTGAAAATGTTTGGAACAATAAAAGGTTTTTATAATATTTAAGTAGGGTGTAATTGGTTTTAAGACATTTAAAACAGTAAAATCCTGCAGAAACAAACTTTTACAGAGAATATTATCATTTAAAATTAGAGGTTTGCAGTTTGTCAGTTCGAATTTTCATTGCAAATTGGTACCTTTTTGGCCACGTTTAGAACATTGAATTTTTCGAAATTGAGTTTAATTTAAGAAGAAATTGAAGCTTTCAAGCTCTCTTCGACTGCAAGATTTCTCGAAATCGAAATTATTCAATTGGTTTTGAAATTAAATCCATCTGAAATGTAATTCGAATTTGAAAAATTCGAGAACATTCGAATCGACGATTCGAATTTTTCAAATTCGAATTGCATTTCAGGTGGATTTAATTTCAGAACCAATTGACTAATTTCGATTTCGAAAAATCTTGCATTCGAAGAGAGCTTAAAAGCTTCAATTTCTTCTTGAATTAAACTCAATTTCAAAAAATTCAATGTTCTAAACGTGGCCGAAAAAGTACCAGCTTGCATTCAAAATTCGAACTGAGGAACTGCACATCTCTATTTAAAATCTAATAATTTGAAGTTTGGTAATATATAAATTAAAGAACAACAAATTTTTAATAAAAATAAAGAATTTTATAAGTTTAATACCTTTTCCTGAAATCTAAACTTTTTATTTTTATAATACCTGAAATTGAATTTTCAGAATAGGCAAAAAATTCGGACTTTAAAGAGTTTCAATTCCTCTGCGAATAATAATTTAGAAAAAGACGAATAATTTAAGCATCTTTTGCATGGTATTCCGTTTTTCCTTTATACATATATATTTTTGTCTGTATGCATATTAGGTTGGGTCGAAAATAAAAAATATTGGAAATCGAAAGCGAAACCATCCTTAAAAGTTGTACACTGGGCACCCCATGAAGTGTATTAAATATGGAATAGATAAATCAATGACTTGGTTTTGCCATATGTTTCAGAAATTTATTGTAGGCAGAATTTTACAGTTTCTCCGCGTTTATTTATTTTTTAAATCTTTAAGAGTTTAAAGAGTCCTAATTTTTTCCAGATTCTTATATGCTATTCCGCGCGAGAAAATTATATTTGAATGTACCCCTGTAATTGGCAATTATTTCTTGTGTCCATGAAAATTTCAGTAAAATTTTTTGTACTCATGAGAGTTTTCTTTGGGTCAAAATGAACCCACAAGAAATTCGAGAGGAAAGAGAATAGAACAGAATAGAATTCCTTGCTCAAGGAATCAAAAATGGAGAATTGAATTATTTTAATAATTTACAGTCTCCATTTTTGATTCCTCGGATGTATCGAATTTTTTGAAGGTTCATTTTGACTCAAAAAAAGTCCTCATGAATACAAAAAATTTTATTGACATTTTCATGGACGCAAGAAATAATTGCCAATTACAGGGGTACATTAAAATATAATTTTCTCACGTGGAATAGCATTTAAAAATCTGAAACAAATTATGAAGACTCTAAACATTCATAAAAATGTAAAAAAAATTAAACCCGAAGAAACTGTAAAACTTTGCTTACAATAAATTTCTCAAACATGTTTTGCTCGCGCGCATAACCAATCTATAGATCGATCAATTCCACATTTAATACACTTCATGGGATTCCCAATGTACAACTTTTAGGGATGGTTTCGTTTTCGATTTCCAACATTTTTTTTATTTTCGACCCACTCTAATGCATATTCATGACGTTATTCGTACTTGGTACATTTGAATGTACTGTGAACACATTCTAATAATTAAATTGATTTGATCTCATAAAACTAAAAGTTGTTCATTTCACAATTGATTTTAAAATATAAAAATTTAACAGAGTCTGAGTTAAAGCTGTGAAATCTGTTAATATTTTTAATTGCTATTTCGCTTCCGAAATTTTAAATTGTGGAATTTGAAACAATTTTGCTATGAGTACGTGAGTTATGCTACATTTTTTCCATATTCAACATAATTTTTGTATTCATATAAGGATTGATTAAAATTCTTAATATTTTAAATTTCAAACGTGTAATATCAATTAAAAATATTAATGGATTTAAAGCTTTTGATTTCTTTTATTTGAAATACAGCGGGGAAATATGAACCAATGAGGTTCTGCGTTGTGTATATGCGCATCTCTCCAAAAACAACCGATGGATCAGTCATTTTTTACTGAATAATTAGTAGTTTCGCAGCCCAGCGCCAACTTTCGAAGATTACTGATTGAATCAGTCACTTCCGTTTAATTGATTGAATCAGTAGATTTTAACTGATCTTCAGTGACTGACTTCTGGCTTTTTGAATCAGTAAAATTTGACTGACAATCAGTTACTTTTAACTGATTCAGATTTAGAGAGCGGCAAATGATTTCTCTTGTGAAAAAGATGTTTCAAATATATGATATAAAATGCACTTTGGGTTTTGTGCGAATGTTTAGGGGGATGATGTGAGTTGTCCGGAAGCAGAAAGAGAAATTTGAGGCAACGCAGTCGAATCACACAAGATGCTAATCCGTGAACCGTGGCCGGAGCCCATCCATTGGGGCTCCTTTTGGTACCATTAGTCATTAGCGATTCTAAAAGCTGGGGGCGGAATATTACGACGGTGGCGGCGGCCACGCCGGCTTTTACCATACTTCAGCTTTATACGAAGCTCATTCATCAAAGCACGAAGCCCAGTCGCGGCGGGTTATACACACGGTACGGCCATCGCCGTGGGTTGTGCACTGTGGTGGGTTACTTACCACTTACCAGCCCTGTGCCTCGAGCTTATTTCGTCCTTCATTCGCGTAATAGCCATTTCAAAATATTACTTCGCCTCGCCATGATTAGATTTACTTGCAAAGCCAAAATATCTTAGAAGACTTCAAAGGTCTGCAAATAGTTCCATAGGGAAGTTTGTAGACTGCATACTTTTTTCTTTAGAAGGTTAATCAATTATTTGTAATTTTATAGAGAAAGTTTGTGGTTTTTCTGATTCAAGATCAATTTTAGTATTAGGGGAGAATTCTTTAGTTGATCCAGATCAAAAAAGGAAACAAAAAGGTGGGAAGAAGAATTGAGGAAGGAGAAAAAGCTGTCCGACCTGTCAAGCCTCCAATGGACCGTTCTGTCCCTATTACTCGGGTCAGAGAAATAATAAAAATGCCATTAGTGTCCCGTCGAGCACCCCATCTCAGATTCCTTTAGTATCGTCCATTTCCTCCACCTTTTCGCCGTTTTGTCACGAAATCTGCCACTTGACGATCATAACCCTTCTCGGGTTTTCTTTTTCCGAAATTCCTTTGCTCGTTTATAACCAATAGCTCGAATCCGTCCCAGAAGATAAAATCCGTTCTCGATCTGGATGGACAATAATTGCGTCGTGATTTTTCCTCTCTCCATCACATCGCTATCCGGTTCATCTCTCTTCTTTTCTCTCTTTTTCTCTGCAACTAGCTTCTTCTTTTCTCTCTTTTTCTCTGCAACTACCCTCTTCTTCCTTCTCATCCATGCTGCAACCGAGAGGGCATAAATTCTCAAGCGGGATCGTCGCCGAAAATAAGATAAAGTCGACTAAGGGTGGCAGTAGAGAGCGGATGGGGCGGGTGAGATCCAAAGGAATAAAAAAAAGAGAAAAGGCAAATTCCCGAATAAACACATCCGCGCCTCTTTATGGCAGCACATTGTAGATCTACCAACCCGCGACAAAATCGACCTCGGTTTGTGTACCGCGCGCATTATTAACTCAGCCACTGGAAAATGTCAACGATACTGCTCTTATCTCCCGTTGTTGCCTTTTTCTTTGTTTTAATTTAAACTTCCTGCCTTTCTTCTTCCCGCGATTTTTTTCGTGCGCTGAATCTCATCCACACTTTTTTACAGCATCTTAATTCTTTTATCTTGTTCTCGAAGGTACTTTAGATATTTGATCTTAAGAAATAATATTAATTTTAGATAGTCAAATAGAGTGGGCTGAAAATAAAAAATGTTTAATTTTTGGATCAGGATAGGAAAAACCTTTTTCAACATAGGATGATTTTTTATAGATTTTTAAAATAATATTTTCCGTTAGCAGAAATGAATTGAAATTGAAAAGTTGGAAAACAATGATTTTTGCAATATATCACGATGTTATGTTCACATTTCTGTTTCGATTATCTTCTCCTAGTATAAATCGATTCATTTTAGTATTATAATAGATTTTTTAGAATCGTTGATAAAGTAAACAGCTTTGTAAAGTTAATAAAGTTACTCAAAATAAATATTTTGTAAGAAAATTGGCGTTTTGGAGTTAAATCACAGAGGTAAAAGGTCATATAAAATGTTTTTTAAAATAATTTTTCTGGTGATTTTTTACAACATAAATAGCACATAAAATAGTGAAAGGAAATATCAAAATGTTCAAAAATTTATTTTTGGGACATTAAAGAATAAAATACTATTTTTCAAGACTATAAAATTGGCTTATCCTGAATGCACTTTCTCTATGTTTTTTGGATTAATTTCAGAAAGACTTACAAATATTAAACGTGATTTAATTCGAAATATGAAAAATGATATGAAATCACATATAATTAGCGTAGATTTGATTTTGAAAGTTGATAAATAATATTTAATATAAAATATGGTTAAATTTTTGTATGACATTATTAAAAATGATCTAGACAAATCTTAAACTTAATAAAAACACTCCTATTTCACAAAACGACAAGAAAAGTTGAACATGATTGCGTGATTTGGTTAATTAAAAATTTTAAGCAATCCAATTCAAATGATACCGGGTATCAGGAATTCTTCAATTAAAAATTGAACCAGATGTAAGAATTGTAAAAATGTTTTTGTAAGCTCAAGGTATACTGAAAAAATTCCTGGTGAGTATTTGACTAGAAATACTAGTCAGTGTATTACCAGGAAAAATAGTAACATGTACCAGGATCTTGATATTTATAACTATATTCTTAATTATAGTGATCATTCTTAAACAGTTAGGACAACTACAGAATAGACACGGGCTCTCAGGGAACTAGGAAAAGGAGTTATTTATACAATTACCATTTTCCCTAGTTATTTTAATAAAGAAAATAGTTATTTCTTAGTTAAAATAACTAAGAAAAATGGTAATGATCTTATATAACTGCTTTTCCTAGTTTTTTGAAGAGCTCGTGTCTATTTTGTAGTTTTTTTTAATGTTTAATAATGGTCACTATAATTTAAAAAATAGTTTTAAAAATTAAGATCCTGGTACATGTTATCATTTTTCCTGGTAATTCACCAACTAGTTTTCCTATTCAAACATTTACCAGGAATTATTTTTAGTGAAACATCTATATTTCCATATTAACTCTCTCAATCTGAATTAATCAAAAACTACTAATGAAATAACGAAAAGTTTTCTACCAATTGAATTAGTAAGCATTTTTGACTAATAATTAGTATAAAACTAGTAATTTTTAGTCAAATTCTACTAATTCCTTTAGTAAAACTTACTAGTTAAATTAGAAACGTTACTAATATAATTAGTAACTGTTACTAAATTAATTAGTAGAATATTACTAAAAATTAATAGTTTCTCACTAATTATTAGTTGAAATGCTTACTAATTGAATTAGTGTAAGACTTCTCGTTATTCCATTAATAGTTTTTGGCAGATACAGATTTACAGAGAACATACCCAATTGTAATTGTAATTGTAATTAATAGAAAAACATAAAAAAAATGGCTTTCAGGATACAACAATATTTGATGATCTTGAAAAATAGTATTTTACTCTATGATGTCCCAAAAATACGTGTTTGAATATTTTAAAATTTCCTTTCAGAATTCGCTGGGTTATTATGTTGCAAAAAATCCCAGAAAAGAATATTTATAGAAAGCAAATTTTTGTGACTTTTTACCTCTGTTCTTCAAATTCAAAACAATTTTATTGCAAACTATTGATTTCGAGTAACTTTATTAACTTCTCAAACTTCTTTCCTTCATCAGTGTTTCTAAAAAATCTATTATTATACTAAAATGAACAATTTATACCAGGAGAAAATAATCGAAACAGAAATGTAAATATAACATCGAGATATATTGAAAAAATCACTGTTTTCCAACTTTTCAACTTTAATTCATTTCTGCCAACGGAAGATATCATTTTAGAAATCTACAAAAAAATCATAAAAATCTATTTTTGTACGTAGAAAAAGATTTTCCCTATTCTGATCCAAAAACTGAAATTTTTTTCGGCCCACCCTAGTATACATTTATTTATAATGTTTATATATGATTACATAAATATATTATTTACAATATATTTATTTATGGGAAATGAGGTTCTGTCAAAGACATTAAAAACCATCCAAAAACCGGTGTTGGATGGTTTTTGGCAAAAAAAATACGAAAAACACCAAAAACCGGCCAAGTAAAAAATAATTACAGTTTAAAAAAATTGTAACATCAGATTCAAGTTTTCTTGCAACTTTGATATTTCTGAAGGGATATAAACAGTTTTGGAATTCCACAAATTTTTTTACCAGAGATCTTGAGGGTTTAAAGAGAAGTAATAAATGTTTCAAGTAGGCAGCGTGGTTCAGGTGACAGCGTGCTAGGGTTAAGTTTCAGCACGCTACTTTCCACGGATATTTGTCTTGTCCCGAAAGTGCACCTCATTGGTAAAATTAAAAATATTGGTTGATTGTTGTGCCGTCAAATTTTTTTAAATTGAACGTACTTCATTTAAAATACTAACAATTTAAGATTTTGAGTTTTAAGAAATTTTCTTTTAAAAGAAATGCTATTTAACAGTATCTGTTTCTGTTTAACAATATCTGAACAGACATACTGTAGGTTTGAATAACTACGGAAATCTTGAATTCCACGGATATTTGTCTTGTCCCAAAAGTGCACCTCATTGGTAAAATTAAAAAGATTGATTGATTGATGTGTCGTCAAATGTTTTTTATTTGAACGTACTTCATTTAAAATACCAAAAATTTAAGATTTTGAATTTTAAAAAATTTTCTTTTAAAAGAAATGCTATTTAACAATATCTGTTTCATTTTCTATGAGATATTAACAACAAATAATTTCATTTTTCTCAATTTATACACTAACAGAATAATTGTACCGTCATCGAATTCTTTCACGTTCCCTTGCACCATAAAATAATGAGAAACAAACATTTATGAAGGCTTTAATTTATGTAATACAGCTTCCAGTGAAATTCATCGCCAAGCAAAAGCAAAGTTCAAAGAAAAATTCCTGTGGCTTTCCGGTCTAAGGTGTTTTATTCAATGGGTTGATTATTCAGTCGATGTTTCGGTCTGCAGCCAGCCCATTATCAATATTACAAAAAAATAAGATGTGTAAATTACAAGATAGTATGAAAATTAAGTCTAGAGCGAATGTAGATCTATATAGAACGCTTCAATTTCAAAGAACACTTCAATTTCAATTGAAGTGTTCTGAAGACTCACCACAATTCTTGATCGTAAAGAGAGTCAACAAAAAACCCTTGAGAACGCACACGAAGATTATAAAATAATAAGATTTGTAACAATCTAAAAAATCTCTCGTAAATATATTACATCTAAAAGTTTTTAACAAAAATGGTTTGATAGGACAGTAACAAGAGAGCTTACTCGAAGTCAACATTATTGACGTTTCCAGCCCGAAACGTCGACTGTCTAATCAACCCATTGAATAAAACACCTTAGATCGGAAAACCACAGGAATTTTTCTTTGAATATACTATATTTAAATATAGTATATAATAATATTTGATCTTTGAATATACTAGATTTCGCTGAGAAATCTTTTAAAAGCGAAGTTTGTTCGAAATTAAAAATGATCAAGCATTAAATTTCATTTTAGGAAAAGAATCTGAGAATTTAATCATAATCATAATACATTGCTTTAATTATAAAATTTATAAATCAATTTTAAAGAATCTTTGATTTTAAAGATCTTTTGCAATTGCCAATCCTCTCCTAAAGTGTTTAACTCATTCATTTCTTTGTTTCTCGTATCGTTGCATCTTGCTTACGCTTTCTTCTCACTCGCTCCCTATCTCTCTTTACCCGGAGGTCTTTCGCGAAAGGAGTTATCGCCAAAGGAAACTACAGGCGCTGCGTATTCGGAAAGCGATGGGGGTTGGAAACGAGGCGAGAGGAGAAAACGACTTTGGAGCATCCCCCGAGCGGGGCTGAAGTCTGAAAGATAAGGTACCCCTCTCCGCCTCCTAGATTATGGAATGGCACTTTAATTACACTAATGGGAGAACCAAATGTTAATTACAATTCGAAGTCTAAAAGAGAGACGATTCGCTAGCCCAGTTGAGAAAGCAGGAAAGCGAGATAGACAGCCGGGCGAGAAAAGGGCGAGGATGAGATTTGCTCACTAGGGAGAGCTCCATTCGGGATTAGTATTATTTAATTAAAAATGCCCTCCTCGATTAGTTGAAAGAGCGGTGTCCTTTCCAAAGAAGCATTAGCCAGTTCTGATTTACCGAATAATCGCAAAGTCATAAAAATTCCCGGAATAAAAGAGCCGGCACTTTCGAACGTTTACACGTTTTCAAGCAGCGAGATATCATGTCGTAACTCTGAACCTCTTACATTTGCGGTGTGTAAACAAGTCATAAATGTTTTATTATACCTCACGTGGTCTCAACGACAGGGTGTCGAAGAAAACAGCGAAAGTCAAGTAGGCTTGTCCAAAAGAAAGAAGAGAAGAGCTGCTCAATAAAGAAAAAGGAAAGAAATAGGAGAAGAGGCAAGATCATCCGTGCGTGCTTTACGCCACAGATAATTCTTTGGGGCGGTTTTATTGTTTTTAGGGATGGAGGGTTGAAAGACCCCCTCGAAATAACGCTGTAAGTGGTCTGACATGTGATTTCTAGGGCGGGACCGGAAGTCACATAAACATGTTTCGTCGTTTCGGGGTATTAAATCACTTCCAGTATCTTCCTTGCTGCCATTAGCTGCTTATTAGATAAAATGGAACGGGTGGACCAAGCTTGCACCCAAAAAGTATAAATTATTTCGGTCGTTAGTACTTCGACAGCAGTTCTTTTCCCAGATGTATTTCTTGAATTATTTTCCAGCTAAATTTAATCTATCTTCTGAAATAGATTTTGTCATCTTAAGATGTGATTGAAAGAATAAAAATGGAAGAATCCTCTTTCAGGAAGCTCTGACTCGACGAGGATTTCAATTTAAAGTTGGCCGGACGTGTCGAGATTTCAATGTACAAAATGTGTATGCTAAACATTTCATTCTCTCGCCCTCTTTTCTCCCGGTTGTCGTGTCGTCTTTCAGCTTTCGACAGATAACATGTCGGGTGATGGCCAGCAAAAATCAGCAAGTCTGATGTGTCCCACATAGAAAGGATTGGGAAACGCTTTGACCAGCTTTCAACCAAGTGGATACAGTACCAAAAGGTCAGACCTGTCTCGGATAAATGTAGGAAAACACTTTGAGAGGACATTAATTACGTTTCTCATCGTCCTGCCTCGGTAAACTGCAAGGGATAAAACAGCTTATTTGAAATTCCGAAGAACGTACTTGAGAATTGTCGAGCCCTGAATTTTTCATAAAGTACGTGTGATCTTTCGCTGAGGTGTATTCAAATGAAATGGAAAAATGACAAACTCTTGCGTCAGGGCCTTCTGGTGAGTTGGAAGTTTCGACCAAAGCTTGGATTAGGGCAGTGGCTTCGGCCAGATTTGAAAATCGAAAGACCGGAGCTCTCGATATAGGAAGAAGGACGGGGCGAGCGTGATTGATTTTGCATACGACACGGATTGGACAGGTTTGAGAAATTGGACTGCCTTTCTGGCTGGTTTGCCATCTACTCTCACCCTCTTGCTGTCGTTCTCCGTTGCCCCATGTATATCTCGAGAATTTTACCTATGCATGCATATACTAGGATAGCCTGGGGTATATAGATTCTCAAACACATTTCATTTCAGATATCGAAGGGGATTGGCGATTTGTACGATACTTTCGGACGTATTTATGACTTCTGTCCACACGAATCACAAACATGATTTTCTACTCTGGCTTCTTCTATTTTTAATGAAACTCTCTACTTTTCAATTCTCTCTCATGAATCGTGGAACAAGCAGGTCGTTTTGAGTTCAGCTCGTTATTAGAGAGTCCTTAGAAATTCAAGAGACTTTTGCTTTAACTTATTCATCTGCGAATTTTATACTTTTTTCTTTTCTATCGAATTTGTCAACTTCTACTAGGGTAACTGTCCCAATTACTGTGAGTGTATTGCGGTGTTCATATTATATGGGTAATTCTCCACAGATAGGGCACTTTGGTGTCCATGGATTATATTATGAAAACTACTGGTTATATTATTATAAAAATTGGTACAGATCTTCATCTT
This sequence comes from Euceroptres primus, assembly GCA_037177015.1. Taxonomy (NCBI): domain Eukaryota; kingdom Metazoa; phylum Arthropoda; class Insecta; order Hymenoptera; family Figitidae; genus Euceroptres; species Euceroptres primus. The sequence goes on from JBAGKK010000069.1 coordinate 359,774, forward strand.
AGTACCTCAAAATAAGTTCCGTACTGAAAATTAAATTATATTATTGTCAGTCAGAGTAAAAAAATATTATGTACTCAAAAAATGTCTTTAAGAGATGTCCTCACATGCCTGAGGTATATTTTGGAGTCACGTAGGAAATAAATAATGAACTATTTTAAAATTTCTACTTAAGTATCTTAAAGATAGACTCAAAAAGTACAATTTTCATCTTTGATATTTTCCTTTTAATGCAATATACACTATATAGGCACGCATATATGAGTGTCTCCGAAAATATTGTTGAGGTTACGTCGATACATAAGCAGCTGTCGTTTGACAACTAGGAATACCTTCTTGGTTCCTGTTTTGACGTAGGATTGGAGAAAAAACATCTTACTACTCACCCTTCAAGTTTTAAGTGTAAACATTAAGAACTTTCTTCTCAAATAAAACAAAAGTCCAAGAAAACCTTGTGTATTTTTATAAGTATCCATCGACGAAACTTGCAATAACTTTTATATTTTTTAACAAAAGTTAATGAATAAAGGATAAAAATCAGAACGTAGATCAGAACGTTAGAAAATGGATTTTTACTATTCATTCTACTTTGGAACTTCAGGAACACTTTTTATGTTGTTTTCCCTCGACGTAACCTTATTTTTGGCTTGTCAGGGCTTGGTTTATAATAAATGGAACCCTGTCAAAAAATCTTTGCAAAAAAGTAATGTAAAGAAAGTCTTTTGCATACATAATTATGTTTTGGTTATAAAAGATTCGAAATAAACCAATAATATAATTTTTAAATGTAGACAAATGTAATTGCAGAACCAATTTTACGATCCTGAATTTCGTTTGACAGATTGAGGTTAGGTTTATACCGGCGTGTTCATACGTGTTTACGAGTGATATTCCTAATGCTCGTTGTTTATTTATACTTGATTTCATTAAAAATATAAGCGTTTATCATTATAAGTGTGTTGCAGGAGTTGTATTTATTTATTTAATTAAATTAAAAGTATTAACTTATTACATTTTTCATGGAAACTATATTTCGTGGTAATGGTGTTTATTTATCAATTTTAAAGTTTTTTTTAGAATATATAATTATGTTTTTAGTAGGAAAATACACAGCGAATTGGCCAAAGGTACAAGGCAAAAATCAAATCAACCAACAATATTTTTAAAAGAAGAGGAAAGATTAAGAAAAGAAAAAAGAAATGAGGCGGCAAGAGAAAGGCGTCAAAAATTAATCAAAATGCCAATGAAAACAAATAAAGCTCAAATAAAGCTAACGAAAGACGAAAGATAAGATAAACTTGCGAAACCAAAAATAGATAAGATAGAGTCAATTGTCACAGAAAGACCAAAAAGAATTTGTCGAAAAAGGAAAATTGCTCTCTAAAATTTTTTTTATAAAAATATTTTTATTATTTTCTTAAAAGAATTATGTTATTGATAAATTGTCATTAATTTAAGAAATGTATTGAAACACAAAATTAACAAAAATTATATATTTTTTATCGAAATATGTTGTTACGATTGTAAAAAGAGGATTTATGAATTTTCAAAAAATAATTATTATTTGTTATTATTAAATTGTTAATAATTTCGATAAATTATATTATTATAGTTACAAAGCAAACCAATTTTATTTCCACTTAATCTTTACTCTTTAAACTATAAGCAAAGAATGGCTCATTTTAATTTAAACAATGAGTTTAAAATATTTTTTATTTAAAAGTTAAAATTTTTTACTTTTTTTATATCTAATATTTATTCTCTATTCCATTATTCCTCATTTTCTCAAAATTTCATTGCATTCTTTTACTTTATTGAGGAATAATTCTAGTTACAAAAATATGGAAAATGCGTGCGATGTCAGAAGGCTCCACAAACCTTTTAAATAAATTTGCAGCATGAATAATTTTACTGGTTTTTGTTTTAATGCTAATAAACCTGATGTAGTTATATTAAAGAAAATGATTTTCAAAAAATTTTCGAAAAAAATTTACTTTTTTCCAAAGCGCTCTCTGCGTGGAGAATAATCCATATGCTTCATACTCAGAATACAATAAACAGAAGATCAGAAACTGAATAATTGATAAATTTAAGTAAACTGTTACTTTGCTGAATCATTTTAACAATATTTCATTTGAAATAACTTTAGTTTTCAAAATGTAACCTATAAATCGGCTGTAATTGTTGCAGCTGTAATAGGTACAAATCTCTATTACTTTATTTTAAGATATAGATTAAAGATAAAGTAAATTTTTTACGTCATCATTTTTAAAAAGAATATAAGATTATTGTTAATAAGAATTTTCCAATTCCAAACTTGTAATGATTATTTGTTATCATTGCATAGAATGACTCTTTGAGATATGTAAATTCCTGGTCGAATGAAATATTTTTTCCCTTTTTATACGTTCGCATACATAAAACTAAAATCCGCAGTAATGACACAGAAATAAGTACATGTATTTTGTTTAACCGCGGTAATGCGTACATAAAATTTTGAGTTATTAATATATTCTAAAAGTAGGTATAGATTATTCTGCATCGTTTGTAAAAATATTAGACAATTCTATAAAATAATAAACAAGCAAAAAGGAAAATATAAATTAGTCTTTTTCGTCAATCTGCGTGCATATAAAATCAATCTATTTGCATATAAAAAACTATGAAATAAGGTCGATAAGCTAAGAAAAGTAAATAAGTAGAAGAATGAATTTAAATATTCTGTAAAAACGAAAGTTATTTCAAAATATACTATAAGAAATTACATGCACATCAAAGAATATCTTTGTTCACATGGTTCGGTTTCAGAATCACAGTTAAAATGAAATTACCGACGATAAATAAGAAGTACCGTTTCTCAATGCAGTGTTGACAACCCTGTGTGTTGAAGATACACATTTAGATTTTTCAAGTAACTCGTCTCCCATAGATCCAACAATAAGTGTATCACTGTAAAAATTTTTGGCAATTTTCAAGACTAAATAGTATGAAATTTTTTCGAAAAAGGTCGGATATACGTTTCTCCGAGCAAGATGGGTAATTTCTCCGAGAATATTGGAAAATTTTCCGAATATATTGGTTAATTTTCGAACAGTTAGGACATATTTTGTAAAGCTTAGGAGATTGTATAAATAAATCTTCAACTGCAATTTGGAGTTATTTCCGAAAGCACTAGGAAAAATTTCAAAATGTTCGGATTATAAGCTGGCAAACTATTTTCGGAAAAATTTCCGAAAAAATTTTTACAGTGCAGCTGGACGAAATTTTTCAACTCAGGTAGTTAAACACAAAGTTTTTTTGATGCATTATTATTTATTTTATATGATTATAAAAACTCTTTGCTCCTTCTTTTTTAAGATCTACCTATAAAATCAATTTTTATGAAAGTAGCTGAAAGTAGTGCTGTGTGCTTCAATCAGTTAAACGCTATCGGTTTTATCATAGTATATTTTGTTTTGTATACAATACAAATGTTTTTCAAATTATATAAAAGACGTATAAAAACAAAATTTACTATAAAAAATAAAAAGATAAAACCGATAGCGCGGTATCCTAGGTTACCAATTAATCGTTTGGCTGATTATTTCTTTAAACCATTTTAGCTGAATTAACTGAATTTTTCACTGACTATTTTAACTGTTTTGTTCGTTTGGCATTCGTTAACTGTTTAACTGGTTAAAGCACACAGCACTAGCTGAAAGGTTACATTTGAAGCTCTCTTTTTAATTATTATATGGTATTATTATTATATTTATATATTTATGATACATATTAATATATATTATTATATTATTATTAATATATATTAATATATATATATAATATTTATTATATATTCTCATGCTATTATTATATATTAATTGTCAATTAAACAAACATCATAAACTTAATTCAACCACCTTTTTATTAATTTTCATAACATCTTTTAAACAATTTGCATTCAAAAATATTGTACAAATCACCTACATACTTTCAAAACTCACTTTATAAATATATTTATTTCAAGTTTGTTAATTTCCGATAGTTGCTATCAAAATTATCATCATTCTGAAATAACTCGTTACTGTTTATTTTTAAGTTTTTATTATTATCCAACACGTTCATTGACAAAATTTAGGGGTAATTTTTAGGTTAGAAGTTTAGTAAACTTTTAAAGCCATTTTCATTATTTTAGAGTGTACTTATGTTTTTTTAAAATTTCAAACTTAAAATAGCTCTTCTGAAAAGTTCCTAAAATGCAGATAGACTCATACTCGGCGCAAATTTCATATAGTCTCATACACGGCACATTTTGCATACAGTCTTATACACGGCACTGTCAGCAAATAGACTCATATTGAATGGAGGCGTTGATATATAAAAATAATAGACAGCTGAAGCTTGATACCGCAGTAATTGGGACATCTACCCTACTCAAGAAAAATACTGAAAAAATTTGAAGGGCTACAGTGCAACAATGTTATTTTTCGCTAAAACAGTTTGATATCCCCTCTCTTTAAATTGCTCTTCAGAGATCAGTGTTTCTGATTTTGTGTTTCCCCTCTTCAGTGTTTCTCAATTTATTTATTTATTTGAAATGTTTTAGAAGTAGGAAGATATTTTCGCTCTCCTGAAAAATTTTCCTTTTACAATTAATTATGTTTGCATTGGAGTTTTCTTTATTTCTAACAATATTTTAATGAATACAAAATTTTTTACAATTTGAATTTGATGAATGTTTTTAATTGTCTGTTGGTAAATTAGATTTAGACACTTCTTTTGAATTTGACTCATGGCCTGTGTAGTTTCGATAAGTGAGTCCCGTCTCGTCCGATCAGTAATTCGGTATCCCGATCACGCGCCAAGGGTGAACCATCTCCTTTAATACCTGAACCGGCTCGGACGGTCTCGCCTCGGTATAAAATAAAGGGCTGACATGCGAGCACGGGGAGACGACGGAGCCAGGGAACCGCGTCGAGATAGAGAAAGATCGTGTAGAAAAAGGAGCGAGAGAGAAATGCGCAAAGAGAAAGGGATCTGAAAGGCGAATCAGAGAGAGAAGGGTGGCTTCGCCACCGGGGTGAGCGATGACTGAGCGAGTCGGTTAAACGGGCGTCTTCTTTCATAAATTTCGAGGGGCCCTGGATAAAGGTTTAGAATAAATCGTTTGCCCCGTTATCCACTCCGACGTCGAGAGATAGCTTCTCTATATGAAGCGTCACCAACCTAGTTGCTATATTTTCAACCTATTCTGTTTTCAATTCCGAGTCTAAAGAAAAGATCTTTCTTTTCTTTTAGGAAAAAATTTAATTCTGATGAAAATCTGTTCTGCTGTCAATTTGGTTATAGTTTTTATAAAAACTTTTTTTGCAGCTGTACCTGAATAAAACGCGCCAAAGTACACACTCGGAGGGATTGGATTCACCTTTAGCAAGAGCTGTTGGTCTCAACGCACGCAGACAAGGTAAGGTGTATGGTTTTATTATATTTGCCAGCAAGTTTTTTTGTTATGAATATTATTGCGATGCTATCATATAACATGAGTGGAAAATCAGTTGAGGTAGAGTAAAATGACCATCCTCAGGTCTGTTATTATATACCCCGACAGCAGAAGAGTATATGTTTTTGTACTCGCATAAATTTTCCAATAACTTCGGAAACTAATACGATTCCAGTAGAATTATTTCTTTCAAAACAGACATAAGGGATGGTACTTAGTTAATGGTGTCCACAAACTTGATGAATATTGACTCAAGAGGTAAAGCTTATCAAAAAGATGGATCAACAGGTCTAAAACATTTAATGGTTTCTTTAGATTTTAAATGTAAAAATCTGCTTTGTAATTGAACTCGAGTGACTATTCAACCACCTTTTGAAAATTACATCTAATGTGAAGTGGTGGAAACAAAAGCCCGACGTTTCAATTAGATCTCTTATTAGTTAGCCATAATAGGCCAAGGTATAGGTATATTCATGAGTCCAGGCTTTCTAGTGCTTACCGGAGGTTACGTTAGGTTCTCTGGGGTTGTTTGCGTGGGTCCAGCTCTTACTATATTAAGGGCTGACTAGACACTCGCTAGCCCCACCTACACTGTGGTTGAGACGCTTGTACCCCTCTTACTAGGGAAGCTGGTGTGCCCTAGTGTATTGGTTTGGGTTCAGATTCTAGAACCCTGTGCGCATTGACCTGTCGGTCGTTAGGTCGATTGATTTTCCCGCGCAAGTTCGCCAGATAACTGCGTTGAAAGAGGGGTAAGAGGAATCCTAGAAGGGTTAGGTGGTTTAGTCGCAAGAGTTTGTCGCGCGAGGAGGTCCCAGCAGTTGCCTGCGGTTTACCGCAACGATCCTCTTGCTCCACCATCCTTATGCCACCGCACGATGCCGTGTGTATGAACCCATGGGGTGTCATATGCATCCCCACGATTCCCTTCAACCATTACCAACTTCTTGTCACAACTTGCTCCTTATCAATAGGCGTTCAAAAGAGATATTATTCAAAATATTCTAAAGAGATAACCTGTCCTAACAGACCTCTGATGCATTTTCATTCCTTGTAGGATAGTAGACTTTTTAGTTGAAAGCCTGAGAATGTCAGAGGGTTTTCAGAAAATAAGTCATTATGCTGTTCTATCGTAGAAATCGGAGACCTTCATGCATATTTATATAGCAATTGTATTAACGCGCCTTTTCCGTGACAACATTCACCTACTTCCTCTATTTTGCATTACTTTTTTTTTCAGTGGAACTAATGATACCAACACCTTTCCTTCCACCTAACGTAATTTGTGTTCGATTACTAGAAATCATTTTCAGAATCAAATGCGTGACCACCATATGTGTTTTATTCAGAATGAAAATATACTTTTTACTGAGTGTATTTTTATTGTTATGATAGGTAATTTAACTTAACCAGTATTTTTATTGTTATGATTTGTAATCTAACTTAAACAGTATTTTTATTATTATGATTGGTAATCTTACTTAAAAATAATAGCACGAAAGATTCTTGAAGACTTGTTGCTACACTAATCTAAATAATAAAACTAGATAACACTAGTCTAGTTAATAAAACTAGATAACACTAATTAAGTCATAAAACTAGATAACACTAATCTAGTTAATAAAACTAGATTAGTGTAGCAACAAGTTTTCTTTGTTTGCGAGAAATCAAATTAGTCTCTTTGGAAGTTCTTTTGCTTCGGGAAGGAAATCTGAGGAGGGAATATAAACGCGTCTTTGGATATTGGCTCGGGGGCGTGGTAACATCTTGTATTGTCGAGTACTAACGCGACAAATTCATAATTGCGTTAATGCCAACATTGCGAAAACCCATGCCGCAACCACCACAAGGCGCGTCTTGGAGTCTTGCGGCGAAGAGAGATCTCTACTTCTATCCTTCTTGCTTCTGGGTTGGCTCATTAATCTTCTAAGGATTATTCCAAGAGAAAGTATCGCCATTGTGAACCTCTTGCGAGCCGATGCTTATTAATTAAATCGGTCTTCCAGCTTCTCGTTTTATCGATTCCTCACGGAAAAGATTCGTCCTTTCATTACTAAAGTCAAAGTCTAGCTTGAAACATTTTAATTAGGATTAAAATATAACTAACTTATCAATCATAGTATATTTTAATTAGGCTTGAAATATAACTAACTTATCAATTATAGTCTAAAATTTTAATTAGGATTAAAATATAACTAACTTATCGATCATAGTATAACATTTTAATTAGGATTAAAATATAACTAAGTTATCAATCATAGTACAACGTCAATAACATATAAGCAATTAAAAATTGTACGTCCAATGATATAATTTAAATTAATTAAATCAATTTGGAATCACCAATTTGCTGGAATTAAATAAAACTTCAGTTTTGGAAGGGTTGATAAAGCAATAGGACACTGTGTCAAAGATAAAATGGAACGAAGGTGGAATTGCGCATGAGAGAAGCGCGAACGAGCCGAAATAAAACGCAGTGATATCGAGGCATTTCACGCACGAGCGAGACCGTTTAGCAGATTCAACGTGCGTGCCGGCACTCTGCTGCTTTTCCATGGTAAAATGCTCCCTTGCTCTTTCTCTCTTCTCTGTATCTTTTTCGCTCTCTCTCTCTCTTTCTCTCTCTTTTTCCTTCTACCCTTCCAAGCCTGTTGAAAAATACTGCTCTCGCTGACACCTGTAGCTTCCACATTCTACATACGTACGCTCATCGCCAACCCAACAGCTTTAAAAATATTTGCGAAAAAAACCGGAAAATCTGCCTTCCGGACGTCTAAATGATTACCTACCATCAGCTTAAATTATGTATCTTCCAAATGCGCTTATCTGGAATACTGACAGTGGAGTACTGACAGTACTTACTGACAAATTATAATTTTACTAAACAGCTCTAATTGATAATGAATATAAATAAATTGAATATCATTCTTGGGTAAATACAGTTCTCAAATAAATTTGATATTACAATTTGAAAGAAAGGGACAATTTGAGGGACGACTTGTGGTCGTTAGACATCGTTGGTGCTTTAACCAAATGAGTACTTTTGCCACAAGAGCATGAAGAGAGAAAGAGAGGAGAGACCTGGTACAACACAGGGGGAACAGACTCCACAAGTGGTGGACTTTACGGGACTTAAGATTAATCCTCATAATTACCCGATCCTGTTTCTCCACCCACAAAAGCCCACCACTCCATTTCGTTTTTACACGGGGCTTTTACCTCTTGCCTGGTCTGCCTACCGGAAAAAGAAGGATGAAGAGAATTTAGGATACGACTTGGGGACGAACTCGAGGACCACCCAACCATAAAGATATTTATCAGGTGACAGCACCGGTCATCCTTTACGATCCCTCGCCAGCATTCACGAGATTTTCCACAGAAAATCCACCCTTAACGTATGGTCGCGTGCCTTTCATGACTCTTCCTTTTCACCGGAATTTTATCTTCAACCTCCATACAAATTTAGAATATAAAGAGGTCACTGTTTTGCTTTAAATACATCACTAGGTTTTTAGGTAAGATAAATATTTTTCATGAATAGATTTTTTTAAATTACTAGTGGATGCTGGCGAACTATCTTTTTCCAGCTGGACTAAGGCTTTTGTAAAAAACCGAGCATTCTCTCGACTTAGCGCCAACAGTAAAAATCGATATCTTAATTAGCGAACGTCGTTCCATGAAGCTAGTAGGTCCGTTGGTGTGTATTACCCGTTCGAGGGTGGTTTCTGGTCGGTGACGAGGGGAGTTGAGGAGAGATCCGGACCGGTAGCGGGGAGGAATAGCGGACGCTGGACCGGAAACACGAGTCTGCGAAGCCCTCCGGACCTCGACGTCCCACCGGAAACGCTATTCACACGGCCGTCTCGCTCTCCTACACAGTCGCCATCGTCGTCGTCGTCGTCGCCACTGATACCGTCCTGAATAAACAATGCCCCGAAAAAAGGTTCGACCAACTCGTTGAAAAAATCATTGACCGGTTGCGCGGTTTCAACTAGGGTGCTTCGACGGAAATTCATTTCACGTCTCGTCGTCTCGACGTTCCCTCTCCGACGTTTCCTTAGTTTGCTTTAAAATCCTCAAATTAATCAATATTTTTTGGTATCTTCGTTTTTAGAATTCGTTTCTAAAAATCTGTCAGACTAGGATGCTGAAGTTCAAAGTTTACTGATATTATATCCCAATTAACTCTTTATTTTAAAATATATCCAGTGGGAACTTCAGTTTCCAGAAACGCTGTTAAAAATTCATAACTTCGTAAAAAATTAAGATATCTTTGTTTTCTTTTCGGCAAAGACAAGATAAAATTTTCTGCTATATGTAAAAAATTTAAAACCCCATAGGTTTTGTTGAATTCCATAACTAGGACCGCATAACGCACTAAACTTTTGGGGTATTTTTCCCATCGTATCATGAATAATTGTAACAAATGGCTAATACATGATAAAGCAGATTGCGTAATTGACATTGAATTGAAAAGAATCTGAAAAGAATGTATAAAGCGTTACGATTATCGAAAACGACCCCTGAACATGCAAAACCACCCCAATAATAAAAAACAGTTTATTCAATACTTGTAAGTTTCTCTTGAGATTTCGTGAAAGAAAATATATCCTGAAATGTTGAGTCCAGTTTATTGAAAATTATATACGGTTGCAACCCCTATAACATATCCTTGTATGGAAAAAATTAACGTACAGAATCGAGAAAAATCAAATTATTGAAACTTTTACTTATTAGTAATAAACATGAACATTGTAGTAAGTTATTACAATGTTTATGTATAGATAAAATTGGCATTGAATTGAAAAGAAGCTAACTTATAAGCATTGAATAAAAAGTTGTTTTTATTGATGGGGGTGGTTGTGCACATTCAGTGGTAATTTTCGATAATTCGTAGTATTTAATACATTATTTATAGTTTCTTTGCAATTCAATGACAATTTCATCTATAGATGATCATTGTAATAAATAAAAGTTTGAATACTTTAATTTATCTCTATTCTTTATGTTAATTTTTTGCACATAAGGGTAAGTTACAGGGGTTGGAACAGTATGCAATTTTCCTAAAACTCTTTTTTACATCTCATGATATATTTTTTCACAGAAACTCAATATAAACTTATAAAGCATTGAGTAAATTGTTTTTTATTATTGGGGGTGGTTTTTGATCTTTAAGGGTACTTTTCGATAATCCTAGTACTTTATACGTACTTTATAGCTTCTTTTCAATTCAATATAAATTTCACCTGCAGATAAACATTATTATAAATAAAAGTTTTAATTCTTTGATTGAAAAGGTGGCAGTACAGAACTAGATAACCAACATTTTTGTCGAAAATTGTTTTTTTGCGTAAAAAACGCTTAAAAAATCAAATATATACATTGTGCTAAAAGGTTTTCTTCGAAATCTCATTTTTAACCCTTTTAGTGCCCACTGTACCAAATATGGAATATATAAGGTTACTGACTATTTAAAAAAAATAACTTTTACAATTTTAATAAACAAAATTCGGAGAAAATTTGACAAGAATAAATGCATCCTAAAGAAAGTTCTCCAGACAGAAATTAATTTAAAATTTTTTTTGCATAGTTGCAAAAATTTAAGAACGGAATTTTCCAAAAATACAATTTAAAAAAAAAAATTTGATATTAATGTTGTCGGACTTGCATTCTAAAACAAACCAAACTGGAATTTATTTGGAGGTTAGCTTTTAGGAATTTAAAGGGAAAAGAAAAAACAATTATATTTACCTTGTTATAACTGTAAAAGTAGAATTAGTGTTGATTATTGTGATAATGTGTAAAATTTTGAAACTTAAAATTGAAGTAAAACAACAAAGGAACAAAAAACATGAGAGCGAGAGTAAACACGCTCCGCTCTCAACACAACCAGTATAGTGTGTTTGAAAATCCAACGTCACGAGGGTACCTAACCTATATAACCTAATCAGGAGCGTAACAATAATAATAATACGTCTTTAAGAATTTAGAGATCGAGTACTAAAAAGTCCAAAATTTTAACATAATAAGTCTAATATCATGTTACAGTCTGCGTCACAAGAGGGGAACCCGCAAAAGTTAATGAAAACTGCACAACCTGCACACTAGGTATAAATCATGGTTATGATCCGAGAGAGGGGAATTTACTCTAATGCGCAATATGTTGAAGATGCCACAGTTTCTGCAATATCATTTGTGAGCATTTATTTCTTATAAAGAGTTTGATTTACTGGCTTAGAAAAACAAACAAAAAACATGTTCAAACGATGTCACGTTCTGTAAAGAGTCTTATAAGAAAGTGAAATACTTTAAACAGAAAGTATGGAAGGTAAGCTTTAAAACTATCTCTAGAAATATTTAAAACCTGCAGTGGTTGTGAAGTTATTTGATGAACTATTCTCTAAACTATTCTCTCAAAAGAGAATAGTGAAATTTCCACTCCTTACTGTGCTTTAAATTCGATATTTGCATAAAAAAATAGTCAAAATGACTTCAAAAATTGCTCATTCGAAATAGAATTATCCAGAGAAAGTAATTATTATGACGAAAATTAATTGTCATCTTCGGTAAAAAAGTTATTTAACAAATTGTCATTAAAAACTGAGGAAGCGAAAAAAGTGAAAATCCAGATTTTCACTGTTTTCTATTCTAGTCAATATCTTCAAAACCAGTAGCTCTATTTTAATCCACAGATGATCAGTTTGCAGCTTGTTTTATGTAAATTAAGCTCTCAAATTTTCATTAACTTTCGATCATTTTGCTTTAAATTGCAGTAAATTGAAAATAATTTGTCTTATTTGATGTCTAAAATTGGCTTAAAAATATCGATGTAACACGAATAGTATAAAAGAAGTAATGCGATGCTTTTTTTCTTACGTAATAGAGTTAATACTTCTCTTTCAGATCATAACCATGATTTATACCTAGTATGCAGTTTTCATAGACTTTTGCGGGTTCCCCTCTTGTGACACAGACTATATAAGATTCATTATAATTTTCTGAATCTGTGATTTTATTCAAACAATTATCACCTTCCCTTTTTATAAAAACCATTGCAGAAAGTAAACGTTTATTCAGATCACTTTCAATATACAAAATCTTAAAATTGTCCCAAAGGAAATAATGTGGAGTGTTGTCATTTTGATGTTCAAGCAAATGTTGAGTCATGCCATTATGAAATTTAGCATTCAATTTTACGTTATTGATGTGTTTTTCTCTTCGAATCCGTAATGGAATCTTTGTTTGACCGATATTGACCTGATTTTTTAAGCTCATTTTTGTTCATTTGTTGATTTCATTGTATAGATGTTCCCCTGAAGAGGAAATCATTTAGATTTCGAAACGTTGGGATTTGAGCAAAAAAAAATGATCCGAATGATGTCGTTGTTTTACCCATCACAAACATCTATGGTATTTTTTACCTTATCTCGGACGTAAAAGGATTTTAACCATTATCATCGGTTAAAAAATATATGTATGTATATCCCAATTATTCATGACACGATTCAGGAGAATGCAATGTGTGAAAATAATATTGGACTTAGCTGTTATGTGTGTTCTTGGTTTTATCCAAGTAAAATAATTTTAAACACATCACATGACATGACATTACATGACAATTAATAGACATTTCTAATAATAATTTTTGTAACTTTGTAGGATGAATCTTATATCAAAATTTATATTTTAAAATATAATACCATGCACTGATTATGGAAATACTATTGGCTCCAAAAGGGCCTAGCAGTTTAAGTATGTATGTGCATGAATTCGGTCGACGTTTTTACCATAAGTTAGTATTGATGTAAGATTAAATTTCCCAAAAGATTATATCTCAAAAAAATTTTATTTGAGTTATGGTGGCAAAAAAAATCAAAACCAATTTTTTCTCGAGAGCGTCTGAATCGGTTGTGGTGAAAAAAATATATTTTATGGGGTTTAATGGTACAATGAAAGAAAGAAATTACGGAATCCTTTTTTAAATGAGTCAAAAAAATTTTCAATTTTTTTTATTGGATGCACTTGCGGTACTATTACCATTCTCTACAAAAAAAATCTTCGACTTTTCTAGCAGAACATATTAAAATCCGAAAACGATTGGAATGTTGGATCGTACTTAAATAATCAAAAAAGTTTCAGTCTTCCACGTACGGTTTCTTGGGAACTGGCTACTACATATTAGGGCGGTGCAAAAAAACATTTTCGAATTTTGACCCAGCTGAAGTCTTAAATTTTTAAGCTCCGAAAATAAGGGAACACGTATTCAAGGTCTTGGAGGCCCTTAAGTTTCCCATAGGAATAACATGAAGAAAAAACAAATGTTCAAAAATTCATTTCAAAACGTAAAAATGAAAATTAATCATAGAATTGATTTTTTTAGCTGTTAATAACTCTTCAATTAATAAGAATCCATTATTCTTTTTTAACCCCCATAGTAAGGTTATGGGGGTTTAATACAGTTAACACAGTTTGGCGAAATATTGACGTTAAATATCACTTTTTCTTAATTTTTCTCATAAACACTCATTAATGGATAAATGGCGAGATTTTCTTCATTTTTTAAGGAATTTGAAATTGTTTAAACAATTCTTTTTGTTAAAATAATTTTTTTCAAAAATATCGTGAACTGATGTGTTTTCTTCTAATACGACCTAATTAATCAATTTGAAGCACCAAACTACTGAATTTAGTTATTTTAAATTGTTCAAACAATTGATAATTGTTCAAATGTAATTTCTAACCGAAACAAAGTGGAAATTTAAGGTTTTTTGCAAACTTTTGTATTAATCGTTACTTTCTTTTAATTTTGCCCTTTTTCAACATACTACAAATTCTTTAACAAATTTTTATTTGTTTAAAAAATTTTTAATACCAGAATGTCGAGAAGAAATTAACACAAAAAAGAGGAAATAAATTAAAAGGCAATCAACCAAAACCCCTCCTTTTTTTCTATTCTCACTATTCTAACTACCTTTCACCCAACTTTATATGTACAACTAAAATTTATTTCCTATAAAACCCAATAATTGATTATTTGCATAAAAATAAAATTAGGTGAATGTTAATAAATAATTTATTTTTCATGTATATGACAAATTTCATGCAAAAATAATTACTTAAAGAAATAAATTTGGGTGGAAGTTAACAATTAGAAATTGTTTAAACAATTTTAAAAGATTGGACACCAACAGATTAACCTTGAAATAGTTCAAGTGTATTAATGAGATCGTAGCACGAAAAAATTAATTTATTCCCGACATACTGGTATTGAAAAATAGTTAAAGAAAATAAAAATTGTTTAAACAATTTGAATTAACTTTAAAAAAGGGCAAAATTAAAAGATGGTATCGAAACATATGGAAAAATTTGCAAAAAAAACCTTAAAATTCTACCTTGTTTCAGTTAGAAGTTACATTTTAACAATTATAAATTGTTCAAAAAATTTAAAATGAACTGAATTCAATAGTTTGTTGCTTCAATTTGATTAATTATGTCTTAGCATGAGAAAAAACATATCAGTTCATCATATTTTTGAAAAAAATTATTTTAACAAATAAAATTTGTTTAAACAATTTCAAATTCCTTAAAAAATGAAGAAAATCTCGCCATTTATCCTTCAATGTGCGTTTATGAAAAAATGTAGAAAAAGTTATATTTAATGTCAATATTCCGCTAAACTGTTAACTGTGTTAAATCCCCATAACCTTGTTACGGTGGTTGTTTTGAAGGCCCCATAAAAGAGGTTTCGAGGGGATCACGTTTAAAAAAAAATTGGTTCTCTCCATAGGATTCTATAAAACGGTGTAGAGTAATTTTTCAAAATAAAAATTAAGATATGGACAGAAAAATGGATCGATTAAATATTTAAATCAAGGATTTGTTAGTTGCAGCTTTCTGAGGAATATGTAGGCACGTGATGAAAATGTGCGTAATGTAGTGAGCAGATTTTTCGATTTCCTCTAAAATTGGTTTTTTGATTTTTGTAAGGTTTCTACATAGTGTAAGTCTGTTAATATTGGTCACATGGATAAATGTTATTGAGATACTTTGTAGAACTTCATGAAAGCTGTCCAGAACTGCCCTTAAACATTTATTTTCCTGAAACAAATTGTTTTCAAAAAGTATAAAATAGCCCTAATTTTTTGAGTTTTGGACAAATATGGCTGGTCAACGAAATCGTCCTTTCTTTGCAAGCCTTAAAAAATGTGCCAAAGCGCAGTTCATTTCGATTATTCTTTTGAAAGTTATCGTGTTAACAGACAGACAGACACCGTCGTAAAAACCTTTTTTTCTCACTCAGGGTGTCTCCAAAAGTGGAGATTTGATGAAAATTGGGAAAGTCAGTGTTCACATAAGACCAATACCTTCTCATATAATGATGAGAATGTAAAAATGATTAATTCTTATTCGTTGAGGAGTTATTAACAGCTAAAAAAATCAGTCTAGTGATTAATATACATTTACACGTTTTGAAACGAATTTTTGGAAACTTTGTTTCTTCCCGCGTTATTCTTATGGGAAACTAAGTAAGTGTTCCCTTATTTTCGGAGCTTAAAAATTTTAGATTTCAGCCGGATTAAAGTTCGAAAATGATGTTTTTTTTTCACCAGCCTAATTGTGTTTTTGTTAATGAATAACCTCACATAACCCTGTTAATGTGTTTTTTTCCCCGGTCAATGCCCGGGAAATCGTATGTGGAAGACTGAAACTTTTTTGATTTTTTAAGTACGATCCAACATTTCGATCGTTTTTGGATTGTAATATGTTATGCTAAAGAAGTCGAAGATTGTTTTAGTGGAGAATCGGGATAGAACCACAAGTGCATCCAATAAAAAAAAATTTGAAAATTAAAAAATTTTTTTTACCCGTTTTTAAAAAACAAAAATTCCATAATTTTTTCCTTACATTGTACCATTGAAACCCATAACATATATTTTTCTGATCAAAATCGGTTTAACCGTTCTCGAGAAAAAATTGGTTTTTATTTATCTTTTTACCCCCAGAACTCAAACATTTTTTTCAGATATAATCTTTTGAGAAATTTAAACGTTTGCCGATTTTTACAGTTTTTTATTTACAACTAAGTTAGATATTAAGGAATAGAATAGCCAATAATATATAAACCATAGCCAATAAAATATAATCAACGATTTTAACATTGCACACTTCAATTACTCTACGACGAATGGAAAGACTATTTAATGCTAGTAAATTGAATTAATTTCAGCAACATGAAGTCTATTTCGTCCATTAGAGTTGATTCATCAAGAAATGAATTCTTTTCGGATAATATTGGTGCGAACGAACGAGTATCTGAGAAATGAGGGTGTATCTTCTATTATGATTTTACCAGGCTTGGCTAATCCAATAAAGTGGCTGGTGCGCACGAGTTACTTTTCTCAGACATTGGAAATGGCACATTCTAGATTGACTAATAAAGTCTTATCAGTGGGTCATTCAACTTCCAGCCTCCTCTTTGAAAATGAAATGAGGAGAATAGAAGCCTAATTTGCTTTGGGTATGAAGACCACACTAAATCCAGAAGTATAATTTTTTTATCCGAAGTTGGATCAAAACGCTACAAACAATTGAAAATTACTTTACTACTACATAAACATATCTATGTAGTGGTTATATAGTTGTCAATTGTTTGTAACGTTTTGATATTTTTGGATTTAGTGTGATAAGACTTTATAGATAAGTCTTCTATTTTTTGGTTCTTTTTTTCAATTGCATTCAAAGTGAGTTCATCAAAGGTGTGAACTTTCATGTGAGTATCTGCCTGCCCTTAGAAACTCTGACCTCTCGTTAATCATCCGAGACCTTTGAGGTGAAAGGTGAATCTGACAAGCTGTGTAGTTAACCGCAACGACTGACCATTGCCTTGTATACTCGCCCTTATGGACCAAGGTACTATTGAAGCTTCACAGTCGAAGTTTACGCTGCAACTAGATCTACGTGTATATCCTCATTCAGTAACTCGAATTTCCCGATAAGTTCTATCAATGTTGGTGTACCTCGTTACTCGAAATTGTAGACAACTAAATCAGATTCGTATTTTAAAATAGTTTTATTTCATAAAAAATTACTAATATCAGCTCTTATTAATTCAAGAGTCAGATTTTGTAAGGCTTAAACGATGTTTCTGTGCCTCGTGTGCAGAACTGTATCAGATAAGACGAAATCAAATGCAGAATTTACCCTTGATCAGCGAATTCAAATGGAGTAACTCCCGTTTGCGTGCTAGTCAAGAGCAAACGATACGTACCTATTCCGATTTCACGCCAGTTGAAACGTAGCCTCGAGATACCATCGACGTGCGCTTGTGTACACCACATAATCGCTATATTAGTCAGCATTCTGGGTAAACTACGCTATTGCCAGATTAGGGGAAATTTCCTCCTCGATGCGACCCTAATAAGACGGAGATAGCACCAACGTAGACTCAAGACAAAATTGGAACAACTTCTCTGGAAATGCATTCTATCCAAAGATAATTTTAATCCAGAAGCATCTTGCGAATTCAGTCTAAAATATGATTTCTCCTGCAAGACGAAAATATTCCATCTTAATTGTCTCTCGTCTTATTCTGTCCTTGGTAAATTTTGCTGAGCAGGGTAGAAGAGCAGCATATCCCAAGACGCATATCGTTTGTTGGTTTTGCGGTCTGCCATAACGCTACCTTCCATATAACCTCCTTTCCTCTTCATGGGAAAACGTGGCTAGGCATCCTTCCTCAGCAAAGGGCACCCCTTCCAGGAATTTAACTAAAATCGAATCAATCTCGTGAGCTCCAAACTTCAATGATTTGGTCCTCAAATTCCACCCTTATCGAATCTAAATTCCATTTGGATTTAATTACGATATTTTATAATTCCTTCAAGAATTGGAGATATCTCCAAGGAACAGAGTTGGTCAAGAGTTGTTGGATGCATTCCCAGAGAAGTTGTTCCAATTTTGCCTTGAGTTTACGTTGGTGCTATCTCCGTCTTTATCTGAATAAATTATGTGTTTTTTTTTACTGAAAATCAAAATTGTTAGAATGGCGCCGCAAGATCTGAGAGAGCACCGCGGGGGATAAACAGAGGTGACGTAATTACTGAGATTAATGCGGTCTTAAGCTTTTGGTGGTAACCGAAGCTCCCGGGTGCTGCTTTTATCTCACGAGCTATCACCCAACGCACGGCATGCTCACTCAGTCTCACGGTTCCCCAGTTTGGCCCGCCGGAAAGTAATTTGAGGACGAGAGAAACTCGGTTTTAAATATTACTTATCCTCCGGATTTGGATTTACCCGCAACGCCCCGGGCGACCTTATGCCCAGGTGCCACTGACATCTTGAAGAAAAATGTGAAACGATCCTTTCGTTCAACTTTCTACAAAATGTCAAGACCCCAATCATTTTTAATAATTCGTATTTGGTTTAACATAGCTTATAAACTGACCAAAATAATAATTCTTGTTTTAAGTAGCTAAAATCAGTTCACCAATTTAAATTTATTCAAGAAGGGAATTGAACCAACAGAAAATAAATCCCCCTAAAGTCGGTGGTGATATATGTGAGAGTATAAGATTTGAAATATCAGCGTCATAAAACAATGATTCAGTGAGTTATTTTCGGGAATATTATAGAGTCTCTAATAATATTTTTATGATTTAAAGGGCGACACTGCATACGGGCGTAAGTGCCAAAACCCGAATTTTACAGGAGGCTGTAACTGTCTGTCTAACCGTCTAACTATAACTGTCTAACTAAAAAAAAACTGCCTAACACTAACACCTTTAATTTGAAAAAAAAGCAAGAAATTACTTCCGAGCTATTATTTAGCTCTACTGAATCGTGAAAGGAGCATTTCTTTCGTTCACAGAAGTCTGCAGCCTTCAATTTCGCCCCGATTTGCAATTCTTTTCTTTAAATTAAAGTGTTCTAAATTTTAAAGAGTACCCTGGTCAGAGATTTTGGCATTTTCGTATGTTTATTTATTATATGTTTACTCAAAATATGAGAAAATCGAGATTTTTTACAAAATAATTATTTACTTTTCAACAACGGTTTGCATATAATGCAAATCATCTTCAATCAACTCAAAAGGACTCCCAGAACACACATAATTTGATTATTATATGGTTCAATTATTATAAACAAATTGAATTAACAAATAGAGAAGTATTGTAATTTTTTATGCAAACATTTTTTTCTTAGCTGAAAATTCTTTAAATTATTGTGATAGTGATTGTCAGTCACAATTTATATAAAAAATTAACAATTATAATTGTTATAAACAGTTTTTGTGGAAAAATTTAGAATTTGCGGTTTTTTTCAATTTCGGATTTCCCTTCATCATTTGAGTTGATGCAAATATTCTTGAAAATAACATATGTTATTGTTATTGTCACTTGTTAAAATACAACAATTGTTAATTTTATAAACCAATGGAAATAAATAAATTCAAAACTTTGGCACTTAGGCTTGGAAAAGAATTTTTTGCACTACAACTGCTTTAAATAATTGAACAATACAATAATCAAATTATTTATATTCTGGGAGTCCCATTGCGTTGATTGAAGATGATTTGCACCATATCTAAACCATTGTTGAAGAGTAAATAATTATTTTTTGAAAATTCTCGATTTTCTCCTACTTTGAGTAAACGTATAATGAATAAACAGACGAAAATGCCAAAATCTCTGACCAGGGTGCTCTTTAAAATTTACCGCACTTTAATTTTTAAAAAATTGCAAATCGCGGCAAATATGAAGGCTGTAGACTTTTTTAAACAAGAAAAATCCATTTACTCCCACAGTGTTTTGTTTTTTCTTTAGTTTTATAGTTAATATAATTTTCTATGTTAATAAAATTTGAGTTCTCTTATACAAATGTTGTTTTTAATAATTTTATTGGCTTCCTTGGTGCATATTTTGAAAAGTAACAAAGTTCCCCCTTTTATTTTGAAAAAGAAATTCCCTATTTCCTCTAAATTTAAACTAATGAACCGCTGCACAGTGGCCCGAAAGTGGAGTGTACTGTTCAAAAATGTGTACAGCCTTCGTTTTTCATTCGATTTACAACTTTTTTGTTTTAAATTAAAGACAATTGAATTTTCAAGATTTTTTCGAGCCTAATTTTTTATTTAGTTTTTGTATATTTGTTTATTTAACGTAAAGTGTCACAAAAAAGGAAATATTGTTACTTTTTTCAGTTTTTTCTTCAGAATCGATTGGAAAATATTGCGAAACATGTTAAATTAATACAATAGAACTTATAAAATATAAATGAAATATAAATAAACAAATTAAGTTATTATATTTACAACTAAGTGTTTTTACAGAAAACAAAAATTTTCCTTTCACTAAAACTTGTTTCATTTCCCTCTAAAGCAACAGTACGTTGTGAAAATTTATAAGAAATGACAAATTATTATTTTTATAAAAAATTCTTACGAATGAATTAGTAAAATTGCTATTTTTTAACATCTGACACGTTCTTTCAAATGTAAGTTTTTAAATATTCTATTATTAAATATTTTTAAATATTGTAGAAGTTATGTATAATCATAAATATTTCAAAAAATATATAATTCATTTATTATAAACAAATGCAGTAAACAAAAGCAAAATTTTGGCATTTTACTGCAGAATCTTCGTTCGTTTTTCGCAAATCTTCCTTACAATGCGTCATCTGTGATTCTCTAATAAAAAAGATTATTTAATATAAACAATTGACATTATTATAAACAAATTCAATAAACAAAAGCAATTTTTTGGCCTTTTTGCGCAGAGGAATATTATTGATATTAATTAATATTAATATTATTTTCAAAAAGTCATTTATTTCTGCATTTCTATATGAAATTTTGCTTTTATTTAATAAAATTATTTAATAAATAACTAAATTCAAAAAAATTATTAATTTTAATATTATTTTTTAAAAGTCATTATTTCTGCACTTGTATATGAAATTTTGCTTTGTTTAGGAGAATTGTTTATAAAAATAGGAGAGTTTGTTTTCAGGCAAAGATTTGTAGCTTCAACGCTTCTCGAATTATTTTAAAGCGTATGAGATAAAACATTAATATATTATTCTGCAGGAAAGTTGCGTAACATTGCTTCTTCTACTGATTAAAATGGGTTATAACAACAAAATCGTTTAATTTATGGCAAAGATTTGAAGTTAACCATATTTCTTCAGGCAATTCACAGTAGATTACTTGAAAACATAATATTGTTCGACCTGAAAATGACAACAACTTGCTTTCTTTTATTGAATTTGTTTATAATAATTTCAATTGTATATGAAAAAAATGTTTTTAATATAGCATATTGTATTGTATTGTAAAACGTATTGTACGTTTGTAAAACAGATTTGCGAAAAAAACAAAGATTCTGCAGTAAAATTCCCAATATTTGATATTGTTTAATTAATTTGTTTATAATGATCACAGTTGTTTGTATTCAATATGTTCTTCATTTGAGCATCACAGATAATGCACTGTAGAGTAGATTTGCGAAAAACAAACCAAGATTTTGCTTTTGTTTAATTAATTTGTTTATAAAAATGCTGACTTATGTTTTTTGAAATAATTATGATTTTGCAAAACTTCTGGAGAAATAATTCTGGTTTTAAGTAGCTAAAACCAGTTCATCAATTTAAATTTATTCAAGAATGGAATTGAACCAACAGAAAATAAATTCCCCTAAAGTCGGTGGTGATATATGTGAGAGTATAAGATTTGAAATATCAGCGTCATAAAACAATGATTCTGTGAGTGGATGTCATTTGAAATAAAGGAACTGACAATAACAGTACGCAAGTCCTTGGCACCCCAAACAATCAGAGGGAATGGACTTGACGGTTTTTTGCATCGGGAAAACTCAATTACGAGTTCATCGTAAAAGAAGTCCGACTGCTGAGAGGATTTTCCCCGTCGTGAGATTTCACGACACGACACCTACACCCACGAAGCAAACCACAACGAATCCTCTCCAATCTTCTGTCTTTTCCGCCTGTCTCAAGCCGAGAAGGAGACGACCCAGGGACTTCCTCCTTTTCACCGACACACCGCCAGTACCACTTCTCTCTGTACCTCTTCGTTTTCGTCCGGAGGCAAAAGGAGCCACTATTCACCTCCGTAAAAGACCCCTTTCTTTTCCTGTGGCAGCGGCGCTACGTCGAGACAATGATATCGCAGGAAGAGAGCGACGCTTTACAACTCCCGGCGGGCTGGTGTTACCCGGGCGAAATTAATATCATAAATAATATCGTAAAAATACACCCGCAACCTCCGACCTAAGTACCGCTAACGGCACTTGAGCTTTGATGAAGAAAAGACGACGATAAAGAGGAAGAGGTGGAGCCAAGATTGTCATTTTGACAAAGGCAATCAATCCAGAAAATTAAAAGTAATAAGGGTGTTTCCTTGAAAAAGAGGACAAAACGTGTGTGCGTCACATCACATTAATTAATATTAAAAACCTCATTATTCGTTAAAACTAAACAAAAAGTTGAGGTTTCGGAAGCTTGTGGTAACTATTAATACGCATAATATGTGTACGTCCATATTGAAACGTACCACTTGGTCCATATGGACTTACGCATAGGACCATATTCCCAGATGAATTCTTAACATTTTAAAAAAAATCGAATCCTCTAGCTTCAAAAATGAGGATGTGAAACACATTTAAAGATCGAAGTCTGCGAACCAGCATTTCGAGAAAATCGCAATTGAAGTTTTAATTGAGAAAAATTAAATTTCAGTTGAAAGTTAACGAGATTGTGTTTCAAAAAGCTTAGTAACAACGTTTACGTTGTTAATCTTATTAACCTTATTAACCTTATTATCCTTATGATAATCTTTAGATTAACATAAGGTGGTAGTTATATATCATGACTTTTAAAATAATAATTTCCCCATTTTTCCCTATTTAACTCTTGATTTTGATGTGGGCCCCACTAAAATTTCTATGCTAAAAAAAACTAGCACGTGCACTATCAGGATCTAGTGGGCAATTACCAGTCTAGAGAAAAATGACAGGGGTCCTATCAGGCTCTAGAGAGCAATGCCTTGCCTTACTTGGGTATGGCAAATCTATCTGTAACTGATGAGGCCCCGGCAAGAGAATCCCCTCTTGCGCAATATATATAGTCAGGGTCAAAAGAAAAAATAATTTTGTCTTGTAAAATCCACCGGTGATACAGCGATGCGAGTGGAGGGATAAAAATTAATTCATTTTTAATTTTTTCAACTTTATAAGCATTAACGATTTTCAATTGTTCACATATTTAAATTTAACACAAAGGTGATAGTAATCAATGGCCTTTGGTCTTTGTAAACTATTCGTATATATTTATATAAGTACAGTCAATACATTTCGCTCTGGAACCACAGCCTCATCAGGACTATAAAAAATAATGGAGATGCTATAAATATACATATGTATTTTCGATGAAAATGTTTTTTTTAATGTGTTATATTTTAAAAACTTACCACAATGTGTACTTTTTGTTCAAATTAGATCCGCAGAGAAATGCATTGACTGCACTTATA
>JBAGKK010000069.1:383893-396694 GCA_037177015.1 Euceroptres primus
GAAGACCAAAGGCTATTGATTACTATCACCTTTACACATTTATCTAATAAATCGGTCTAATTCAAGAAACAATTTTTTAGCACATTGTTTCAAAAACTCGGAATATTTCGTACAATTTTTTATCACCATTTTGAATTTATAAAATTTCACTTCGGATTCTTTGTAATCAATAAGCAGAAAAACTCTAAAGTTCAATGTTTCATAAAAATCCGACTATTTTTTACCGTCATATTGGATCCATCATTTTGAATTTTAGAAATTTTACTTTGGATTTGTATTCAGCGAAACCAACAACCCCTTATATCCATGTTTCAAAAAATCATACAGTACCGATCACGAGTATCAGACCGCTTCACTCGCATCTCGTCGGAAAAGAATTCTTGTCTTTTACATTAAATAACTCGGGAAGGAAACGCGACTGTAACTTTTGGCAAAAAGCATTGAAAATATTATGAAATTTCGCGTATAAAGAGCCATATGTGAAAAACTTTGGAATATTCTTAGTCAAGATAGAATTTAAGAAAATTAGAAGGAAATAATGTGCTAGGTGAAAAATTTTCAACCCTTTTTTCAATTCTTGGAAAAATGTAGAAGAGATTAAAGAGAATTTTGAAAAAATTCATAGCGGTACTTTAAAGTATAAGCTTAAAAACGGAATCTAGAAACTCCAAATATCTTTACTAATCTTTTCTACATTTTTCCAGGAATTGAAAAAAGGTTCGAAAATTTGTCACTTAGCACAATATTTCCCTCTAGTTTTCTTAAATTCTATCTTGACTAAGAATATTCTGAAGTTATTCGCACATAAATCTTTCGACGCGAAATTTCTTAATCTTTTCAATGCTTTTCGCCAAAAGTTACAGTTGCATTTTCTTCCCGAGTTATTGAATGTAAAAGACAAGAATTCTTTTCCGATGAGATGCAAGTAAAGTGGTCTGATACTCGTGACCGGTACTGCACTATTTTTTTTACAACTTTTGATCGCCATATTGTAACCGCCATTTTGAATTTGAGAAATTTGGCTTGGGATTTTTAATCAGCAACACAAAAAACCCTCATTTCCAATTTGTTTATAGAAAATGTTAATCGTAAAAACTGTGTATACCGCTTTAGATAATAATCTATCTAAGAAGCTACAGTTAAAATTTCAAGTCAATCGGGTGAAAATTGCTCGTGTTATACTGTCCACCAAATTGAAAAACATTATTTCGCTTTAGCTACTCCTACGCCGGCATTTTGTATTAAATAAAAAAAAGAAAATTGTTTTCTATACCCAATGACATATAGAGTAAACCCTTAAAACCATTTTTTTGTTGCTTGATTAGTAGCGGAGAAAAAAATTCCTTAAAAAAGCCTCATTTTTCAGTACTTCAGTGTGATATAACCCCTTAAGTAATGAAAATTTGTCATTCGATATTATTTGTTAATTTTACAAACAAATCATATAAAAATTGCCCAGTTTGGACATTCAAAGACAACAAAATTTTTTTTTCTTAATTGTCCTTAAATGGTGTTGTCAGTGATAGTAGAGATATGATGCGATTCCAATAAATGTCTACAATGACCATTTGTGTATATAATTTGTTTATAAATTTCAAAAATAATATCAAATATTATATTTTCAACGCGGAACTTCCTTGGCAAAAAAGGAAGGACAATTAAGAAAAAAAATTATTTTTTGTTAACTTAAGGCTATATTCTACTTTTTCGGAAAACAAATTCGATTTTTTGTAGTCGAGAAAATAAAATGTACCCTTAAAATGACCACAGTGTGCATTTGTTTATACATTTTATTTATAAAATTATTCAATACTGTCCAGAGATAATTTTTCATGATAAAGTATCACTTTCCCGATAAAAGCAAGTAATTTGATTGCCGAAATATCCTTTATAAATGAAAAATCCATAATGTTGAGTATTTCTTAATAGAATTTGTTTATAACAATTTTTTCATTTAACACAACCCTGCGCATAAAACCCAAGTACTTTATATCCTGATTTTAAAAAAAAAGTAAAAAGGGAGTAGTTAACGAAAAATTGATTCAAAATTTTTGTTTACTTTTTTCGAGCAAAATTTTGGAATTTTTATTTTAGAGTACTATTTTCGTAAAATGCATAGTTTACCTCTAATATCGCCAAGTTTCATCAAAATCCAATTATCTGTTCCCGAAATATCGATAACTCAAAAAATCCAATTCCAAAATTCAATGTGGCGTAACTCCCGTAATTTTTAAAATTTTCAAAAATTCTGTGGGCCTAAAATAACTCTTATATAGTGCTTTAATTTCACCAAGTTTCATTAAAATCGGAAGAACACTTGCAGATCCTGATATTCCTGACGCATACTGGAACCTGACTCACCTGGGAACCAAAATTCTCGCCTAGTTTTACGGTCAAAATCCATTGAACCTAAGGAATAATAATAACATCTTTTGGGGTGCTTTTAAGTTGGAATTTGGTGCTTGTTTCTAGGAAGCTACAAGTCATTATTGTACAAAAGACAGGCTGTATAATGCGAGAACCGTAACCACAGGAACAACGGATACGCATAGCACTATTGCGCGTGTATGGTACCTGCTCCCCTCGCTCGTGTGACTTTATGTCACTTGCCGAATGGCAATATAATCACCCTGATGGTACAAAGCGACTACCCACCCCACTCGGTGCTTCTTCAGAGCCATCAAATGCTGATGATACAGACGATATGACATACGCGACACTAATTCGCGCCATTGTCGTATTTCTCGCGGAAACTGGCAGAAGCTACAGGTAGCTGAATTTCATCTCTGCATGGCGAATCTCATAGATGAATCTTCTCTCATAATAGATTGAATCAGTCTAAACACTAAACATGTTACGAATAATTAAAACGTTTAGCTGTAGAATGTAGTGATACACGTTGAGGCAAGAATTTCTTGATTCTCGCTTGATAATGATTGATTTTTTCTAAATCTTGGAGTTAGAAAAACGCATTCCACTGTTTACTCTTGGCTTGTCTTGTTCTAAAAAATCAAGAGCAATCGAGTAAGACTTTTGATTTCAACTGTCACTTGAATATTTCGAACTTTCACATGCAAAGGGACATGAACTTCCTAAAAAAATGATTAATTAAATCAATACAAAAAAGGTAGAGCATGGAAACCAAGAGAAATTGAGGATGAACATTTTGAAGTGTCACTTGAGTATGCAAAATTGGCATACAAAATGACATAAATTTTTTTAAAAATCATTCCTAAAATTAATAAAATTGAACCTGAAAAATTAAATAGAAAAAGAACAGGGGAACCAACCACACCAGAAACTGAAAAGTAGAAAATAATATAAAATTTGAATTTAGCATTATATAATAAATATAAAACTAATAAAAATCAACTAACTAACCTAACGCAATAGAGTGTGAAATGGTACGAGTTTAGCAAGTAAGAAAAAAAGCAAGTTTGAAAAAGTGTATAATAGCACGAGAATAGATAATAATTTCAAAAATGATTCAGTTTTAAAAATTTGCAAAAAATAACCCTTTTTCATTCAGCCTTAATAGCAGTTTCATATTAACACTATAATATAATTGGAATCTCTGCAAAATACCTAGATTTTATTAAAATATAATTTAACTCCGAAATCTGTAAAATAAAAAACTGACAGATTTCGGAGTTAAATTATAGTTTAATGAAATGTAGGCACTTTGCAAAGATTCCAATTATATTATAGTATAATTAGTAAATTACTATTAAAAGGCGAAATAAAAAAAGGTTACTTTTTGCAATTTTTTTAAACTTTGAAAATATTTTTGAAATTATTATCTATTTTCATGCTATTAAGCCCTTTTTCAAAAAAATCTTTTCGAATTTGTAGAATTTAATAATGATTTTATGCATTTTCATAAATTTTCACATGTTTATGACAAGGAAAGCATTGCATTTATACAGTACCGGCCAGGAATATGAGGACACCTGTTTTTTGTGAGATGCATAAGTTCTCATAATTTTCATAATCAACGAGGTAAAATTTTTTCCACAAAATAATACGAAAGCTATCAAAATTCTGCGAAAAATAAGGTCAAGGTGAAGTGATTTTAGAATTTAGAATTTCTTTTATTAAGTCCCTAGGGCTAAACAGCCCTCTAAGGAACAAATAATACAAATTAAAAATACCAGCTCTGGTCGAATATAAATAATGACGTAGAATAAAAGCTGGTGGTAATGATGATGGATATTAAAGATTTTGTTCATTCTGCCAGAAAATAATGCAAAAATAGTGCGTTTTTCGATTTGTTCTAAAAATTGCAATAACTTACGAAATAAATAAATTTTTTAATGTCCTTAGGCTCATTTTAAAGTTAAGTCTCCATAGAATTTCTTGAATATATAAAGAGAACTCTCCAATTTTTTCCCCCAATTTCGCCAAAGACTGAAGTTGGCACAGAAATGATGTAAAATTCCAATGACGTATAATTATTTATAGAAAAATATTTAAAATCAGTCTATATTACATTTTAATAATTTTTTTTAGAAGGCACAGGAATATTAATTACTATATTTTATTCAATTAATTTTTCCGAATTTTCGCTTTATTTGAAATTTTACAACTTTTTTGTTCCAAGCTCAGTCTTTGGCAAAATCGAGAGAAAAAAATTAGAGAGTTCTCTTTATACATTCATGAAATTCTATGGAGATTTGCAGTTCAAATGAGTTTAAGGACATTAAAAACTGTTAATTATTTCATAAGTTATTGTAAGTTTCCGTAAAAGCCAAAAACTGCACTATTTTCGCATTAGTTTCTTAGAGAATGAACAAAATCACTTCACCTTGGGCTTATTTTACGCTAAATTTTGATAGCTTTCGTATTATTTTGTAGAAAAATTTTTATCTCGTAGATTCTCAAATTATAAAAATTTATGTATCTCACAAAAAACAGGTGTCCTCAAATTCCTGGCCGGCACTGTAAGTTAAAACCGAGGAGTTAAACACTAGGAATTTTGATGTACACCTGAATTGAAGGTGAATTCAAAGAATTTAAGGTGAATTCAAAGAATTCAAGATGAATTCAAAAGGATTCAAAATAAGAATACAAGGTGGGTTCAAAAAAAATTATTCAAAAGAATTTAAAGAATTCAAGGTGCATTCGAATAATTCAAGGTGAATTCAAAAGAATTCAAAGGAATTTGAAAGAATTCAGGAACAAATGTACACCTTAATTCAATAGTAGCTAATCCTTCAGTTAAAACCCTCCTTGAAATCCAATCAATATTAAACTTTTTTTTATTCCACTTGAATACCATTGTGTCATTTTATACTAATATACTGTGAAAAGGATCATCTACTTTTTTATTGTTTTTTTTAATGATTAATTATTTTCTAACTATTTCAACCCAGAAAATATTTAACTTAAATTTACTCTCCAAATCTGAATTATGTAGTCAAATATCACTAATTCATCAGACTCAATTCAAGCTTTGGCAATTAGTAGAATTTTACTGGAAATCAATGGAAAGCAACTGAAATCTACTGAAGTTTCAAAAGTTTTCCAATGATTGCCAGTAGAATTCTACTAATTTCCATAGCTAGAATTGAGTCATTGATGAATTAGTGAAATTTGACTAATACAGATTTAGAGAGTATCATCATAGATTTAAAATATTCAAATTCAGTTTAAATGTTTTAAAGAACAGATTTTGAATAATTTCCTTTTTCCCTACTTGGATGGAATTTAAGCAAGAAGAATTAAACAAACTTTCAACCGACTGGGTGATCCAAAAATAATTGCCTTTCAGTTTCTTTGATGACGAGCACACGAAGAATGTATTTTACTACTTAAGAATAAGTGCTGCAAAGGTACCAATGCGGGCGCAAGTGAAAAATTTAATATTTGGACGTTTTGAAGAAGGGCAAATAATCGCATTAGAAATTTTGCAGAAGAATAGTTCCAAAGTATCGTTTATCCTGGGTGGTTAGAGTTCAATCAACGACAAATCTTTCTATGGAATCACACGCCACTTTCTAAGTGAATGGTGTTATTTTAATACATATTGTACCTTGATACAAAATTTAAAAAATGTTAAAATTAAAAGCAGTTAAGTTATAGAGTATTTTCTCCTACCATATAGGAGAAAATAGGTTATAAAAGTTTATTTTCGTTTCAAAATTTCTATTTACATCTCTTAAGGTTCTTATTCTATGAAATTTTACATCAATTTATGGGCAAATCTCAGAAACCTGTGCCTTTGAAAAAGTTAACGAAAAAATCTCTATAAGTACAATACTGGGAATTTCTTTATATTATCTATAAGTCCTACGAAATCATATTTTGCAGTTGGTCAGACAATAACTATTGTCTTAAAATCGTTATTAAAGAATAAAAAAGTTGATTTTCCGAAAGAAACGGATTTGTCGGTATTTCATTTGTATTTAAAGACATTTGAAGTTCGGTTGACCAAAATTTGAAAATTAGAAAATGAAAATAAAATTATGAAAGAAAATTACTTAATTGGGCAGTTAATTAAGAAAAATTTAAGGAGTGTGAAGATGTACGATTGAAAATTAATTAAAAATATAATAAAGATGCTAAAGATTATCTTTGAATTAACTAAAAATATGAGTTTCCTTGTGTGACGTCACTCGAGACATGTTAATCAGCAATTTTACAATGAACAAATTTTAATTTTTTAATTTAACTGTTACGGTTGACCATAACATAATTTTCTGCTATAAGTTAGTAATTAAGTATTTGTTGCTTGAGCACAATCGCAGGAAGCTGAAGAACAATCGTGAGAAGGTATTTATAAACTTTTCCAAAACTTTTGATTTTATTTCAGAGAGTATCATGAGTGTTACGGTCGTTTTTAAGCTTTTAAGCTTTACGGTCGAAATGTCAAAATTCGAGGGACATATTTTTGAAGCCTGTGACTTGGTTCGTATTGAACAAAATGCAGAGTCTCTTGAACAAACATGATTCTGGTTTAATTAACTTGAAATAGAAATTTTGTTTTATAGCTTTATCTTATTTCGTCATAGAGTTTAAGCATAAAAAGCATACGGAAATGTGGATCGGGACAAGCTGATTTCAATAAACATCGAACATTCAAACTTCATTACTTTTGATCTAAAGAATAATTCTATTTAAAACCATTTGTGTAGTATACTTTACCCTATAATATATACCTTGAAACAAAAATTAATTTGATATTTATTAAAACTACCTAGATATCTTTGAGGGACACAATAGTGAAAGGTTCCTGAGATATGCCCTTACACATTATGTCGAAAATCCTGCGTCTGAAAACCTCTGGAATCCATAAAAATCAATGCAGGTGGATTTATTTAAAAAATTAAGAGATTCCATCTTAGTCTTGCTTGACATCTCAAGAATCTTGGTTACCACTAGCAAGACAAGAACAATAATTTTTCTTTTTGCAGGCGAAAAAAATTCTTAATCTTGATGTCATTTCTCGCTCGAATACATCACAAGTAGAATGTATAATTCTAATTCTTTGATTACCTTATTACTTAAATGAATTTGCACGATAGATTAAGATCCTTGATCCCTTTCCTGAGTGATTTATCAAGATTACTAATCAAGGGATATTTGTCCTTATTTAATCGCGTTACGGATACGTTTATCCCGTTGCCCGTTAGCCACAGTGTGAAAACGGGATCTGGTACTTCCAATGGCAGCGCTCATTAAGTTTTTGGTTGAATGCCAGCTGAGCAGATCCCAGTTTCGTCGGAGATCTTTCCTTGGGATAACTGCGTCCTCAAAGGGTTAGCCATTGGGCTCAAGCCCGAAGCGAAGCTAAAAGTTAACTTAAGAGACGCAAGGAAGAACAAGAATAAGAGGAAAGGGATGAGGAGGAAAGGAGCCGGAGGCTGCCACTTAATGGAATTAAAAGTAAGCCTAGAGATTCGCCCGCTTATCTCGGTAAATACGCCATTACGCCCACGAAATCCACCTACTTACCTGTCATCTCATTTACTTCGGTCCGTTCCACCTGACGTGAATATCGGCGCGAGAGCGAAAAACTCTCTCAAATATTCGTTTAAAATTCTCCTTCGATTTTCTATTTTCCCTGAGAAAAAAAATTGTAGACCCTGATCGAACTGGGGAGTTATTAGCAAAATCCTTGATGATGCAGGATGAGGTTGTAGATTAAGTTCAATGGTGTGGAAGGGAGGGAAGGAAAGCTGAGTAAGCAGGTTGGATAGTCTGTAAAGGACGAGAAGGCGCACAGATGGATGGATAGATAACTGGGAGGTATAACACTGATACAATTAGATGTGATCTTAACGCCATAACTCAAGGCTAATCTCGAGGTTAGCACCGGTCTAGGTCTGGCCCGACCTGCCCTTCCGGCCGAGGCGCGAGTCACTTCATTATTCATCCCATTCTGCGGCACTGGTTATCTCACCATCCTACCACCCGGACGTACCAACCAACCGAGATGCCCATAGTCCGCGGATACCTCACGGATTCTATGGTGTGAATCGGCCACTAAGATCCGGGCAATATCTAACGCTTTGCATTCCACACCTAGCTGGTGTCACGTTATCTACTTCATCCGCTTTTGGAATTTGCGATTATCCGGTATTATCTAATAGAAAATGGAACATTTTACTCCTGGATTAGACCCACTCGATAATCGTTTTAATCATAAATTAAACTCTAGGAATATAATTAACCGATTTGACTTTGTAAACTTTGCAATTACTTGCTTTGAGATATATTTTAAGATGTAAAAAAGAGCCCAAAGAAATCAACAATTTTGTACTTTTTACAACAAAATTGGATTCTTAATTTTATTTGTTGTGATAGTCTTTTAATGGTACAAATTAATAAAAGCAATTATATTCTAAAAGAACAAATGTCTATTTTTCTAAAAAAGAAATGATTAAATACAAAATAATATATATTTCCTCAAAACATAATTTAATATCAGAATGAAGAGTTTTGTTTGTATTTATAAACTTTGATGGAGAGAAGCAGATGGCACTGTAAAGTTTAACTTCCATTTTGATCACCTTGAACGTGCCGCTCTCTCGGTGGCGGTAAAAGAGACCGTTTTTTTAATAAGTCGTAACTTCATCTGCCATGAAAAGGAGAATCGTAGTAAAGCCTGCTGGAGTCGCCCGGCTCTTATTGACTGACTTCGTTTATATACTCTCGGTTTATGATGCCACTAAAGCCCTGGGAGAATCTCGCTATCGAGCAGGTCAAAAATAAAATCCTTCTTTCCTTCGATATCACAATTCTTTTGCCTCCAGACTATAATTCTCTGTTTATGGAAACCGTTGTAGAAATGTTGGTGAAGAAGGGAAAAGATGAATGTGTCTATGCAGCACTTGAGCGAAGGCCTAATTTGGCCCTAGAACGAGTTACATGACTTGGAAACAAGTGATAGTTTCTGACCCATTTACCCAAATGGCCTTGTGTCATGCCAGGCCAATAACATCAGGACTGTACTTTATATCCGAGGGAATATTATAACAAGTGATGCAATGTCTGATACAATTCCCTAGCCAAGATAAAAGATAATAAAATATACCCAAATGATAATTCAGAAATCTTCTAAAAAAATATAAAATAGTTAGAGTACTGGAATCAGAAAATCAGGAGACCAAAATTATTTATTGATTGCTACAAAAAATGATTATATAATATTTTTTTTTTGCTTCCAGATAATTGGATTCTATAATAATAACAAAAAAACCTAAAAGCCTAAAGCCAGACATCAGGTCAAAAGTTAATTTTATGCTGGAAATTTGGTGACGCTTTGTAGTGAATTATTTATTTCATCTGATGGAACTTTAGGTTTTAGATTTCAAGATGTCTTGTCTAGTGGAATTAATAGCAATGTAATTGAAATCACCCGTTAGACGGTGTTGGCTAGGAATATTAGTAAGTGTGGTCTACGAAGGAGACGAGACTAGAGAGAACTAGAGCTGAGAGAAGCATTAGAGACTGGGGATGATCACTGAGCGCGAGGCACTAATCAAGACGCATGATTATAGGCCCCAGAGCGCCCTGCGGAACCTACTATAGCTACTATAACCCAGGAGAACGCCTTCACATCCTCTAGGATATAGTCGCTCGCTCCTTCCTCTCCTTGCCGACCCTGAGATTACAAGGCCGTGGTTTTTGTCCTTCAGATATCTCCCCTCTCATGTTACATCCAGAGCTTTACATTCATACCTATCAAACTTGAAAATACCCTTCCAGGAATTAATTACAGCTTCTGAAATTCAAAGCTCTTGTATCCAGAAGAGATTCTTTAAATAGATATTGCTTTTTCCGTTTTTTTTAATATAAAATTTCACAATTGTTTTTTTCACCATAAGAAGCTTTTTAGTAGGTGTCGAGAGTGTTGTAAGAAATCAAAGCAAGTTTTTTTGTTTAATGTCATATTGATCTTAAGTGACTTATTTTTTATTAATGTTATTTGTAGATTTATTGACAGTGATGCTGATTGAATTATTTCAGAAAATTAGTATCTTCGAGCACCCTTAATGGAGTGTAACGTCGTCGAAAACGTCGTCGATTTAGCAACGCCGCGGAAATTTCCCAACCTACCACCACGCCTACAGTAGTATTTGAGGTTACTCTAAGCAAGTTAGCACAACCCCAACGTATCGTGTTAAATTATGCTCAGTGCCAACACGTTACTATGGAACATGCCGCGGCACACACGACCGTAAGGAACTGTAATCACCGTAAGCACTTCCGGCGCCATGCATTTGACACGAAATCGTCTTCTGCTTCGAATCCTCAACCATCGACGTTAAAATCCAGTCTTGCTTTCCCACAATTGTCACATTTTTCTCCATAAAATAATGTATTATTTGCATTAATATGAATTTAATATTCGAGCGTATACAAAGTATAAGAATACTACTCATGCATACCCAGGTAGAAAAATTCTGCATAATTATTATGCATAATAATCTACATGTGTTCGCAGAGATGCTTTTGTTTTTTTATTATTTTATAATTTGAGATTGGTTTATTTATATATATATAATTTTAATATTTCTAATAATAATCAAGTAGTATTCGCAGCTTTCTGTTCGCAGCATGAAGTTGTTTCGCATAGATGCTTTTATTTTTTTATTATTTCATATTTTGAGATTGGTTTATATATATATATGAAATAATAATATTGATGGGCTTCCGTTCGCAGTATGAAGTTGCTTCACTATTGATAATTGTTGTGATTAACATTTTTCAATTGTTTTCAATAATAATTTTAATTTGCTCACCTGATTTTAAAATTAAATTGGTGTATATCTGTTCAATTTTAGAATTCTAAAATTTTCTAAATGCTGATAGTAACTGGTATATTATGTATAAATAATATATAGATAATTAACTATTAATACTAATAATTTCACATACAATTTTTGAAAATGTAGAATGTAATCCAAACAATTTTAAGTGTTTTCAGTTGAAAATGAGTTAATTTTTAACAATTTAATTTCTTTAATTTTTGAATCATAATTCAAAATTTATTAATTAATTTTCGACTTTATTAATTCAATAATGCAGTTTAGTTAAGAACATTAACAATAAATTCAAATATATATTTTAAATGTGTATAGAATTTTTAATACGTGTCATTATACAATTTTCAATCCAGAGAAAACGTATTGAAATAAAGGGTGAAATGCCATAAGGGATTAAAACCTACATTTTTTCTAAAATGAGATTATTAGTTACAAAATTCTGAATAATTCAAATGCACATTCTCAACAAAGGATTTTTTTATAATTTCATTTTTCAAATTTTTTTGCAACTTTTCAATTTTTTGTTGAATTTTTTCAATTTTTTAAAACCATTTTTCTCAAGTCTTTGCAACATTTTCTAACCTGTTGCAACTTCATAGTTCCAAATTTACTTTGCTTTTGCGTCTTTGAATTAAAAATAAGATGTGACTTAAAATTGAGAAAATATGCGCTTAGACAAAAAACAAATTTTACCACTATTTTCTCAGAATTCAATAACTTTTTTCAACCAAACTTTTCATGCCTTAATTCAGTACTATAGTACCTCGGTAGCAAGTTTTTTTCTTTTAAATTGAAAATTGGATTTTTAATCAGCGTCGAAACTTGAAAAAACGCGCATCTGGTACGAAAAGAAAAATTCCCTATCCATTTTCTTGGAACTTAATGACATTTTCCAATCAAACCTTTTTTGTGTCGATTCAGCAACTCAATAACTAGAAATCAGATTTGTGTTTTTTTCTGAACTTTAAAATTGTATTTTTATTCACTGGAAAAATTTGAGAAAATGTGCGTTCCAAGCGAAAAAAAATATACTCTCCCTCCATTTTCTCGGAACCTA
The DNA here is from genome assembly GCA_037177015.1 of Euceroptres primus. Taxonomy (NCBI): domain Eukaryota; kingdom Metazoa; phylum Arthropoda; class Insecta; order Hymenoptera; family Figitidae; genus Euceroptres; species Euceroptres primus. Next base: position 396,221 of record JBAGKK010000069.1, read on the forward strand.
ATATTTTCCAATGAAACTGTTCACGCATCAATTCAGTATTAATGTATCTCGAGAGAGGATGTTTGCTTTTTTTTTAAATTCGAAATTAGATTTTACGGAAAGTTTTTTGTCTCTCCAGAAAAATCAGCATTTTTATATATAATAATAATAATCCTGATAGGGTTTTGCGTTCGCAGTGTGAAGTTGCTCCACAAGTGAGAATTTTCCGTTCGCAGTATATGAAGTTGCTTCGCTATTGATAATTGCTGTGATATTGACGTTTTCCAATTGTTTTCAATAATAATTTTGATTTGTTCACCTGATTTTAAAATTAAATTGGTGCATATCTGTTCCATTTTATAATTCTCAAATTTTGAAAATGCTGATAGTAATTTTATATTATGTATAAATAATATGTGCCTTCAAAACAAATGCGCCGAAACCCATAGGAAATACATTGAAATCTGTAAAAATACAAGTAGATTCTACAGGCGT
>JBAGKK010000069.1:414448-427839 GCA_037177015.1 Euceroptres primus
AAGCAACTTTAAGGGTAAGAACAGCTCATGATGCTTCTTTTTATTCGTAGTTGGAACGATATTTCAAGATGAATTTGGCTTATAAAAAAAATTTCATTCATTTGTACCTTCAAAACTTCAAGTGTATAATTTTTTTGCAAAATATTGATTTTGAGTAACTGTATTAACTTCTCAAAATCTATTATTATACTAAAATGAATCAATTTTTATTAGGAGAATATAATCGAAACAAAAATGTACATATAGTATTGTGATTTATTGAAAAAATCACTGTTTTCCAACCTTTCAACTTCATTTCATTTCTGCTAACGGAAGATGTCATTTTATAAATCTACGAAAAATCACGGAAACCTACTTCTGTATGTATGAAAAGGTTTTTCCTATCCTGAACCAAAATTAAACATTTTTGTCAACCCACCCTATACTGTCGATTTTTGTTTAGAAACTTTTGCTACAGATTTTCAATCGTAAAATCCTAGATATTTTCCAGGTTTTACGATTGAGGCTCAAGAACGATGAAAGAATTTGGTAGGCAATATTTTTATTTCGAACGAATCTTTCTAAGTTTTTATGCTTTTTATGGGAAATAAATGTCACTCTCCGTAGAGATGTTACTGACCACTGACGGGTTTGTTGAAACTGGAAACTGCAAGGATTGACGAGGGTGCTGTAGTTTATAGAACCGAGTGTTTACGAGTGCGACGACGATCAGTATTTCCGAGCACGTGATCCAAGGTTAACAGCATCGAGGCTGGTAGTGAAAGCTACCTTGGAAATAGATAGATAGATGGATAGGGCGGTAGATGGGAAACGGAGGGCTACCGTCGAAAGCTCAGGTCGGCAATCACCCCCAGGGCTAATGCCATCAGGGCCAAACAAAGTATAAAGTAGGTACCTGCTAAGTAAGCCCCGGGCAACTAACCGAAACCGGACGAAATAGACGCGTTCCTCGCATACTAAAGAATTGCTTTCCTCCTTTCACGTCCAAAAACACCCTCTAATCCACAGATTACATGATATACTCCTAGCCAGATCATTGGTCATAAATAATTCCTAATAAGTTTGCTTTCTTCTCAAAGTTTTGAGCTTTCCAGTCTCTAGTATCCGAATTACACATTTCTAATTCTTGGTCTTCATCAGAACATGACAAAAATTTAATATCTGATATAATTGTCAGGATCACCTTGATCATCGACCCTCTTTCTTTTTTAAATATGTAAATGACTTTTACGGTACAAATTTTTATTTCAATTCTTTTTCTAAATTCATGAAGTTTGAAAATGAGGTCTGGATTGTAAGAAAGAAAATGAGGGAGTAAAGACGAGAGAAGAAAATCTTATCCAGGGATTGAAGGACTTTCTCTCTTTATCCCTCTGTCTTTATATATCTCTTTCTCTTTCCCTCACCCCCCTCAGTTCAGCCGTCGACTCCTTCCATAATTTGATTGTTTTAATTAAATTTCGTCGGGAAATCACTTTACGCTGGGCACACTGGTCCGGACACAATGCAAACTGTGACGTGCGTCGAATGAATTTCGTCTTGGGAGAAGTGGGATAGACTTGCAGACAGATTCGAAATCCCAGCAAGAGTTGCGGATATTGCAAATTTAAAGATTTTGTAATTTTTCTTTGGGGTTAAACTATGATTAAAAAAAAATCTGGATTTGTCTTTGCGTTCGTGAATGTTAACCTAAAATCCAGTCTATCGACAAAGGGGAAGCTGGTCCAACCCCATATTCCAAGGCGTAATAAGACGAAGGTTAGACACGACCGCGAGGAACGCCATGGCGTTGGTAGCGACGCGCCATTCCGCATATTTCTCCAGATATTGGAATTTGTCGCGGTTACTTACTTCAAATTATCTTCCGGTCTAGCTATTCCTACGCGGTCTGCCCGTCTGCTTTAATACTCGTTAGTCGATAACCCGCGAGTGATAGTTTTCAAAAATCAAGAATATTCTGCTATATCAAATTTATATCGAAAGTTGGCAAGAATTCCTATAGTATTTTGTACCTTTCTATCTATTTTATACCTTTCTATCTATTTTATTACCTTTATATCTATTTTATTACCTTTCTATCTTCCTGGATTTGTTGTAAAAATAATTGTCGAATTAAATATTTTACTAATCGTCTGTGATAAAGAACAGTTGGGAAAAAGCAGAAAAGAACAGTAATGATAGGTGTTAGCAGGCCTGATAAATTTGATAGCGAGGCTATTATCGGCTTCCACTTTATGATTTCAAACAAAAGAATCTTGAAATCTAGGTACCTCGTTCATGGTTTAAAGTCAGCGACTACTTCTTTCACTTCGTTTGACACTCAAGAGATGAAAATTAAGATTTTACTTAAACGACCTTTGGGATGAATCATCCTATGTTTTTATGTCACGATATTTGTTTTTACATTGTAATATATATTTACTTCATGAAACTAAACTTTTTCTAATCTTTTATGGCGGGAATTTTCAAAAAAAAGTTTGATTCATTTATCACGTGGCTGAAAAATGAATAAGGCAATAAATCCGTGTCAATTACACTTTCTGGAAATGGCTTAAGAATTTTTCTCCGAAGTGGTAGCCCTCTCTTGATAGAGAAGAACTCCATTGAAGTCAGTCCGAGGTCCTTGAAGTCCCACACCCCTTGATTTCAACCCACCCTGCGGTAAGGCACTCGACGGGTTGAATGCGCATTTTTACTAAATTAAAAAGTATCGTGTGACTGAGCCAGAATGCTGGGGTTGCCTCGAAAGCGTTCTTAACCCCCATAACCTCTGCGGGTTCCCATAACCCCCTTTAACTCTCTCTTACTTTCTCAATCTCTGGATATCTCTATCTTTCCTTCTCGTTTACCTCTTTTTTTTCAGTCTCTCGCACACCGACTCTTTTTCCCTTACTCCCCAGTTTTGTCTCGCGGCCTCTCGACTCTTGGAGTCCCCTCCGAAATTGCTACCCTTGTTTGCGTTTAATGCTCCGCTATTTTTTTCTGTCCCTCTTTCTCTGATTTCTTTCACTCCACTTCTATCTCGCTTAGATCTTAAAAAGACGGTTCGCGGATACTGCTCATTTTCGCTACTGAAAGGGGGTGGAGGCAAAGGAAAGAAAACAAATCCGAGTGGTGCACTTCTTTCACGCTTGACGTGTTTATTGAGGTTAATAAGCATAGAAGCTGCAGCTCGAAAAGAATTATTGGAATCTGTGAATAGGGAGAGTATAAATAAAATTCGAGAATAATAATTGCTTGGGAGCTATCATCGTTACATTTGTATTATTATAGAGAATGCAAGATCATTTGGATCATCTTTGAATCATCTTTTGGATCATCTTAATCATAAGTTTATAAACCTTATATTTTGACTTTAGATTATAGCTAAATCATTGAAAGATGATTATGTTTGATATAAAGGAACATTTTTTGATAAAATTAGAGACTTATACTTTGTAAAATAATTTGCTTGCAATTCTTGAAAGTCTAAGCGCAGTTCAAGTGAAGGTAGGAGGAAAGGTTCGAGTTCATCCACCACTATGGTTGGTTCACCCTTTGTTACAAATACTTTGGCGGGCGACTGCGGTTTGATGGAACTCACTGGTACCAGCCCTCAACTCTGAGTCGTGCGTGTGTTTAATTTGTAAAAGTATTTCGTGATTCTCATGGCAAAAAGGTTTCTCGCTCACCATCTCGTTCGTTTGTAAATCGGTAAGTCAAGTCACTTGAGCCCTTTTCACAATTTTAAACAGGAACACGTCTGTTGCATAAAATAAAAAAATGTTATCTCTATTAAAAAACCACTTAGTTAGAGATTAACTGTAGAAGAACATTAGTGATGCACTTCGAGACAAGAATTTCTTGATTCTCGCTTGATAATGATTGAATTTTTCTAAATCTTGAAGTTGGATAAATTTCGCACTCCTCTGTTAATTCTTGGCTTGTCTTGCCCTAAAAAATCAAGAACAATCGAGTAAGAATCTTGATTGAAACTGTCACTTGAATATTTCGAACTGTCACACGCAACGAGACATGAACTTTCAAAAAAATGGTTAATTAAATGAATATAAAAAAGGTAGAGTATGAAAACCCAGAGAAATTGAGAAAGAGCATTTTGCACTGTCATTTGAGTATGTGAAATTGTCATACGAAAGGATATAAATTTTTTTAAAATCATTTCTAAAATTAATAAAATGGAACCTGAAAAATTAAATAACAGAAAAAAAGCAGGGGAACCAACCACATCAGAAACTGAAAAGTAGAAAATAATATAAAATTTGAATTCAGGATTATATAATAAATTTATAAACATGCATAAAATAGTTTTTCAATTCTGCGAATTCGAAAAGATTTCTTTGAAAAAGGGAATACTAGCACGAATATAGATAATAATTTCAAAGTTTTAAAAATTTGCAAAAAATAACCCTTTTTCATACAGCCTTAATAGTAATTTAATATTTGGGTGATTGCCCAAAGGCTTACCATTTCAAATCTCTGTCATTTTGCACGTATCCTGTGATGAATTAATTTTTTCTAAATATATCTGAGTAAAGTACTCCCATCAGGGGTTAATTTAGGAAAGTTTAAAAATTTTAGACGACTTCGTTTAGAAATTATGAATAAAAATGTTTGAAAAATGTCAGGTTAAGCGATGTCCCAAACTACAAATTTAAAGTAGAAAATTGCTAAATAAGATCAAAAATATTTTCTTTAATAATTCGTGGTTATAAAAATCGATTGCAATTACTTGTAAAAGATGATTATGAAGTGATAAGTTAAATATTTTACAGTTGAAGATGCGAAAAATCGCTCCAAATTCTGTCCCCAAATTTTGTGCCAGATTTTACGATTTTGCTATTTTAAGATAAAACTCGAAGATCGTGATTCAAACTATTCAAAATACGACGTAGATTTGTTACTTTTAGGCTAACGAAGATTTTTATTCAGTTGAAATTGATTTCTCATCAGTATTTCCAAATAGCAGTCAATAATAATGACTATTTTTGCACAATGTGTTTTACAAAATGATAATATTTATCGAACTATCAATTCAAAATTTTGTTAAACGAGAGGATGTATTGAAGATGTGTAGTCAAAATTCAATAGATCGCGCAGTCACAGATGTTTTCCATATTTTTAATAATTTTATGCATGTTTATGAATTTTCACATTTTTATGACAGGGAAAGCATAAGTTATATTTATAATTTAAAACCGAGGGGTTAAGCACCAGCAATTTCGATGTACACCTGAATTCAAGAATTCAAGGTGAATTCAAGAAATTCAAGGTGAATTTAAGAAATTCAAGGTGAATTTAAGAAATTCAAGGTGATTTTAAAAGAATTCAGAGAATTTAAAATAAGAATCTGAGGTGAATTAAAAAATAATTCAAAAATTAATTCAAAAGAACTCGAAAAAATAATTCAAAAGGATTCAAAGAATTCAAGGTGCATTCAAAAGAATTCAAACAATATAAAATGAATTCAAAGTAATTCAAAGAATTCAAAGTGAACTAAAAGAATTCAAGATGAATTCAAAAGAATTCAAAATAAGAACATTTTTGAAGTTATTATCTATTGTCATGCTATTAAATCCTTTTTCAAAAAACTCTTTTCGAATTTGTAGAATTTAATAATGCTTTTATGAATGTTTATAAATTTTCACATGTTTATGACAGGGAAAGCAAAGTTATACTTATAAGTTAAAACCGAGGGGTTAAGCACTAGCAATTTTGATGTACACCTGAATTCAAGAATTCAAGGTGAATTAAAAAAATTCAGGGTGAATTTCAAAGAATTCAGAGTGAACTTAGAAGAATTCAAAGAATTGAAAAAAGAATACGAGGTGAATTCAAAAAATAATTCAGAAATTAATTCAAAAGAATTCAAAGATTTCAAGGTGAATTCAAAGAATTCAAGATAAATTTTTAAAAAATAATTCAAAAAGATTCAAAGAATTCAAGGTGCATTCAAATAATTTCAGATGAATTCAAAGAGTTCAAGGTGAATTCAAAAGAATTCACAGAATTTAAAATAATAATACAAGGTAAATTCAAAAAAATAATTCAAAAAATATATTAAATGAATTCAAAAGAGTTCAAAGAATTCAAGATGAATTAAAAGAATTCAAGATCAATTCAAAAGAATTCACAATAAGAATACAAGGTGAATTCAAATGATTTAGGGTGAATTCAAAAGAATTCAAAGGAATTTGAAAGAATTCAGGAACACCTGAATTCAGTAGTGGTCAATCCCTCGGTTAAAACCCTTCGTGAAATCTAATTAATATTAAACTTCTTTTTATTTCACTTGAATATCATTGTATCATTTTATATTAATATACTGTGAAAAGTATGATCTTTTCTTTCATTGTTTTTTTAATGATCAATTATTTTCTAACTACTTTAAGCCAGAAAATATTAAGCTTAAATTTACTCTCCAAATCTGAATTACTCAAATATCACTGATTCACCAGTGACTCAATTCTAGCTATGGAAATTAGTAGAATTTTACTGGCAACCAATGGAAAATGACTGAAATCTATTGAAATTTTAAAAGTTTTCTAATGATTGAGAGTAGAATTATACTAATTTCCATAGCTAGAATTGTGTCACTGATGAATTAGTGAAATTTGACTAATTCAGATTCAGAGAGTATTATCATAGGTTTGAAATATTCAAATACAGGTTAAATGTTTTAAAGAACAAATTTTGAATAATTTTATTTTTCCCTACTTGGATGGAATTTAAGCAAGAAGAATTAAACAAACTTTTAACCGACTGGGTGGTCCAAAAATATTTGCCGTTTAGTTTCGTTGATGACGAGCACACGAAGAATGAATAAGTGATCCAAAGGTACCAAAGCGAGCACAAATGAAAAATATAATATTTGGACGTTTTGAAGAAGTGCAAAAAATCGCATTAGAAATTTTGCAGAAGAAACGTTCCAAAACACAGGTCACTTTTTAAGTTAATGCTGTTATTTTAACACATATTATACCTAGATAGAAAACTTTAAAAATTTGAAAATTAAAATCAGTTAAGCTGTAGTATTTTCTCCTACGATCGAAAATCCTACGTCTAAAAATCCCTGAAATACATAAAAATCAATGCAGGTGGATTTATCTAAAAAATTACGAGATTCCATCTTGGACTTGCTTGACATCTCAAGAATCTTGGTTACCACTAGCAAGACAAGAACAATAATTTTTCTTGACAGGCGAGAAAAATTCTTGATCCTTTTTTGTAATTTCTCGCTTGAATACATCACTAAAGAAAATGGGTATTTAAATTTTCCATAAGAATAAAACTATAAATTAACTTTTATGATAATTTCGTCACCTTGCTTCAAGAAAAGAAAAGTTTCCTTCTGGTTAGTAGTCTTTTTGCGTAGATAACTAAACCGCGTGTTTGGTAGTAATAAAAAAATATCGGACTGTGTTGCTGGTAAAAACCAATAAAGCTCGAAAGGCATGCTTCGTCCGTGGCGGCGGTGGCTGCGGTTGAAGGTTACTGCAAGCTGGTAGGGAGTTCTTGCTAAAACAAACCCCTATAAAAGAGCGGTTCGCCGGTTGGGCTACAGAGAAGTGGTAAAGAGGGAATTTGCAAGGGAAAACCGGAACCACTCGGTGTTAAAGGGTCGTCAGTCCGGTTTATTTCACCCCCCCCCCCCAGATCTCATTCCACTTTCACCAATAATCTACCACTTTTTACAAGAAATTTTCTAAATTCCCAACAAAATTGGTCCCTCGCTTCAAAATAGGCTTCATGATTGTAAGATCTTGAAAAATGATCATAAAATCATAAAAGGTCATAAAATTATTATTTCTTCAACAATAACAATGTTCACAAAATTAAAAAAACATCAAGTTTGGTATTCTTTCATATTTTTGAAATAAGATTTTGTTGGAAAAATGGAATGTTTTTATTCGTAAATAATGAGCAACTTGTTCAAGTGAGAAATCCGACAGTCGATGGGGTTCAAATTGTTGGAGGAATTTTCTAACTAAAGGGCCGATAACGGCCATAAAATATTTAGAAAAACATGGAACCTCTCCCTTTTTCTTCAGTACTCTGCGATCCTTCGTAGCTTCTCCACCTTCCTTGAACCGCGAGAGGCAGGAGGGAGAAAAAAAGAAGAGGGTCGGCTACTTTGCGATACGCGTCTTCCACGAATCCCCGAGCGCAGATTAAGTCCGCTCCCCTTAAATATTCATCTCCTTGGAAAACCTGATAAAAATAAGGCAAGAGCCCTCTCGTCCATCGTTCCGCTACCTCCTCCCAAAAAACACATCATTGTCAGTGTGTGAAAATTGGTCGCTCAAGATCTAAACGTAATAATTTGTCTCCCTCATTTCTATCATAAAAAATTCACCTCAATTTATATATTGTACGAATATAAAAAGCAGAATTACAACATTACTTTCAAAACAATTTAAAAACAGAAGAATGGATGTATTATTTTAAAATGTATAATTTTTTTATGAGTATAGGAGTCCGGAATAAAGGAATTTAAAGGTCGGGACAGTGGATCGTATTTAATGTCAGTTTTCAAGCTTTAAGCCTCTTACGCACTTCCGAGACTCTTAAGCTGCACAAAGAGAAGCTTTTTCCTTTCGGTAAAGGATCCGTCCAGGGGGTGCCTCTGATAATTGAATCAAACGATTTATTTTCCCGATTAAAAAATCTAGAGCTGCTAAGAGGTATCCGATTACAAAGCAGCTTTTCTCCATTGGCTCCTCTTCTTCGTTCCTTGCCAAGAGTCAAGAGATTCCAAGAGGGTGGACGAGGGCGAAATTCGATCTTGAATACACTCGGCTTGATCTAAATTTACAGATGATATTTAATATGTTTGTACGATTTAGGTTTGAAATTCCGTTTAATGTCTCTTAATGTTAAATATTAATTCTTCAAACCAACTTATTGGTTTGAAATTCTGAAATTCTGAAAAATTCTAAAAGTCTGAAATTCTTATTATTATAATCTAATTCTTATGATAGTCTGAAAAATAGAGTAAGGAGACTTAGTGTGGATCAGGATCTAAATGTAACTTAATGTTGTCTTTTGATGCCAATTAATTTTATTATATATAACAGTTGTATTAAATATTTAATGAAACTAATAGTAGATACTTTAGAATTAAAATATATCACATATCTAAAATCTTTGAACATGAAAAAATTATTTTTTGAAATGTTTACTACAAGAAAAAATTATTTCGGATTATTACTCCATTTTTAATACCATGGTTTCTAAAACTGATCCACATTAGATTCCTTTACCTTTATAAATGACTGTCACTGTATATCAAAAAACTTAATTTAATTTTTAAACCAGAATCTAAAATTCTAGCCCGTCCATGTCATCTGATCACTGAAATTTTCATGTCGGAATAGGATTTTGTCCTAATTCAGGATATATGATTTTTGGTAGTGAAAAAAATCCCACCAAATATTTTTCGAAAATTCGAAAAAATAGCGGAGATATGGGACTTTGAGTTTTTGTGAAACTTTTTAAAAAAAATGATATATCTTTGGTTCTAATTGACCGATTTAACTTTTTGACGTCTGAATTCACTTGTTATAAGACACATTTGTCTGTCTGGACAAATTGATTTTCAGACCACAATTTGCATTTGATTTGAACGTTTCTTCTTTAAATGAAAGTTAATAAAATTCTGCACATATCATTTCCAGCCGATTTTTGATAAAAGTTTATTGTATTTTTTTATTAAAAAAACAAAATGACCCAAAAATTTTGATTTTTGAGGAGTACCATAGAGTACCATAGAGTACTGTAGAAGTTTAAAAGTTTATTGAATTTGTTATTACCAAATAAGGGGATGAAAAAATGTTTCGTGAGGATTAGGTCATAAACAAATTTTATAAACAATTTTCCGTTTGAGATAATGGTAATAACATCAATTTAATACATCGGATGATTGTTTATAAGATTTTTTAATTCTTCTTGTCTATTAATTGTTAAAATTTAGTTGGTGTTAAGTGACCAAACACTGCTAATCCTTACGAAACCATTCTCATCTACCTATTTGTTTATAAAAAATGCAATAAATTTTTAAACTTCTACAGTTCTTCTGGATAACGAACAGTGCGGAAAAAAGCACCTTTTTTGGACAAAAATCGACCGACAGTACAATTTTTAACCGATTTTGATGATTTTTTTTTATAAATGACTGTAGGTCTTTCAGTTATAACGAGTGACTGAGAATATTTCACTCTGACTAAACAAAAATTTGTTCTTCAACAAAAAAGTTTAAACTTTTTTTGTCTAACTTTTCAGTGATACCATTTCTTTGAAGATTTTCAAATTTATTAAAACTGGTCATAAATCAATGTAATTACTAACTAAAAATAATGTCCAGTAAGTAAGAGTAAGAAAAAAATTGTTTATAATCTTATAAACAAACTATTGAACAAAAGTCATTTTTTCGTGATTCGCAATGATTAGCTATTTTAAATCCATAGATTTCGTATGAAATATGACAGATAAAAATGTGCGCTTACAATTACTTGAGAATAGCTGCTGTTTACCAATTATTTAAACAATTTTTATAAACAAATGCACAATTTAACCATTTTTTCATGAATAGGCATCATTTTTTGGAAATCCACTTGAAATGTTCTGTCAAAGACTCCTTATTGTCATATTTTTCATAATTACAGAAACTGTTAATTATATAAACAATTTTTATAAACAAATGCACATTATGACCATTTTTTCATGAATGGGCCTAATTTTTTGCGGAATGAACTAGAAATGTATTTCCAGGGGCTCCTTGCTATCATATTTTTCATAGTGACAAAAGTTTTTAATTATATAAACAATTTTTATAAACAAATGCACATTTTCAAAATTTTTCCATGAATAGACTTGATTTTATTGCGGAATCAATTCGAAATGTTTTGCCAAAGACTTATTGCTGTCATATTTTTCATAATGACAATAATGGTTAATTATATAAATAATTTTTTTTTAAAATGCACATTTTCAAAATTTTGCCATGAATAGACTTCATTTTATTGCGGAATCAACTCGAAACGTTTTGCCAAAGACTCATTGCTGTCATATTTTTCATAGTGATAAAAACTGTTAATTATATAAACATTTTTTATGAACAAATGCACATTTTCAAAATTTTTCCATGAATAGACTTCATTTTATTGAGGAATCAACTCGAAATGTTTTTCCAAAGACTCCTTGCTGCCATATTTTTCATAATGACAATAGTTGTTAATTATATAAACAATTTTTATAAACAAATGTACATTTTCACAATTGTTTTTTGAATAGGCCTCATTTTTTTCGAAATCAACTCGAAATGTCTTGTCAAAGACTCCTTGCAGTCATATTTTTCATAGTGACAGAAACTGTTAATTATATAAACAATTTTTATAAACAAATATACATTTTCACAATGGTTTCATGAATAGGCCTAATTTTTTTGCGGAATCAACTCGAAATGTCTTGTCAAAGACTCCTTGCTGTCATTTTTTTCATAGTGACAAAAACTGTTAGTTATATAAACAATTTTTATAAACAAACGCGCATTTTTCCCGTGATCAGATGTCACGGACTTCACCACTTATGTCATCAAGGAAAATTCGTCACGGGAGTACGCATATCGTGGATGGGATGAGTATAAAAAAATATTTTTCCTGGAAGAGAGAATCACGTAATGTCATGGTACCGAGGGTTTTCCCGCACCGCGGCGAACCTCTCAAATTGGTCCCAAACGCGATAAACTACCTTGTACCCTACGTGTGGCGCAATAGGGAATTGAATTTAAATGTGCCCGCCAGTTTTTTTTTTTGCAGTAGAGAGCGAGACAACCCTCCGAAGTCTTCCACTGACAAACGGATAGCAGATTGATTTTGTTTGCCCCGAACCCGCACTTGAGAGTAAGATGGTTGGCCAACGTTCGCAGAGAAGTGCGGGGGAAGAGTTCGATCTCATCTCGAGTTATTAATAATATCTGGAGGTTAGTATTTCCGTCGGAGAGGAAATAGGAGGCTCCGATGCCGCACTCACGGGTTTTCCTCATCTCTCTTCAACCCCCTTTTGCTTTCACCCTCTCGCTCTCTCTTCATTTCTGTATCACGCGAATGGCGACGAGCATGGCTGGGGCACAGATGGAAGTACCCGATTTATATGCAAATTCCATATTTGTCGCGCCGGGCGCGAGGAGGATACTTCCTTCGTTCGTTTGACGAAAGAAGACTGCTCCTGCAAGTTCCTTAAACGGGCCTTCCACTAACGAAACTCAAGATTTGCGACTACTGTCCTCAACGATTTTGGGTTTCCCAATTTCGAGATTATCCCTTTCTCCATTATTCCGTCGAGAACTTAAAACTATACAGATTTATTCTTGCAATTTAGTATCCATCATATGAAAGATGCGAATTTTTTATTTCACATTAATTTACCAAATCTCTAAATCTGAATCAGTTAAAAGTAACTGATTGTCAGTCAAATTTGACTGATTCAAAAAGCAAGAAGTCAGTCACTGAAGATCAGTTATAATATACTGATTCAATCAATTAAGCGGAAGTGACTGATTCAATCAGTAATCTTCGAAAGTTGGCGCTCGGCGGCGAAACTACTAATTATTCAGTCAAAAATGACTGATCCATCGGTTGTTTTTGGAGAGATGCACATGTGCACAACGCAAAACCTCATCGGATCATATTTCCCCACTGTAATTCAAATAAAAGAAATTGAAAGATTTAAATCCACTTTTCATTGATATTACACGTTCAAAATTTAAAATATTAAGAATTTTAATCAGTCCTTATATGAATACAAAAATAATGGTAAATTTGGAAAAATGTACCATAACCCACGTACTCATAGCAAAATTGTTTCAAATTTCATAATTTAACATTTCGAAAGCGAAATATCAATTAAAAATATTACGCAGAGACTAATATGGGGTGTTCTAGGGGGTGTTGGGGTGTTGTTTCTACCACTACTCATTAGGGGTGTTAAAAAAAAAGGAAATCCGAATCTCAACTTACATCTTCGAATTTTTTGTTCCTTTTAGGTTAAAAATGAACCTCCTGGAAGGAGAAATAAATCGAATAATATTTACAGGTCGCTCATCGTAAATTTGATTGTTTTCCACAGAAAAATCAATTTTTCTCGAAAGCGGAAGGTCATAACGCAAAATTATAAACAACATAAGAGTTGCGGCTTATTAAAATGAGTATTTTTTGTTCATAAGTTTTATTGAAATTATGCATAGTTAAGGAGAGGTATGAAGAAAATTGTTAAAAAGAAGCGTTAATCATCTATTCCAATTACTAAAAGGTCTTTAACACACATTTAAATTATGTTTAGGTCCTTAAAAACAATTCATATAAATCACTTTTTCAAAAATAGTAATTTTGCGTATT
>JBAGKK010000069.1:427939-447883 GCA_037177015.1 Euceroptres primus
ATTAAAATAGAATAAATCAACTGTAAAAATGTCAAGTAAAAAGGGATAAAACAATTTTCCAAAGGGTTTTATGATTCTATCTGTTTTCAAGATGTGGAATCAATAGCCCTATTTTCATAACCTCCATTGTCGTAACCATACTTTTGACATCCCAGGGGCGAACTGATAGAAAATATTATCCGTCTACCAAAATTTTGCAAAAAAATGATTTCAAAGATGATTTTGTAAAAAAATGATTTTGTTTTGATTGTATGAGTAACAAAATGAATGAATGGTACATTTTCAGTAATTCCAAATGCAAAATAAATTTTATTTTCATTGATGTACCTTTTGATACTACGACTCTGAATTTCTTTTAAGGTTACACTCACTCATTGTTTACGAAGGAAAATAAGAAACCTCTTACCAATAATTGTAGAATTATGTTAAGTCAATGAAAAGTAAATTATTTCTTGTTATTTAGGTCTAAGCGACATAACTGTTTTTCTTACGTTTCAATGATATTATTAATTTTACTGTTATTTTGATCAATAGAATTATTCACTGAATAAACTGAATAAAAAAAATTTGATGAATTAAAAAAATTTTTTTCATTAAAAATAAGTATTACAACATTTTTTTGACATTTTTTTGTTATTGCTTTTTCTGGTACCAGGTCACAATTTCTAATTATGTTAATTTTTGTTTGCCAAAATTCTAGAACATTTTCTTATTCTTTGCAAAAACGAACTATAGTTACACGAGAGTAGATAATGCATGGCGTCAAAAACTTCTAGAAGCAGTTTAAATAAATTTCAAAATTTATTATTAAAATAATCAAATGAGGCAGTTGTCATAAACATTTTAATGACAAATGTCACAAAAATATTTGAGGTTTAAATAAGAAAATTAAATATGACTCGGGGCATGACAAGTTTTGGCCCGGCACTGGTCGTTTCTCACAAGCGATAAAAATTTGTTTCAAGAAGCATCCTATTGTCGTAAGAAGACATTTCTCTGAGTGAATAAGAATCAATAATAAATTTTGAAACTGAACCCCACTAAGGTCCTTTTGTTGGGCCCCAAAAACCACCCCCATAAGTAACGAATGAAAGTTTTGCGACAAATTGACTTTCATCCCTCCTTTTGCCCATATTTTCCAAAAATTATAATTATTTGACAATCTGAAACATAATGTGACATTTTTAAACAATTTTTTATTAATTAAACAATTTTTGTTTATTTAAAAACTTTTTTCAAAGTCTGCCTGAAAATATGGCATCTTCTGAAGGCTTTAAGTTATTTTTTAAATATTAAGAAATAATTTATTTATTTTAAAGTTTTCTAAATTGTTTAAACAATGTTTCGTTTGTTAAAATGTAACTTTCATCAGGAAATAGCTGCAACAAAACAGTTTTTTCCCAGCAAATGGTTTAATACATTTATAATTTAAAAATTGTTTAAACAAACGGTAATTGTTTAAACAATTAGAAGTACTTTGAAAATATTTAAGAATGGTTGATAATAATCGAATTATTATAGTTTCAACAATAAAACATTGTTTAAACAATTTAGAAAACTTTAAAATAAGGCAGTGTCTAGTATTACGGAATATATCCGTACAACTAGCACATAACATAGTATGGGTCGAGGCTACTGTTACGGAATTTTCCGTAATAATAGCTTGCCCCCCTTTGTGTTGTGTGCTAGTTGTACGGCAATTTCCGTAACAATATCCTTGGCCTTAAAATAAATAAATTGGTGCATAATATTTATTAAACAACTCATAGCCTCCAGAAATGCCATAATTTCAGGCAGACTTTTAAAAAAAATTGTTTAAATAAATAAACATTTTTTTAATAACCAAAAATTGTTTTAGAATGTCATATTACGATTCAGTGCGACAAATAATTATGATTTATGAAAAAAATTGGTAAGAGAAGGGATAAAAGTCAATTTGTCGCAAAACTCTATCGAGGTAAATTTACCATGATTCCCAGCTGGTTCCTAACGTAATTTTCCCGTAGTAATCACTGGTATCTTTATGTTCAATGATTCCTAGCCTAATTTTACATTTTTCTTGTGAATTTTCAGGATTTTCTTGAAAACACATTAGCAATCAAAGGAAATTTACAAAAAATCTGTTAAATTACCGTGGTAAAATTTTACATCGCGAAATTTGATTTTACTCTGGATTTTTTACAGTGTGGAATATTCTGCGACTTTAAGTATAAGACCTGCCTGATTTGAAATGGATTTAGTTATGAGCTTTAATTCAGATTTTGCCACGAGCTAACTTGTCAAGAATTTGGCAATCGATATTCTGTGGAAAATGAAGTCTAGGTGGAGGAGTTGGAAGAGTGAAATAAATTAAGAATACCGCCTAAAATGATAATCGGTAGAGGTTCTTGGGCGACCCCAACCTGGACGGAAACTTCATTTCGGACCGTTTAAAAATCTCATGAAAGCGAAACAAAGGAAAAAGCGAGTCCACTCCCTCTCCGATGAGAAGAGTACACGTTGGTTTAGCATTAACTTCGACTAGGTGGGATGGTCGAAGGAGAATGAAAGTCAAGTGAGAAAGAGGAGGGGTTGAGTGGCTTGATGACGTCTCGATTTCCTTGCAGTCAGCTTTTTAAAAAGAAGAGCTACACGAGGGAGATTCTTATCAGCGTCGTCGACCGGCCTAATTTACTTATTCTCCTTTCTTCGGCACCTATTTACAAGTATGAAATTGCTTACGTTCTACACCTGGGGTGAAGCCAAGATTCAAGTGTCGAAGACCCTACATTCACTTTCTTTTTTATAGTTTTAAAACTTTGTTATTTTATGACAATGTTGTTTATGAAAGCCAGTTTAGCAAGAAGGGAATTTTCTTTTTTTAAATTTTAAGCATTTTAGTTTATTATTTTTATTTGAATATGACTATAATTCATCTTTTTAAATTGTATTTTTTCATTATCAAGTCAGTGTATTGTAATTAAGTTAAGAGATTTTTTGACACAGTGTGCGTAAAATGCGTTTTTACACACACTGTGTAAAAAAATATCGTTTGCAACTCGTGCGTACGATTTACCCACTTGTGGTGATCGCGTGTGTAAAACCGCATTTTACGCACATGTTGCATAATATACTATTTCCTCTGGGATTGTATTTTCTGGACGAAGGGTAGAAACACCTTGAGCCAAGATTACAAGAAGGTCAGATCCTCTTTTCTTGTTGATACCTTCTTATGCTTGTCTCCTTTTTACTCAATCGAGCTAACATGTGTTTAGCAAGTCAAGCTTTCAAATCCTTGTTCCTCAACTATCTATTTTGCTTATCAGATATCCAAAATTCAATAACAGATATCCAAATATTTTAAATAACTGTAAATCATCCTTTTTCAGTTTCGATCTCTTCTTTAATGCATAAATAAATTTTCGGTACCAAAGGTCAAATAAACGAAAACATAGATTTAAGTTAAAATTGGCTACGTTTCAGACGCTATGTGGTCCTTTTTCAAGCCTGGAGTAAATTTATTATAAAACATTAATTAAAATAAATAAATACATTCTTTACATAGTAAAACATCATAATCATAACGACAAATATATTCTTTATATAATAAATCATCATAATCATAACGAGAAAAATAGAAGTTTAAAAAATTATCTAACAGTAGTAAATATCAAGTATAGCAATTAAATCATTACCTGAAATATGTTAAATATGTTTAATAAAATTCACGTGTTTGATTCATTTGGAGAAAATTTGAAAAACAGAAACAAATTTACAAGCAACCTTTCAACGGTAAAATCTTAACAATTGTTCACAAAAACATCCACTAAAGGTCAATTAGTACATTCTTAAAAGCATTAAAAATGAACATTAATCATAACGCGCTAAAATCAAAAAATTAATTATCAATAAAATTGAATTGTAAATTAAAATTAGTTATTACATAATAAACTATAAAAATCTTGAAATCTGGAATTATTGTACCTAAGATTAACACATTTCTTTTCTTTGTTAATAAAGAAAGATTTAATAGTTATACATTTATTTAAATTTTTTTCGGAAGCTAGAACCTTTGAATGTTGAAAATCAAAATCATGTCCAGTCTCAATTTTGTGTCTTTCAAGTGCCGTAACATTATCTATATTTAAATTATGACGTTGATGTTCATTAATTCTGTAATGAATTAAAATTTAATTATAATTTATTTAACTATAGTTATAATTTAATAATTATAATTACAATAAAAATTATAATTTAATTATAATTTAATTAAACCTGTGTTTCCAATGCAACACCGGTCACAATTTAAATATTCGAACGAATAAACAACATTTCTTTTATGGAAAATATCTAATTTATCCTTAGAGGATGGAAATAAGTTAAAATAAAACTTTTTTGGTCTAATGACCCTAATGTTTTTTTTAAGTATTGTAGTTATTTTACCAGTAATACCAGATATATAAGGAACTACTGTGAAAGCTTTAAAATTTTTTAATTATTTTTTATTACCTGGATGATAAATATTGTCAATTCTGGTTTTAATGAATCTCTTAATGAATGAATAATGAATATAATTAATGAATAACTATAATGAATTATAATTAAACCTGTATTTCCAATGCAACACCGGTCACAGTTTAAATAGTCGAACAAATAAACAACATTTTTTAAATGAAAAATATCTAATTTATCCTTAGGGGATGGAAATAAGTTAAAATTAGACTTTGTTGTCTAATGATCCTAATACCTTTTTTTAATATTGTAGCTATTTTACCAGTAATACCTAATATATAAGGAACTACTGTGAAAGCTTTGAAATTTTTTGATTCTTTTTTATTACCTGAACTATAAATGTTGTCAATTCTGGTTCCAATTAATCTGTTAATCTAATTAAGTGGATAACCATTACTAGTCAAAATTTGTTTCAATAATTTGGTGTTCTGTGGTCTGAATTGTAAGGAAGATAATTTAATAACTCTATCCTTAAGTCCAAAAATCACTTTTTTGTTTATTTCTTTTTCACACGTAAATTTAAAATTTGAATCTTAGCTGTTCTAAAATTCTAAATCTAAAATTTCTTGTAATTTTTTTTTTTTTTTTTTTCAGGAATGATCATAAAAATATCACCAACGTACTCTCTAAATCTGAATTAGTCAAATTCTACTAATTCATTAGTGACTGAATTCTATCTTTGGCAATTAGTAGAATTCTACTGACAATTAGTGTAAAATTACTAAAATTACAAAATTGTAAAATTACTAAAATTTCAGAAGACTTCTACTGATTCACCAGTAGAAACGATAACTGAAATTTCAGTAAGCATCACTGAAACTTCAGTTATCGTTTCTACTGGCGAATCACTGGAAATCTACTGAAATTTTAGTAACTTTACACTAATTGTCAGTAGAATTCTACTAATTGCCATAGCTAGAATTCAGTCACTGATGAATTAGTCAAATTTGACTAATTCAGATTTAGAGAGTACCTTTTATAAAAAGGTACATTAAAACTGAATGAAGATAAACAGTCAATTTCAAGAGCTTCCATTACAATATCAGCTATTGCTGGTGATAATGGAGAACCCATAGCTATTCCATCTATTTGTTTGAAGTTTTTATGATTAAACTTAAAAATTGTGAATCTGAGGCAAAATTCTAATGCATTTAAAAATTCATCTCTAAGTATAAGAGTATTTGAGGCAATATTAAGTCCCATTTATTTTTGATACATTGTAAAGCTAAATTGATAGGAATAGAAGGAAATAAGTTAACAACATCCAATGACACAAGAATGTGGTGTTTTGGCATTTTAAAGTTTTTAGGCAATTAACAAAATCCCAGCGATCTCTTACATGATGCTCCGACTTTCCTGTTATCAATCTTAAATGATCAGAGAGAAACTTAGCTAATTTAGTGGTAGGCCTATTTCTGGTAGACACTATTGTTCTTAAAGGATTTCCCTTTTTATGTACTTTAGGTAGCACATATGCTCTGGTTATAGTAGTGGCATTTTCTTTTAACTCTTCAGCTTCTTTAGATGTTATATACATATGCTTTTTAATCCTATCTATTGATAATAATATTATTAGACTCTTCAGTAGTGGCCTTATATTCAAATTTCACTTCTTTAAATTTAGCTTTATCTGATAGTACCATAAATTTGACATTTGATTAATGTATTGAGTTTCACTTTATTACAACAGTTATGTTGCCTTTATCTTCTTTAAGAAACAATATACCAGTATTTTCTTTAACAAATTGTATTGCAGGACTGAAATCTAAGTTGTCTTGAAATTTTTGTTTGTTTAAAACTGGTGAATTGAGAAAATTTAGAATAGTTTGAGAGCATTGGACTCGTAGTTCATTTTTTATATATAAAGGAAAATTCCAAGTTCAATTGAAGCTATAAAATCATGTGAAGGAAAATATTTGTTGTTAAAAGAGTTATAAGCAAAACCTGGACCTAAAGATACAATTCTGACAAATTCATCAGGTATTGCAATATCAGTCAAATTCTTGAACCATATGTTCGGAATTTCAAAATTTAATTTTTGTCCAGAAATTTTTCTACGTTGTAGATTATTGAATTTTTGTGTTAAATGGGTTTTATGTTTTAAAAAGAACTTATTATATTTGAGATTTTCAAACATCATAAAATAACAGAAAATTCAAAAAGGTAGATTTCTAATCAAAATATCATGAAAAATTTTAATCTTTAGCATCAGCAATTTCACAATGTATGTCTCTTATTATTGTAAGTATTATAATAATTAAATTATAAGTATTTAAAATCTTAATTTTTACTGTTCTAGATAATCTATTAATTCTATTTCTATTAATTGGATAAAAAATTCTAAGTTTATCAAAATTATTACAATTTTTCAAGTGAGGTGGAATGAGACCACTTTTTCGGCATTTAATTAGAAAATATCTTTGACTACAAAAAAGAGCTACTCTTGATAATAAACAAGAAAATTTTTGTAGATGTACCAATAGTTGAATTCCAAAGAAGAATCTGATCCATTGGAAAAAACCTCCAGTTATTTATGCATTTCGAATAACTGCTTAAATATCAGTTACAAAATAGTAAAAAAGCTAAAAAAATAGTTAAAATCTGTTTTCTTTTATCAGGCAAATCAAACGTCTTTCAATTGTAGTAAGTCAAAGAAAGCTGAAAGTTGAAATTTGTTGAATCTCGTAATCATTGGGATCGTTACTTTCGGATCGTCTGGAAATGGACCGAGTTAAGTTTTGCCCTTCGACGTTTTCGCGGAAGGCAAAGTATATGGTTCCTTGGTCGATTCCTGCCATTGTGGGACTATTGCAACATAATGGCTCGCCATTTTCAGTTTTACGGTCGATTATCACGTCGTACCCTTTGGGTTTTCCTTGCAGACCCTGAGCAACGATATTGTAAAGAAGCTAAGATTTGCTGGCGAAAATGGTCGAGTGTAAAGGGAATTGCAGCTTCATCGTAAAACGACCACCCTCGAAGACTCGCTATTCGAAGCCCGAAGTGAAGTATCGTTCTGGTAGACTCTGATCGCACCCAATTTTGGCCTCATCTTCCAACAAAGTGTCGATACTTTGCGATAATGTAGAAATCTCTCTTCATTTAAATTCATAGCTCTTTTTACAGCTTCCCTTAAAAACAGCTTACAAGGTGATTAAAAAATGATAGATTTCTCTCTCTCACACAATATTTCGTATTTTAAAAAATTTTCTTTTTTTAGAGAGGACGTTTTATAATTTAAATATAATGCCTTCTAGTTATTCTGTCAGTTTATGCATGCATGCAGAACGGGTTGCGATATTCAAGGGTCATTGCAGAAAATAAATATTTTCAATAATTTCAATATTAAGTTGAAGGTTGAAGTTAATTAGCAAATTAAGCTGCTTTTCTAATACTGATTTTTGAGCATTTTTGAAAGAGTATTTCGTGACTCGTGTTGTCTAAGCTTCTCGATTTTTCCCAAGACAGAGATCTTCTC
This sequence comes from Euceroptres primus, assembly GCA_037177015.1. Classification (NCBI taxonomy): domain Eukaryota; kingdom Metazoa; phylum Arthropoda; class Insecta; order Hymenoptera; family Figitidae; genus Euceroptres; species Euceroptres primus. Next base: position 435,909 of record JBAGKK010000069.1, read on the forward strand.
TTTCAAAGGAATCCTTCCAAGGAACAGTGACCTCCGACACCTTTTCACCCTCGGATTTTTCACACGCTTCTGCTCTTTTTTTTCGTATCCTTTTTCTTCGCGAAGCATTTCCTATTGTCCCTTTCTCGCCTTCTTAGCACCACCGAGAGAGAAGACCCGTCCCCACGACTTTCCACACATGCTCGAAGGATATCAGCAGATCCCAGCAGGCGGATTTGCAAGTTAAATGCCATAAACGAGAGGTGGAGAAGAGAATGTTTCTTGTTTCTCTCTTTCTTAGGAGATTTTCTTGGCCTCTCGAGGTACTGAGATACGAATCTTTCGACTTTTTATAAAGTCCTCTTCGTCGCCGAATCGGCACTTTCTCACTCTCTTGCCATCTACTCATATCCTGTTTACTGCTTCATTTTTATCGTCTCACCTCGCCTGAATCTGTTTTATATTCACTGCCGAATTCGCCATCTGTCGCTGATGATAGGCCATTGTATTCATTCGTAGAATTTTCAACAAATAATGTCGTAACTTTCCTTTTACATTTAGAAAAATAAGTATAAAATATAAAAATAAAAATTGGGAAAGGTAATTTTTGGGGATGTCTACTGAACCATGTGTTGAGAGTTCACGTAATTTTCGTGTGAGGTGATTCCAATAAAAAAAATGAGAATAAAGAGGGTGGATTCGAGGGGTAGGCAGCCAGGCATCTCGAATGTAATCATTAACAAATTTCAGGAAAGCGGGGTCCCCTTTTCCCATCGCGTGTGTCTACTAATTTATTCCCCTTTGAATATTCGAAAGGCACCCTTTCCTTTCCTTAGAGTCGGCGAGTTGGCCCGTTGTCTTCCTCCTTGGGTGGGCGTCGCATGACCGGGACATTAAGACATTGTTCGCATGATTTACACTCCGAATTTCATTCATGGGCCAGCCATATATTAAACATACATTGTGAGTTAACCCTTGCTTCCCAACCAACCTCCTTCATATTGTCTTCTTACGTTCAATTACCTGACAATTTTTACTCAAGAATTTGCCTTTCTTGCACGAATATAAAATCCCTAAATATTCCTTTTTAAACTAATTTTTTAAAGGATGTAATCCTTGGTTAACTTCCAGAATATGATATATCTCACCAAAAACATCTAAGATACAAAAAACTCCGCCATGTAAAAAAATAACTGTACCAAGTTATATTAATATAACATTTTTTAAATTGGTTATTATTATTTAAGTAAGTCAAAAATTAATAAACTCAATAAACTGTCAATAAAAAGTTTTAAAAATTAAGGCTAAAACAAGAAAAGGAAAAATCATAAAATCTTGGCGAGAAATAGTTACAAAAATCAAAAAACATCTCGCCAAGTTTTTATAATTTTTGATTCTGTGGCCGAGTAATCGTCGCATTAAGGGTATAAGATAAAAAATGACGTCACGAATTACCGATCGATATTTTATTTAAATTCAACGGGTTTATTAAGAGAGAAATGCAAATATAATGCTGAAATTTTTGGAAATAATAAAGAATATAGTTAAGCATCGATGTCTGGTGCGTTTCAGTTTTTATTTTGAAAAAAATAATTTTTCAAAAATAATGTTTCAAAAATAATTTTTTTCAAAATAAAAATTGAAGCGCACCAGACATAGATTCCTTGATATATTCCTTATTATTTCCTCAAATTTCAGGATTACATTTCCATTTCTCTCTTAATTAACCCGCTGAATATAAATAAAAAATCGGTCGGTAATTCGTGACATCATTATTTTATTAAATACGGTAAAGACCAATAATCGCCATTAACTTTAGCTTATTTTTTTATGGAAATGAACAGTATTATAGTTGTTTTGATAACATTTCCTTAGAGAAATTTTTCTCTACTGTGGTAAAAAATGCGTGAAAATATTCTTGTAAGCTAGTTATTCAAAATATTCATAAATATTGGCGATAACTGGGCATTTGGCGATTACTGGTTGATCTACCTTAATTTTTAAAATTTTTATTACAAAACTTTTGATTTTATTAATTTTTCGTTTACTTAAATAATAATAACCAATTTAAAAAATGACATATTCATTAATATAACTTGATACTTTTAACTTTTTACTTGGCGGAGTTTTTTGCATCTCAGATGTTTTTGATGGAGATTTCATTTTTTTTTCAATAAAAATTTTTATTTAATAAAACACTTATTTCGAGGTAATATATTTTATTAAATACTCAACACATTATAGTTATAATTATACATAATAATATAATATACATAGGTCGTGATATATAAATTAAATTATATATAAATTATACAGCATAATACATAAATATAATTTTATATATAGATTTTATTCCTTCTTGTATACTAAAAAGAGTAGTAAATTGACACAAAATTATTAAGTTTCAAGATAAAAGATAAAAGATAAAAACTCTAAAGTTAAAATATAAATATTTTTGGCACCTTTTAGCTACTTATTTAATTTTTTATCAATTCCTTGAATTTTGAACCACTTTAATTTTTTATTACTTAAATTAATAAAGTAAAATGCTTTACTTTTGAATTACAATTATTAAATACTGCACTTAGGGATCGTTCACATATTATGGGACGCGGTTTTCTTTTATTTATGTAGTTGTGTCCTAAATTTTACGACAATTTTATTCTTATCTTTATTTTAAAAAAATAAAATCGCGTTACGTAATATGTGAACGATCCCTTATAACATTGAAGTTTTACTTTCTCATCATCAAATAAGAAGGTATTGGAAGGTATTTTATGAGGTATTTTATGTATTTATTAATTATAATTATTATATATTAATATTATTATTAATATATATTATATATATATATATTAATATTATTTATTAATTATATTTATTTATTATATTTGGGTATTTTATATGAAAACTAACTTTTTTATCGCATATTTTTATGTTTTTATTTGCTGCATCATATAGGGATTTTAAAATTTGTTTGATTTTATCTAACACTTTGCACGTTTGATTCTTCAAGTTTTATTATGACTAATTCGTGTTGGCTACAAGTATGTCTAATTAATGAAAATTAGTCTTTTTTTCCTAAAAATTAAAAAATTTCGAAAAATAATTGATAAATCGAAATTTCCTGAAATACATATCGAGGAACTCATTTGACAGATTTGTCTTTGAATTTTGGTGCCCTGTAGGTCTGTCTAATTAAGGGCATGTGATACTAACCTCAAAATTTTTTTTCTTACTTTTTTTTGGAACAACACATGTCCACACGAAGTGACATATCAAGTTTAAACTTTGGGAATTTAAATAGGAGGCACTAAGGAACGTTTGTATACTCTTAAATATTTATAATTACAAAAAATGTTGAAAAAATTTGTTGAAAAAATTTTTTTCGTACTTATAAACATTTAGAAATATATAAGCCTTATATAAAGCTTATATAGGAGGCTTATAGCAGGCTTATATAAGCCTGCTATATAAGCTCCCAAAGTTTCAACTTGATATCTCATTTTGCGTGGACGTGAGTTGGTCCAAGAAAACGGAGGAAAAAAAATTTGAGGTTGGTATCGCATGCCCTTAATGAAAATTTGTATTTCTTTCATAAAAATTTAAAAATTTCGCAAAATAATTGATAAATCGACATTTCCTGAAATACGTATCGAGAAAATTATCTGACAGACTTCTCTCTAAATTTTGGTGCCAATCGGTTCACTTGTGTAGGCTGTAGATCTGTCTAATCAATGATTTTTCAGTTTTCAGAATCTGCTAAATCCAGTTTTTAAAATATGGATAATCTGTATGCGCACAGGACTTATTTTTTAGCGATTTTTTTATTGATTCTAAAAGGCTTGATGCAAAGCGGTGGAGAATTGGCTGATACGTCCAATACAGGTCCGAAAAGCGGTATTCGTTTGAGAAAATATATATATATATATGGCGGCGATTAACTACCGCGAATCTTGATAATGCTCTCAATATAGAATTTAAGATTTCGAAATTAATAATCATAAAGAATAAGTTTGCATTGTGTCAATGTCACAAATCATAAAATTTAATCTCTACGAAAAACAAAGGATTATGGACACAGGGTGTCTACTCACCCTGGAAAACCTGGAATTGTCAGGGAATTTTTTATACCTGGAAAAACCTGGAAATGTCAGGGAATTTTTCGAGTGTACTGAAATTTTATTTTAATTGTAACAAAATTAAATAACTATATTTACAAGGACTGGAAAATATATTATTCGTAATAAACTCGTGACATTATAGTACATTATTCGCCAAGTTCAAACACAAATTTTGGCGAGAGCGTAGTTTAAATCACGAGGCGAAGTCGAGGGATTTAATCGCTCGATTCAAAATTTTTGTTTGGACATGGCAAATACAGTGCTTTTCATGAGATCGAGAAAAAACCAAATGAAAATGCCGAAATTGCGAAAAATACTTATTCAGATTTGAATTGAACGCGGAAGGAAAAAAAATTGAAAAGTTTTGGAGATAAAAAAACTTGAAGCGAAGCGTACGAAAATTCTGGAACAAGCACAAAAAGAAGCCTTCGCACTCGAAGAAAAAATTGCGGAGATAAAATGTTAACCAAAACAGAATATCTTTAAGAAAATATTTAAATGTTTTATTCCTATCGTTATTGCTTTATAAACGTTGTTTCCTTCGTAAACGGAGAGAAGTAATTTTATTTGATAGTGTTTTGTATTCTCTGTTACATGTTCATGTAGATTTTATCATAAAACACCATAAGTACTTGGGGGGGGGGATCGAAAAATACATATTTTGAAAATTGAAAACGCCTTAGCACTGAAAAGTTTCCTATTGGGTCCCTCATAACTTGTGTAAAATTTTAAATGAATCGATTAATACCCTGAAGTTAGGCGGAGCCGAAATAAATTTGAAAAATTCGTTATTCTCAGATTTTTGAAAAAATCACAAATGTTAATTTTTTTAAAAATCCACTTAATATGTCCAATTTTTGCATTTTTTGTTGAATTTCTAATTTGATATTATACAGGAGAAAATTTCATTTTTATGGACCCCTTATAATGAAAAGAAAATCTAGAAGCTCTTCAAATTAGAATAAAATTTTTTTGAGCATCCAGAAACTTTCTAGCACTCAAAATGTACCTTCCGAAAAATTGGAAAGACTTCAACATTTGAAGTGACTATAACCTAGTCCTGATTCAGGATATTGCCATTTAAATATTGAAGCTTTCCCAAGTTTTTTGTAGGTAGAATTTGAGTGCCAGAAAGTTTCTGGATGTTTAAAACAATTTTATTATAATTTTCAGAGTTTCTAGAGCTTTTTTTTATTTTAAGGAGTCCATAAGAATGAGATTTTCTCTTATGTAAAGTCAAATTAAAAATTCAGCAAAATTGATGAAAATTGGAATTACCATGTAGATTTCGAAAAAAAGTAACATTAGCGATTTTTTCAAAAATCTGAGAATAACAAATTTTTTAAACTTATTGGAGGACTTACTTTGAAATGAATCGATTAACCCAACCTCAGGATATTATTCGATTCATTTCAAAGTTTACACAAGTTATGAGTGACCCAAAAGGAAACTTCTCAGTGCTAAGGCGTTTTCAATTTCCAAATTTTGTGTTTTTCGATCCATCCTAATAAGTACTCTTAGAGTATAACGTATTAAATAAAAATTATTTTGAAATACATCTGCCATTTCACTATTTTATCATCTGTCATATTTTTTTCTATATTTAATAAATTTAAATAATTGTAATTAAAGTATTCACTTATGGACAACAAATGGGGTTACTCAATTATTAGATAATGCTTTAATGGGGGTCGAAGGTGTTATAAAATTCCGTATTCCCTACTTGAATGGCCAAAAATGATACCTGGTATAATCTAGAAATACTTGGAAAAAACCTGGCAAACTCAGAGAATTTTTTTTCAGGATTTGAGTCGACAACCTGGGACGCTTAGAATTATTTTATTGAAATTTTGTAAGGATATTGTTTACTTAATTTGTGGACAGTGGTTCCTTGAGGTAGAAATACTTGGTGTCGCTGAACGAAAGCACGGTTGGAGGAAGTTACTGATGAACTTGAGTCATCGATCATCCAATTAACCGGGTGATCAATCATCCCGCTGCCATTTGCCCCAAACACGTTTCGAAGCAACTAGATGCTCCAGACCATGCGGTGGTCCAGCATCCTTCGGTCTTCACCCCTCTTCTAGTCAGGACCGACCTGCTCGCCCTTACGCTGAATCCCTAATCAACCCTTTTCAACGCGCGTAATTTCAAGCCATCGCCTGCTGCTTGCGATGTGTCCCACCTTCCCTAAGTTATCGACTTGCTCCATACTCCCTTCGATCTGCTTTTGCTTCATGATTGATGCTAGATTCTCCACAAAATCAATATCAATCAAACACTAATTCTCTTCATTTACTCCCTTCCCACAATTTCTTAACAAATAGGTATTTGTTGGTATTAAAGGATTCAAAGAAACAAATAAGGGTTTACTTTTAAATGAAATTTCTCGTAGAAAGTTCTCATGTTGCAAGGTCTGACCACGATTGGCTGTAACTACTTGCAGAAAGTACATTTTGAATTTTCTTCTAGTAAATTATTTTTGGTACAGAGTTTAGAATAAAATGAAATGTATGAATATTTGAAATGTACTCTTAGTGTCTAATTGCTGGCTGGCATGTTAAGAAACTGTATCCTTTCATCGAGAATCACTGAGGTGAGCTAACGATGAACGATTCGGATAAATTCGCATGAACGAACATAGCTTGTGTCTTCTGGCAATGCGTACCTGTACCACGGTCTACGTGCATATCGCGTTGAGTAGTTGGAATTGATAGACTCCCCCTCGTTAACACAGTTTAGCGCAGTTAGCACGTAGCGTGAGTGGTGGCATGTTCCCCGCTCCAGGAAAGGCATTTGATGCATAACTCGATATTGGATTGTTCATATAATGTGAGAGGTACAACGCACGTGGAGGAAATTCATAACTTAGGTCTATTTCGCACATGATCTATCCATCATATCCATGATATGATGATCTATCCATCCACTATCCATCAAGATTCAACTATTCATTTGTTTAAAATAATTAGTCAAAATAACAGTTATCCTAATCAGTTAAAAAAACGTTTGAATAGACATTTGATTATTCGTTTCGAAAATTGACATCTCTTCATTCAGGAGAGTTTAATGGACCTCGCATACGTGTTGAGCTCCAGAGATACTAGAACGTCTTGAAGGCTAATTTATGGAGATTAACTTTTACATCGCAAATTGGCTACTTGAGCACAATTTGTTTAAAGGTAGACCCATCATCTTCCACGGTAGCGAGCCGAACACTATGTAAACGCACAACGCGACTGCGCTCTCTTCTCGATTTATATCTATTTCCATAATTTCCTCTTAGCTGATAATTCACCACCATCGACGCACCAGTACCCTGGGGCGTTGTTGCTTCCAAGCAAGTACCTTCCTCCGTTGCTTTTCACCTTTATCTACCACGCCATGGGCTCTTCAGTTGTTCATTTCCTAGATAGATAAATTTTATATATTTATAATAAAATATGACATAACTTTATTAAATACTAGCAATTTTATACGCGCGCTGAAGCGTGCGTGAAACGTTGCATTAGCAACTGTTAAAAGATAGTAAAAAAATACTAATATATATTTTAAGTGAATACAGAAAAATACTATAAGTATATGTATGTATGTGGGTCGTTGCCAAAAAGTTGTGAAATTCAAGTCCCGAAAGTTTTACATATTTTCATTATTTAATATATTTTTTTGAATACAACTGGGATAAAATACTTACACCGAAGTAGTTTTTGGTAAAGTTTCACAATTTTAGGTGCCTTTGTTTACAAATGGGAAATTAAAATATACCCAAAATGTCCACTCGGTAACCTGTCTCCAAGTACAGATTCACAAACTAAAATTGCGAAATAATGACAACAAAATTTTATAAATGATTGATACTCATGCTAGTCATTTGTATTAAGTTAAATAATCTAAAAATTATGGATAGGTAAGAACAATGATTTTTGTGCCTTTGGGGTCAAAATTATGAATAGGGATAAATATTTTAGATTTGAAGATGTTTATAAATGTTTAGAAATCTGTCTCTGAAGTTTCATGTCCACTCGCTAACCTTCATATTTTAGGTGAGAATTTGAAAAAAAATCACTTTAAAAATCTAAAAAAATCAACAACTCATTCCCTTTAGTCCTACACAAGTGCTCGTATGAGCAGAAACATGTTTATTGTTCTCAACTTCAAAAAATTTTTGCAAATGATGTACCGTACGATTTATAATAATGTCTGCTTGGTAACACATTTTTAAAAAGTGTTAATTAAATAAAAATATAATCGAAAATCTAGAGGCACTGTCAAATGAAGTGCGAAAAAATAAATTTTGACAATATTTTTAAAATATTTTATCTCCACTCTAAATATTTTAAAAATAATTTTTAAATTTATTTTTTATTGAATGTCCACTTGGTAATCTTCCTAACATGTAAATTATTTATCTCTACTACAAAAAAGGTTCTTGATCGCTTAAATTGGTATTTTCGTTTAATTTTGGATCACAATTCATGGAAAAAAAATACTTTAACTAGTTCTGAGAAGATTTTTTTTCGAAAAATCGATAGGCAAAATTTCACATATTTTTGGCAGCGACCCATATAGAATTTTTAATACACTTTATTATAGAATTTTGAATTCAAAGGAAACGGATTTAAATATTGTTTAGAAATCATTTTCTTCAAATTTTGAGCATACAATTTGAGTATGAAATATATATACCCACACGTACAATTTTATGTCTATAATTCTATGTAAGTACTTTACAACAATCAAGATTTTAATATAGTTTTCTTTTTTATAAAACATCTTCTAATTTCTTCAATTTACATCTCATTGCCTTATATTTTATGAAAAAGTAAATATTTATGGTCAACTTGATGTTTTATTCTTGTAAATATAAAATAAGTGAGGGAAAATTGTTTAATAGTTAAGTTGAAAAATTACTAATGAGTAAATAAATAGTACAAATTCATGATTGCTTTTTAAAATAATTATTCACTTTGCTTTAAAAGGGCGTAATTCTCAGATCTAATAATAATGAAATGCATAAATTTTTGGTAATAATATGTATTTATGCATACTCTATAAATTTTTATTAGTCACTTTTGACTAATGAAACTGTATCGATTTGTTCAGCAAATAATTTAATAACCATTTTTAATAATGTTCAGTCTAACAGTGAAATACTGCCATTTCACTTCAGTCACAGAACTAAATTTGACTTCAGTAATAAATTTTTCTACTAAATTAATTGGTAGTGCGAAATTATCATTACTGTATAAAAGTTAGTAAAAATGGTTAGTAAATCATGTGGTGAACGAATTGGCAGTATTCACATTTCACCATTTATTAGATCTCTAAATTACGCCCTTCTACAGCGAAGTAAATAATTATTTTAAAAAGCAACCATGAATTTTTATTATTTATTTGCTCATTAGTAATTTTTCGTGACGCTGAAATTTTGGAAAATAATAAAGAATACAGGTAGGCATCGATTTCTGGTGCGTTTCAGTTTTTATTTTGGGAAAAAAATTTTTCAAAAATAATAATTTTTCAAATTAAAAATTGAAACGCACCAGACATCGATTCCTTGATATATTCCTTATTATTTTCTTAAATTTCAGCATTATATTTGCATTTATCTCTTAATAAACCTGCTGAATATAAATAAAAAATCGGTTGGTAATTCGTGACATCATTATGTATCTTAATGTACTAATACTATGTACTAATGTACTAATATCCTTAATGTACTAATATATAAAATTATATACATAAAATTATATATATTTTCTACTCAAATTTTATGCTTAAAATTTGACAAAAATAATCGTTAATTTTAATTATTCTTCAATAATTGTATTAAACGAAATTATTGAATCAAAAACGTTAAAAATTAATGAATAGTTTTGAATTATGATTTAATACTCAGTGGGAGATTGTACTGACCCTCGATGAAAACTAATCGTTTATAATGTTAGATGTTAATTTTGGCGCTCAAGCCAAAATTAACATCTAGCATTATTAACGACTATGATTTAATAATTAAAGAAATTGAATCGTTAAAAATTAAATCATTTTCAACTGAAAACACTTAAAACTGTTTGGATTACATTTTAAATCTTCAAAAATTGTACTTCAAATTAATAGTATTAATAGTTAATTATCTATATATTATTTATATATAATATACAAGTTACTAACTATCAGCATTTGCAAAATTTTAGAATTATAAAATTGAACAGATATGCGTCAATTTAATTTTAAAATCAGGCGAGGGTATATCTCAGGAACCTTTCACTATTGTGTCCCTCAAAGATATCTAGGTAGTTTTAATAAATATCAAATTAATTTTTGTTTCAAGGTATGTATTATAGTGTAAAATATACTGCGCAAATGGTTTTAAAGAATGGTTTAATTTTTAGATAAAAAGTAATTAATGTTTGAGTGCTTGATTTTTAATGAAGTCAGCTTGTCTTGATGCACATTTTTATATGCTTTCTATACTTAAACTCTATAACGAAATAAGATAAGGCTATGAAACAAAATATCGATTTCAACTTAATTAAAGCAGAATCATGTTTATTTGTGAGAATCTGCATTTTATTCAATACGAACCAAGTCACAGGCTTCAAAAGTATGTCCCTCGAGTTTTTACATTTCGACCGTAACGCTTATCTACGCAGACTTTTTGTTAATAAGACAGATAAAAACTCAAAATACTAAAACTTAAAATTTAAGTAATAATAGAGGCTAAGGGCCAATCTAAACCATTTTGCTAATTTTCTTATGAGAGGAATCATAATTAAAAAAAAAAATTGTGTGCGTACGAAACTTAAAAACGACCGTAACACTCATGATACTTCTTGAAATATAATTAAAAGTTTTGGAAAAGTTTATAAATACATTCCCACGGTTGTTCTTCAGCTTTCTGTTATTGTGGTCAAGGAACAAATACTTAATTGCGAACTTGTAGCAGAAAATTATAAATCGTTGCGGTCAACCGTAACGGTTAAATTACAAAATTAAAATTTGTTCCATGTGAAATTGCTGATTTACGTCTCATGTGACGTCACACGAGAAAACTCATATTTTTAGTTTTCTTGCCAGAAAATTGTTAAAAAATCAAATACACTTCGTGTTAAAAGTATTTGTTAGAAATAGTATTTTTTATAGGGCCCCTACTTGGGCCGAAACTTTTGCCGATCCTTAAAGTTTATTTTACAACTAACAGATCTTAAGAAATAGATCCCTCAGCCAATAAAATATTATCACCAATATTATCAATATTGGTAAGTTTTTTGCGCGTGTGTAATGCTCGTGAAAAAAATGTATTATTTTATTTTCTCAAGTTTTTTCTCTCCAAAATTTTCTCACGTTTTCCTATTCATATTCATGTTAGCAGATTTTATTTACAACCTAAAATAAAAATATCTTGTAATTTTTCACCAACAAAAACAATCTAAATTATATTTTAGTCATTCTGTACAGTCGAGTACGAATAAAATTCTAACCTAAATGATCGATTTTTATATTCATTAAAAATAAAGACTTTATGATCAAACTATCTTTTATTCTGCTCAGCAAAGCCATTTATGGAAATAACTTCATGTTTCAAAAAAAATATGTATACTTTTGACTACTTAAAACCGAAAACTCGTCTGACATACTGCGACACTGTCTCACTAAAACTTGAATTTCTCAGAATTGAATCACTTTTTTCGATCAAACTTTTTTACTACATATGTTCAGCAACGCTATAACTCGGGGACTTATTATTAGTTTTTAGAAAAATTAAAAATTAGATTTTTTACCCTAATGAAAATACTGTAAAGTTTCAAAATATTATAAAAAATAATTAGACTACAATAAAAAATGGAATTGAAAGATGAAAGTAATTATCCT
>JBAGKK010000069.1:453654-471133 GCA_037177015.1 Euceroptres primus
TATATATATATATACTATTTAAAAAAAATAAATTTTACAATTTTAATTTAAAAAATCTGAAAAAATTTGACAAGCAGAAATGCATCCTAAAGAAAGTTTTCTAGATGGAAATCAATTTAACAAATTTTTTGTATAGTTACAAAAATTATAAAATTGAATTTTAAAGAAATGCAATTTTTTAAAAGAAATTTGACATTAATTAAAGCAGTTATTAAAGTTTATTAATAAAAAATATATAATTTTCTTTTTATTATCAGACTTTCAGAGCGAAATTGTTTGTCACAGTGCGATACCGTCACACTAAATCTTAATTTTCTCAAAACAGAATCATTTTTTTTAATCAAACATTTTTTATTCTTATTCAGCGACCCCATATCTCGGGAGCTAGTTTTTATTTTTGTAAAAAATTGAAAATTCGATGTTTAATAGCTATCTAAACCAAATTCTGAAAACCTATGAAATTGTAACCTTAAAATTTTTGGTCGATTTATTCGGAATGGGCTAACTTTTTTACCCGTCTTCCCGTATACCTGTATTATAAATAAAGTTTTCCAAACTTTATTTACCCGTATTCATCAACTCAGTATCTCATGAGCTAGTTTTTATTTTTTTTAAACTTAAAATTACAGTTTTTATCGAAATCCGCAACCGAGCCTGCTTGAATTTTAGGCTAGTGTCACTTTAATATTGTCAAATTCCACATCTATTTTCTCAAAACTGGACAACTTTTTCTAATCAAACTTTTTCGGTCTCAATTGAGAAATGCTTCAGCTTGGGAGTAAACTTCTGTATTATCTTTAAACAGTTATTTTTATTTTACAGAATGTTTTTTCGCCACCTTGAAAAATTCACAATTTGTTGGTTACCTAGTTCTTTACTGCCGCTCTTCATTTACCCCTATTCTTTGGAGTTTATTTTTGCGCTTAAGAGTAAGTTACAAGGGTTGGAAATTTATGAAATTTTTTAAAAGCTCTTTTACTAGTCTCAGGATATATTTTCTTTCACGGAAACTCAACATCAATGAACTTATAATAAAGCATTGAGTAAACTGCTTTTTATTATTGGGGGTGGTTTTTCCAGTTTAAGGGAACTTTACAAGGGTCGGAACGGATTTGATTGTTTTTAGGACTACTTCCTGGTTTCATATATATTTTCAGTCATTAAACTGTGGCTAAAATAATAACACTTTGCAAAAATATTTCCTACTGAGGTGAGGGGTAGTTTTTGTGCTTAGGGTAGTTTTGCGTGAATGGAAAATTATGACAATTTTTTTATACTTAAGATTCCTAACTGAATTCAGTTCACTTGTGGTTTCACCCTGAAACACCCACAAAAAAGTCGGACCCTAAAGGGTTAACCCAATCTTATTCACTTGTTCTGTCGATTAATCTATTAATCCTCTTCATCGGTTATGCTGTTTTAAACACTTATTAATCACTAACCTAACTTGAAATACTTGCACAGAAATGAGAACTACCATTTTTACAGCATTTTCAAAGAATATGGCGACTTTTAATTTGGGCGGACAAAAACGTAAGTTAGAACCTAGGTAAGAAGTCTAGAACCTAGGATAGAACCTAGAAAGTATCCTAGAATCTAGGATAGAACCAGGTATGCACCAAGTTTTTTCCTAGTTTCGGCTATAACAAGTACCAGGTTTTGGTGTTGTGTTATGCGGGTTTGCTAATTATGGAAAACATTTTATTTTCCAGATGAACGTAGAAGAAATATATCTCTATTTTTATGAACGATTCTCTAGTGAAATCGTAATTGATGGAGGTTGATTACCTGTCACTCCTTCGTCGTGTGGTGGCCGGTTTATGGAAAATGCTGTCGATCGATTTTGAGGTGGTAGTTCTACTTACGAAACGACAAACGCACTCAGGGGGTTTTGCATGGAAGGCATTCGTCGACAAGCGTTCACTCACTCTATCGGCTCCTGTGAGGTCGGTTGAGAGAGACAGTGGGTTGAGGGGTAGAAGGTGAAGAGGGGTTTCAATATGCTTCACCGGTAGTTACCGACCACTCTGCTATGCTACCGCGGGTGGAAACCGTGGAGTATCGTGCTGTGGTATCGGTCGCCTTGGTTATTTAGGAAACCATATCAAAGTTTGAGTTGGCTGCCTGCCGTCGCTACTACCGTTGCACCCTCCTATCGCGTCTCTCTCCCGATATGGTGGGTGGAGTAGGGTCTACCTCTCGGACAATGAGGTCTCTTCCGGCCTTGTTCAGGTCGCTTTTGACGTTTGCCTGCTCGTGGAGAACCTGAAACAAACGCTGAATGAAAATCAATGCTGAAGGACATGCAGGAAAAAAAACGATACCGAGTATTGATTATTAAAAAACAGCTATTGATGAAGTATCTAACTATTCAGAACTATTCACTTCACTGAATCATAGACGTATTTTCCAGAACGCTACAAAATTTTTAATAGATCTTCAATGTCTTGAATTAAGGAAAACAATTTTCCACACTTCTCAATCAGGGTGTCTAGCGTTCTGAAAATCCTTGAAAACCTGGAAAAGTCCTTGAATTTTTTTACCTGGGAAAACCTGGAAAGGTCCGTGAATTTCACTCGTAGTCCTGGAATTCTTATCTCTCTACATTTGAATTAGTAGTTTTCTTCGAATGACAGGGTTGCTACAGGTCATTAGAGAATTCTTGAAAATCAGGGAATTTAAAAATGGTCAGGGAAAGTCAGGCAAAACCTTCAAAGAATCAGGGAATTTTTTTTTTTATTCAACCAATTACAATTATATCTGAATAAGTTATAATTGTAATTTAACAATTATTGTAACTATATAACTATAATGTTACAAAATCAGGGATCACAGTTAATCCCCTATTCCCCCTTTTCCCCCTCTACCCTAATTACTCTCCTAATCTCCTAAAATCACTATTTTTTAGAATTTCATTCTTTTCTCCCCCTTATTTCGCCTTTTTATATTCAAATTTCCCAATAATTTGCCAAGAATTATGAGAAATAGAAACTTGGGACTTTCAAAAACTATTTTAATGTTTTCTTCAATTTCCTATGATTTCCAAATTTTCAAAATCTATGAAAGTCTCCTAAAATCTCTTAAAATCCTCCAAAATCTTTAAAACTGATTTAATATCCTTAAAAATTCTCAAAAATATTTTAGAATGTTCTAGAATCTTCTGGGTTTTTAATCTTTTAATATTATTATTTTAATCTTTTTTTTATTTTTTACTTTTTATTTTATTTTTTACTTTACTTTTTTTCTTTTATTTTAATCTTAATCTTAATCAATAATCTTTTAAAGTAATATCCCAAAATTGTTAAATATTCTACAACATATAGGTACCAGGCTTTTCCAGAATCTTTTAAAATTTTCTGAATACTTCCGTAACTTTTAGAATCTTTTAGAATCCTCCAAAGTCTACTAAAGATTGCCGAAATTCTCTCAAATTCTTTAGAATCTTCAAAACATATATGAAATCTGTAAAAATTCTCTAAAATATTCTAGATTTTAG
Source organism: Euceroptres primus (assembly GCA_037177015.1). Taxonomy (NCBI): domain Eukaryota; kingdom Metazoa; phylum Arthropoda; class Insecta; order Hymenoptera; family Figitidae; genus Euceroptres; species Euceroptres primus. The sequence goes on from JBAGKK010000069.1 coordinate 457,151, forward strand.
ATTAACAATCATTTAGATTCTTCTGGATTCTTCCAAAAAGCTTTAAAATTTTCTGGATTCTCATAATTATAATAATCTTTTACAATCTTAAGGAATTCTTAAAAATTCTTTAATATTCTTCAAAATGTATATTTTATGGTTACGTTGTGGTATCATAATGTTCCAGAATCTTCTAAAATCGTCTAAAATCTTCTATAGACTCCTCAAAAATATTCTGAAATGTACTTAAAGTTTTGAACGTTCAAATGAACAAACTTTTTTTTTCTGAAATCAAATTTATCTTGAAATTTTGTTCAATCTACAAAATAAAAAGAAATAAAAGTAATATCATGACCTTCTTTATCAATACACTAGTTTCTATATTAATAAATCAATATTTCAGAAGAAATTTGAGCTTTGAAATGAAATGAAACAACAAATTTCATTCATTTGAACACGTTTAGAACTTTAAACACATTATTCTGAAGTGCATTAGCATTTCAAGAATTCTGCAGAATTCTTTAGAACTCTCTCAAGTCTACAGAAAAGACTCTAAGAAGCTAATAATCTATCTATCTAATAATTAAAGATCTAATAATCCTATAGACTGTTTTCAGAATCTTCCTGAAATTCTGTAAACTTTTTGAAATTCTTTAAAAAAATGTCTGAAAGAGACCAGAAGGTTTTAGAACATTATGGCAAATTTTGGGAAGAATCAGGAAGTTTCTCTGAAAGATTTTAAAACGTTCAAAAATCTAGATTGTAAAGAATGTTTTTGGATTTCGAAAGATTTAATGAATCTACAAAGTGGTTTATGAAAAATAAAAATATTCTAAAAGATTTTAAAAGTTTGTTGAAAACTTCAAAAGTCATGAAGGATTATCGAAAATTCAAGAGCATTCCAAAGATTCTGAAAGTTTAGAAATTTGAGGAGTTTTTTATTAGATTCTAGACAGGAATCTAAGATTTCTGACGATTTTTTTAAGATTCTGGAGAATTACAACTTCCTTCGTATTTTTAAAAGAAAAAAACTTCCCTCCTTTTTATCTTCAATCCTTTTTCTTGAAAAAGAAATCCCGTATTTTCCCTGAAATTGAACCACTGCTAAACCATTGTGACCCCGGAATTATATAATTACAACGGCAGATAGCGGTTAGGGAAAATGAAAAATTGGTGAGCAAAAATTCTGGGAATTTTCAAATTGGGATTCTGTAGCAATCCTGAATGAAATCAAGAGAAGTCGTTTATCAGTTGCTTTAGTAAGCTTATTTAGTAGAAAACTGCCGATTCACTTAGTAATGCTTACTAATTAGTTTAGTTAGGTTACTAAATGAATTTGTAGTGTTTTACTGTTAAATAGCAAGTTTTTATTAAAGATTAGTAAAAACGTTTACTAAAGCAATTGATAAACGACTTAGTAGAAAACTTCTAATTCTTCTTCGAGAATATTTCCTTAAAAAATAGTTTTTTGAGCTTATTCAGTTAAATGCAGTTAACTAAACTCAAGAATTTTATAAATCGCATAATAAACATTTTATACGGTTTATTTATAATTGTGTAAATTATTTCTATCGCACAGGTACAAGAAAAAAATATTTTTTCCATGAAAGTTTATAGTAATAATTAAAAAATGATACCTGGAAAAATTTATTTTTTACCTGAAGAACCTGGAAAAGTCCTAAAATTTTTTTAAGGAGAGACGCTAGGGTGTCCTAAAAAAACTCAATGTTTTTTTATGAAGCACCACCTAAACTTGTTCTATTTGGTGAAAAAGTAATTGCATATTTTTTTTCTGTTTTAAAGAATTTTAAACCGTGCTCCTGGGGCCTTAAACTGTCCCGAAATGATTAAAATGATTAATTATTGTTCATTTTTAAAAATATAATAATTGTCTGCCAGGGAATACAACTGATGGTACCATATGTTCAGGAAAAACAATTTGACCCAATTAGACCAAAAATATTACCCCTTATCGTCAAAAACTACCCTTTATAGAGGTTAAAATATTATGTTTATTTTACCAATATTATTTTTCTCCAATTACTAATTATATATCACTACGAAGTTCGTAGTTTAACAATATTTAGTTTACCAATATCATTTTCTCCAATTACTAATAATATATAACTATGAACTCCGTAGTTATATATTATTAGTAATTGGAGACAAATCATATTGGTAAAATAAATATTGTTAAACTACGAACTTCGTAGTTATATACTCTTAGTAACTGGCGAAAAATGATATTGGTAAAATTAATATAATATTTTAACCTTTATACTGCCATCCTGATGATGAAACTGTACAACTGCATTTTTATCAAAAATGAGTTTTTTATATCGTTGGATTCGTTATGAAAAGACGAATATAAATCTGCATATCATTACTAAAAATTGTAATTAAATCTCGAGATAATTAGCTCTTGATTAGCACATCTACAGCGATTTTCGAGAATACCTGCTGAAGAAACAATACATCTGCACAAAAGTGTAGTATATCTGCACAAATTCCAGGATTTGGGACAGCTCTGAGCCCTCAGATCCTGATAAAAAAAAAACACATCTGCGCAGATGTGTTTTTTCATGAGGATCTCGATCTTTCTGCAGGATGATTTTCTGATATCGAATAGCACATGTACATGTTAAGTTTCTTCACCAGGATTCGAGGATAACTTTGAACCGCTGATCTTTGTAAAAAAGCACATTAAAATTTTTTTATTTTTGAGGCAAAATTAATTATAATTTATTAATAATATAATGATTAATAATTACTATAAATAATTATACAAATATAAATAATACATTATTAACCTTTTAGAGACAATCGTAACCGTTTGTTGATATTAGAAAAATGTTTATTTTTTAAAATAATTCCTAAGCGTTTCATTTTAAAATTCTGAGAAAATTTCACAAGGTTTTGAAGTATTCACTGGAATGATTTTGTCGTAAATGAAGAGCAGAAGAAATTGATAAATATAAGTTGTCGTAAAAATACAAAAATTAAAATGTTTAATTGTTGTTTTATAATGCTATTCATTGAGTTAAGATTTTTTCAATAAAAAAAATGAAAATGTAAACATTAGGTCTTAGTATTTTTAAATTTCACGCAATTTAAAAATATTATTCTGGCGAAGTTGTAAACAATTACAAGTAGGGGAAACTGCTCTACAGTAGGTAATATTTTACAGCAGGTAATTTTAAATAAGCAGAAAACGGATCAAGAATGTTAATCATGTTTGCCATCATAAGATTTCGGCAATGATTATATATTAGCAGACGAAGTTTTGTTTATTTACTATTAATAATTAATGTTTGAGAGTTAAAAAATTAATTTTCTACAGGTAGAAAAAATTTTTGATTTTTCTATCTTCATAGTTTTCACAGAAATACAATTTTTCCGGGCTATGTTTTTGTGTTCACAACAAAGCTGGAAGCTTTAGGAACAATTTTTTAGCACTTTTTTTTGACATTGCAAAATTTAACAGTAGGTAATCATAGAATTTTTCTCCCAGGATTAGCACCAATGAAGAAACTCGATATTTATCGAATATAGTCGAAGGATTCCGAAGTGTTGAAGGTTTAATTTTGACTTTTTTTGGGTGATCAGTTTTGGTTATAATAAATATAGGGTACCTAAACGTTTAATAATAATAGTTAAATGTGTAGGGTAAAAATAATATATAAAAAATAATATTTTTAGTGATAAATAAGGAATTTAAAAATGATGGGCCATCGCCAGAATTGTTTTGATTAGCTAGAGGTTAATTCTGTGTATATTTCTTGCTGTTTCTAAGTTTGGGTTAGGTTTCTTAAAGGTTACACTTACTGCCAACCTCATGTATTTTCCGTCGACTGAAAATGTCAAAAAATGTAAGTAAAATGTTATTTAGTGAAAAAATGATAGTTTCGGACAGTTTCTTCTCATCAGACTAAATAAACTTGAAAGTATATATGTCATAATTTATAATTTTTTATTAATAAGTCTTATTTTATCTATATCTTTTATAATTTTTTATTAATAAGTCTTATTTTATCTATATCTTTTATATTATAAACGATTACCTATTCTTGGAAAACATTGAAAAATTCGTATCACTGCAACGACTCATAAAATTGCTCAAAACAGCTAAGTAATGAATCCATTAACTTTCTTTTGTATAGATGTGTAGTTAATTGAGTATATGAGCTTCACAAAAGCGCAAAAAACTTCAGTTATTTATGTAAATTACAATATTTATATACCTTAGAAATTTACACTACCTACTGTAGAGCGGTCTCTCCAAATATTTTAAACATTTGAAATTTTGTATTGATTATATATATTTAAAAATAAATATTAGTTGTGTTCTATAATATATTACTGTAAATAATTCATTTTTATATTTACTCTTTGCATTAATGTATTATTTTAGATTCTTTCGTATGAAGAAGTAATCAGTAATTTTATCTAAAAAATTGGTAAATTATCCTATAAAGTATATATTTTTGAGTATATTTTGAAAAAATAGGGTTCAACTCAAAATCAAGTTGAGGAATATTTTTTGAGGAATATTTTTTCGATATTAATTTTTTTTTTAATGAAGGATTTTCACCTCAAGATATTCACATGAAAAATCTTAAATTTTTTGAAAAAAAATTATAATTTATTTGGTCTACCGAAACACTCCGAATATTAGCCATTTCTTTCGTTACAAACAATTTTTACATTTTCAAATATGTCAAAAAACGTCGAGTTAATGTCAGTAGAATCTGTAAAATTCACATATTAAAAATACAAAGATTTAACTGATCAAAATATCAAATTAATTACTTTTGTATTAATGATACATTTTGTATTAACAAAACTTAACAATGAATTGTAATTTAATTATAAATTATTAATTTCATCATAATTTTATATTTATTAATTGTCGGAAAATTGTAGATGTCAAGTTTCTTCATCAGCAAAGTCGCAGTTGTTGGAGGCTGATTTCTGGCTAAGCAGCAAATCTGTGAAAGTGTGTTTTTCAGTAAGAAATCTCGGCGACTTTGTGCATTAATGTCTAGCATTTATACAGTTTTGCATATAAATAAATGAAATTAAACATTTTTTGTTTTAATGAATAGAGCATGTGCGATTTACCCAAGAACGATATTTTTCTTTTCGAAAACTCTCATACGTTAAAAGGTACAGATGTAGACGCATTTCATTGAATATCTCGGTTCGCTCCAAATGCAGTTGTACAGTTTCTTGATCAGGACGGCAGTATAAAGGGTGGTTTTTGACGCTTAGCGATAATATTTTTGGTCTAATTGAGTCAAATTTTTTTTCCTGAACGCATGGTACCATCAATTGTATCTCCTGGCAAACAATTATTACATTTACGAAAATTAACATTAATTAATCATTTTAATAATTTTGGGACAGTTTAAGGCCCCAGAACCACGGTTTGAAATTATTTTAAAAAGAAAAGAAAAATATGCATTTATTTTTTCACCAAATAGAGCAAGTTAAGGGGGAGCGTCGTCAAAAAAAAAAACATTGAGTTTTTCTAGGACACCCTACTAGACACTCTGTCTCAATGCCAAATTCAATTTGTTTGATCTTGAAATCAGTACCTAGTTTAAGGCTTTGATGAACTTACAAGGTAACTTAGAGTTGAAGAGATTCTAAAATGAAATTTCTCGGACAGTGGTTGTTCTTGATGTTGAGGTTTGGCTCTTGATGCTCGTTAGTGGACGCACGATGTGTAACTAGCAAAACTCGAAGACCTTGTCAGCAAGAAGAAGGACGCGACAGAGGCGGAAGAAAAGGACGTTTACCAGGAGTGACGAGGAGTGGAAGGTGGCCTCAGACTCCTGGAGCTGTTCTTCAGGAAGGGTCGAGAGATTTAATTAAGGCGAGGCGACGGGTAGAAGACGAGTCGACGCGCCGTGTAAACTCGAGATTCTCCTTCTCTGTTCCGTCTCCGCTTGAGAACGAATGACGTCTAGCCTAACTCTGAAATCAGGATTCAGACAGAGAAACACGCGTCCTTTAATGGGAAACAAAAAGGACGAATGTTAATTCCTTTTTAGTAGAGAAATTTCAGAAAAGAGGATGAATTAGGAATACCAGCAGAAATAAGAAGAGTCAAAGGAATTTAGTTCGATTTTGCATGCTTGAATAATTCTATGGTATTTCGTAATAAATTATCGGATCAACTGAGGATAATTAATGCACAAAGTCTTCAGTAACAGTTCTAGCCGACTGATTTCAAGCATCTGGTGTTTGGCGGTCTGACCTGGTCTGAGAGTGTGGCCAGTCTCTGCTCTTGCTGTGGTGGTCCCGTGATCAATATTCCTTACCCCCTTTGCCTTGGCTTACCCCTCCGGCGCGAAACGGGTAGGTGCCCCCTTTCCTCCGAAACCCCCGAAAACCCCCGAGAGCCTGAAAACCCCTGAAACCCCTCTCGCACCCTCGTCTTAATTAGGAGTCTGAATCTGCGGCGGACACGCATAAGGGACGAGGGCCGAGGCAAACCCAGACGAACATCGTGTCCGAAACATTCCAAACTTTCGTGCGTTCCGTATGGACGTTAGTTACAAGACAGCTTTTTTATTATTCTCGAGGAAGCTGTTTCCGTCGTGAGCTCACATCTTCCACTGGACCGTGACGCCAACCCTTCTCAAAAACACCCTACTGGTCATCTTTTATTCTGCATATCTTCCCCAGGGTGGAGACCTTTTAAAATTATTTGTTTTGTTATGAATTTTTCCTTCTTCGAATTGAAAGTCTAGAACATCTTAAATCTGTAATAATAAAGTATGTCGAGAGTAACAGTTGAGGGTAACATTAAAAAAAAACACTTTAAATTAGTGTGAGCGACGTTTCGTTGGCTTGGTTCGCCAACCTCATAAGATTAGAAATCTATTAATTAAAATATAAATACACACCAAAAAACACTGCTTTTTTGTCACAATGAGAACACGTGTAAAAATATAAACTTAACTCCCTGAATAGTTGTACGAAGTCAAATAATGATAAAAACAACATATAAACAGTAATAAACGTCAAAAAGGCGGGAGAACTCCGGCGTTACATTCTCGAAAGAGTGGTAATTGACGACTGATTAAAACGGTGATAATAAGAGACTAAGAATCGAAAGTTTATTGTATAATATAGAGATAATTAAATACTAATGAAGAAATAAGAATCAATAAACTTGTTATGGACAAATATAAGGTAAAACTTTAAGAGCAAATTTTATTGAGAAAAGGAAAATATCTACGATTGAGAGAGTAAATATCTTCCTTTTTATTTATACAATTTGTATTATTCTTAATATGAATCATCTCAGACATGAAGCGTTTATTGTAATTGAATTCGAAGTCTAAAATTTGTGTGTTATTCCAGTAAAATTTATGGTATAGATTGTTTTGATGTTAATTGATAACAAATCTATCGTTCTTATTCCTTTTATGTTCGTTAATACGGGTTTAGTCTCACCAACATAAGAAGCATCACAATTCATACATTGAATTCTGTATACTACATTCGTGTAATCCCATTTTTTGGTAGGGTCGTTTCCCAACTTGATAATGGATTTAAGAGTAGGTTGTAAAAAAGGGAGCGTAGAAACATTAAGATTATTGAGAACAGTAGATAACCTATTGTAAAGAGGGGATAAAAAAGGTAGAGAACATTCCTGCCGTCCTGATTTAAAAAGTGTGTATCTACGTTTGAAATCGAACCGAAAAATTAAACAAAACTCGTTTGTACTTGGTCTGTCCAATGTATGCTATTTTTTTATATGGAAACAACTGTTTTAGATCAATTCGGACCTGTTCTTTCCATTAATGCAAAAAATTGCAAATTTTGATTTCTTATATTACGAAACTGTAGATACGTCGCTCTCTCACACGTGAAATCTTCGAAAAAACCCGTTCAAAAGCCGTATCTACGCAGATACGATATTTAATCAGGACGAAAGCGCTGAGAACGTCGAGTTTCCTTGGGAAGAACGAGGGTATCTACAAATTTTTACTTCAATAAATTAATGAAAGCGAATATGGGATAAGACCTTTACGTATGATTTTTAGATTAATTGATTAAATCTCTAATCAATTAAAAAGGCGAATGTGGTCCAGTGAAAAATGTACAATTTTTGGCGGGATCGAGATTAGCAATTAATTGATATATTGCACACTGGTAGCAAATGCACTTTTTTCGTTCAAAAATGTCCAGAGCCTTCAATTGTGGTCCGATTTTTAATTATTTTACTAAAAATTAAAGTGCATTAAATTCTGAAGAGCTTTGTGGTCAGAAATTTTGCCTCCTCTATTTGCTTATCAATAATTTTTTTACTCAAACGTATGGAAAAACTCAAATTTTTTACATAACAATTTTTTACGCTTTAATAACTGCTTAGGTAAACTTTATATTGTCCTAAATAAATGTTTGGGGACTTACAGAATAAAAATAATTGGTTTATTATTCCATTCAATTGTTATAAACAAATTTTATGAACAAACTGGAAAATAGTCTTATTATCGGTAAAAAATTGTTCTTCTTGCTAAAAGTGCTTCGTATTAATGTAGGAATGACATTTAATCACAAAAATGATTAAAAAGATAACTATAACCATTGTAATAAACAATTCTTGTGGCAAAATAGTTAAATTTGAGGTTTCTTTAAATTATAATTTTCTTTAATCGCCAGAAAGACTTCAGGTATTCCTTAAAATAATAAATCTTTAACAATATTTAGTAAAATATAACAATTTAAATTTTTACATATAAACAAATTCAAAATTTTGGCCCTTTCACGTAGAAAGAAAGTTTTTGCACTAAAAATGTTTTAAACTATTGGACGAATGACTTCTAGTCACAAAAATATTTGAAAAGTTTACAATAACCATTGTTATAAACAATTCTTGTGACAAAATATTCAAATTTAAGATTTTATCAAATTTAAATTTTCTTTGATCGGCAGAATGAGTATAGATATTCCTCAAAATAATATATCTTTGATAATATTTGGCAAAATGTAACAATCTGAATGTTTATAAACAATTAAAATAAAAAAAATTTTTTTTGGCAATTTCACGTAGCAAAAATCTGGTTTTCAATCGAAATAGATTTAGACTAAGTTGTGAGTCTAAGTTCGTCATAAATATTAATAAAAATACATTATTAAATATGTTTATAAATGTTTCTACTAACAAATTTTATGAAAAAAGTTCCTCTTCAATTAAAAAATTGAGAAATAGAAGTCTTTTCCGTATCTATAGTATCCAGAGTTATATTTTGCTTTAATAACTTTCAGTTGTTTTAATATTTTCTTTCAGGAGTACATGTATTTGACTAAGAGTTTATTTTTCACAGTTGTATTCTTTCTACATTACATTATATTTATTTTCTTTATTTATTCAGTTTTCTAATTCTGGGAGTTTGTGTTAATAATAGATGTAAGTACTAATCAATTCTAGGTCATTGTAAAAAAATTTGATGTGTTTAATATTTGTCCAAAAAATGGTTTTCTGATAAGGCAAAATGGATACTTTAAAAGTTCTCAAAAAGACCCTCTCCGATTTTTTGATTTCTAATTCCAATGGAGGTGTGGAAGATTTGGCGCAATATTTAAAAAGAGAATTTAATTTAAACGCTAAACAATTGGAAAAGGTTTAAAACAAATTAAATCATGATTTCGTCCCTCATTTTAAAAGAAAATGGCATAGTTTATCATAAGATAAATTTGAGTTAAAAAAAATATTTTCGTTCATTTGAAAGATCAAAACTTCTGGTACATAATATTTTTGAGATTATTTTTAATGTTTTGTGTCTTCAATTATTAGATCCTTTTCGAAAACGGTTACGCTTTTTGAATTTTTATTTGCGGCCTAAATTTATGTACACTTTCAGCTGCTGCACAATATTTCTAATTGAAGAAAAAAATATATTGGAATTGTGTCAATAAAAATTTCCAAAAGTGCCACCGAAATTTTTAATTTGTCAAAAATTCATTTTCTGCACAAACCAATACAAGTCTAGCCAAGCCCAGCACACCTTTTATATTATTTCAAAATTTCAAGTTTGTTTCAACTTCCGGAGCATCAGGGAAAATCATGGAAAAGTAAGGAATTTTTAAAGGAAATTTGTAAATTCAGGGATCTTACGTAGGAGAAAATTTTAAATTCAGGGATCTTATGTAGGAGAAAATTTTAAATTCAGGGATCTTATGCAGGAGAAAATTTTAAATTCAGGGATCTTATGTAGGAGATAATTTCAAATTCAGGGATCTTATGCAGGAGAAAATTTTAAATTCAGGGATCTTATGTAGGAGAAAATTTTAAATTCAGGGATCTTATGTAGGAGAAAATTTCAATCAAAACAAGAGCATCGAAAAATCCATTTTTAATTGTAATTTATATAATTGCTAAGCTTAACTAATCGTCAAATGAGCGATCGCTCTTTATTTGAGATGTTAGTCACAGCCGAAAAGTATTTAGATTAATTGCTATTTATGGATTTAAAATATAGGCATCAGGGGAATAATTTTTTTAATTCTTGAACTTTTGTTTTATATATGGTAGAGCAATATTTCTGTAGGCTATTTTCTCCGCCCGTATCTCGTAGCCAGCGGGTATGGTGGAGACGCGTGCATCGATAATGTCAAAATAATTAATTATGTTGGGGCTTCGGTATTGGGGTTGCGGATGCGCGGTTTTAAAGAAGCGGTCCAATACATCCTAGAATATTTTATATATGGCGCACACATAGATACACACATACTGAAATGGTGGCTGAACATTGGAGGCTAAACCTTGAGGATATTAGGGTTGGGCAATTCATTAGATTACGGGAATTTTGCGGGGGTGCGCGTGAGGTGGAGAAAAAAGTAGAAGGCATTTGAAAAGGGTTGAAGGCATCCGAAAGATTATATTTTAAATTATTTTAATTCTATTTCTCCATTCATTCAAAAATAAATGTTCTTTCTTTTTTTTTTTGTTACAGAGTCGTCCCACATAGGGCGGGACTGTCCCCGCCGGACAATGAACAAGGTAAGTTTTGAAATTGATAAGCTAATGTACTTGATAAGTACATACTAATGTAATTGACAAGCTAAAAAAATGTACAATCAAATGTTTACATCTGCAAGTCGATATGTCCAACTTTGTTGAGCCATTTCGTTCGAATTAAGTGGTCGAAAACAAGAAGGAACGTGGGTGGAGTTAGAAAGGAGTTTCGATTCCTCGCGAAGGCGCGTCTCTTGCCGTTAGTAACGTTGTAACCAAGACGTTATACGGTTGTTCTCTTGTATGTATAGGTATACAAGTATAACCCGAGCCTCATTTGTAGGCCCTTTGCGCCGTCTGCTTCCCCTCATTATGCATTGCACATGAGAAAACTTGCTTGGAGTCTCACCCACCAACCACCCTTCGGATCCACTCACCCTCCATCCTTCTACTCGTCGCGACTTCCGTAGCTTGGCTTCTTTATAAACTTTTAATGACGGCAAAGCTTAATCGAGAAGGCGAGTACACCATGCCATCACGAAAAAACTACGAATCGCTCATCGAATCTGAATACCGAGGGCTGTATCGACTGCAACCTGTTCAGGGAACCTCTAGTCTTCAAAGAGGTTTAAATCATCTTTCTAGTTATTTTCAACAATTAGATTAACTAGAGGGCTTTAATTCTGAAATCATTCACGACAGAATGATTCCTGAATGGTGTCACCAATTACTCTAACTTTTGGATTTGAATAAATAAATGTAAAATTTTAAATACGATTCTGATACCAAGATTTTTCAAATGGATGCTAAGTATTTTACTCAAGGTGTAAATCTTTGAAAATTATTGCTATGTACGAGAAAGAATGTAACGATTGGTTATAAAAGAAGTAGACACTTTCGATTTGCAATAAATCATTCAGTATTCACAATTCACAGTCGACTGCCTGCCCAGTTGAATTAAACTTTCCAAGAACTTTCCGCTGCGAGGTGACTCGAAGGCATGCGTATTTCCAATTCTACCTCTGTATATATATATAGAATACATGCGAGTGCTATATATCTGAGTTACATAGTCATTCTATATATATTTAGCTCGTGAGTTGCTTTCCAAAGTTCACTGCACCTTCGTGCGAAAGCAGTTAACTATTTGACGTAGCGCAATGTCCCTCTCCCCCTGTACCAACCTGGCAAGATTAACATACCTGTGAGATGCTGTATTCGCTACATTGAAGCTCTATCTTTAGCTTATCTCCTTTTCTCAAAATTACTCTTCACTTGAAGAGTTTTATTCGAACAGGTCGTTAGACCTTGAATAGATTTCAGTAGAATATTATTGATAGGATTTAGGAAGTTAGAGTTGGCTTAACCCTTTAACGACATTTTTGCAGTGGTTTGACGTACTCTAGACATGGTGAATCTAAATTTATAAGTACTCAATGTGTAAAACAAATTTTTAAAGAATTTTTCTACCCTTATAAGCCATCTTCAGATGAAAAAACCACCCCTAATGTATCAAAAATTGTTATCTCGACTCTTGTAAAATACAACTCTAAATTAAAAAATAAGTATTTCAGGGCATGTCGTTATATTGCCAGAGACTTACCGATCATTATTGCCATTATAAACCACCCCTAAATTTAGAAAAATGACGCTTAAAATCTTAAAAATTAAAATAAAATTTCCAGTTATTTAATCGTGAATTGAATTGAAGAATACATACTCCAGAACATGTAAATATATTTTTAAAACTCTGAAACCATCACAATCCTTATAAACAATCCCTATATTAAAAAGAGAGCTTTTGAAAATTTTCAAATTGTAATGTCATTTCTTGTTATTTTATCCTACTCTAAATTGAAGAATGAGTACTTCGGTAGATGTAGGTAACAAACCATTACAGTACTTATATACCACCCCAAAATTTAGAAAAATGACCCCTATAATCTGAAAAATTAAAATCCAATTTCCAGTCATTTTGTCACGAAGTGAATTGAAATAAACATACTCCAGAACTTGCAAATTTATTGTAATAGTATATTGAGCAACAAGTGCGGGCAGTCGGTGGCCCCGCACGAGTTGCTCATACTATTTTTTTTTATAAGTGCGTAACAAATGCTACTTTGAACGTCTATTTTTTGCGTGAAATAATCTATGATATGAAGTTGTACACACTGCAATTATGGTTTCGTGGGGAATTCATCATTTTTCACTTGTTAAACAGACGTTTAAAGTAGCATTTGTTACGCACGTATGAAAAAAAGAACTTTGAAACCATCACAACCTTTATAAACTACTCCTGAATTTAAAAAAGCGCTTCTGAAGGTTTTAAAATTATAATGTCATTTCTTGTTATTTTCTTCTGCTTTAAATTGAAGAATAATTACTTTGGTGGGTGTAGGTATGTTTTAAGAAACTTATCGATCATTACTGCTCTTATGAACCTCCCCTAAATTTACAAAAATGACCCTTTAAAATCTAAAAAATTAAAATACAATTTCTAGTTATTTGATCATGAAGTGAATTGAAAAATATATACTCCAGAACATGTAAATATATTATAAAGAACTCTAAAAACCATTACAACCTTTACAGACCACCCCTGAATTGAGAAACAGTGGCACTGAAGATTTAAAAATTATAATGTTATTCCTTGTTATTTTATTCTGCTCTAAATTGAAGAATGAGTACTTCGGTAGATGTAGGTATGTTTTAAGAGACTTTCCGATCATTACTAGCCTTACAAACCACCCCTAAATTATAAAAAACATCTATGTACAAGAACTTAAGAAATATTAGAAATATATTTTGCAAATAATTTTAATGTTTCAAAATATATTATATGAACTAAGAATGAACAAGATGCTCTTTTTAGAAGTATTACCACAGTTAGTTTTCGGCATATTATTACTGTTGGGGGTAGTTTTTTTCGGACCTTTTTGACACATAATTCCTATGTCCTTTCTATATATATATATGTGTGTGTGTGTGTGTGTGTGTGTGTGTGTATGTGTGTATATGTGTGTGTGTAT
>JBAGKK010000069.1:474105-491299 GCA_037177015.1 Euceroptres primus
GTATAATGATAATTTATAATTTATAATTTATTTATTAATTTAAATTTATAATTTATAAATATAATATATAAATAATAATTTAAAAATATAATAAAAATTAAATTTGTTGGTTTAAATTAATTTTAATTATAAAATAAATTAATTATTAAATTATAAATTATTTATATTTCAATCAGGTCTAAATTTTATACTTGTATATATAATAAAAAATATATATATATATATATATTTTTAATTTTTAAATTATATATATATTTATATATAAATTATATATATATATATATTTAAAATTTTAAATAGTCCGGTGTCCTTATAACGACATTATTTCATTTGTCCTTTGGTTAAATTAATTTATGTTATACAGAAAAATCTGAAGTGTTAATTAGAACCGATTTTCGGTAGTGATGCACTAGACAAGAATTTCTTGATTCTCGCTTGATAATGATTGATTTTTTTTAAATCTTGAAGGTGGATAAATTTGGAATTCCACTGTTTACTCTTGGCTTGCCTTGTTTTAAAAAATCAAGAACAAACGAGTAAGACTCTTGATTTCAACTGTCACTTGAATATTTCGAACTGACAGACCCAAAGGGTCATGAACTTCCAAAAAATGAATAATTAAATCAATATAAAAAAGGTAAAGCATGAAAACCAAAAGAAATTGAGAAAAAGCAATTTGAACTGTCACTTGAATGTGTGAAATTGTCACACAAAAGGACATAAATTCTTTAAAAAATTATTCCTAAAATTAATAAAATGAAACCTCAAAAAACAAAATAACAGAAAAAAGCAGGGGAACCAACCAAATCAGAAACTGAAAAGTAAAAAATAATATAAAATTAAAATTCAGGATTATATAATAAATATGAAACTAATAAAAATTAACTAACGAACCTAACGCAATAGTGTGTCAAATGGATCGAGTTCAGCAAGTAAAAAAAAGCTAAACCAGCCGCGGAGTCAAGTTGAAGGAAGTTTTAGAATTTGGAACTGACGAAAATGGACAAAAATTTTTCCAAAGTGTTCTGTATGCCAAAAATTAAAAGCAGTTGAAAAAATTATAAAGATGAAGAATAGCAACACATCGGGCGTAAAGAGACACATAGAAAATGTTCATGAGAACCTGTATAAGGGGATTTATGGTGGTATAATATCACGAAAATAGATAATAATTTCAAAAATAATTTTAGAGTTTTAAAAATTTGCAAAAAATAACCCTTTTTTCATTCAGCCCTAATAGAAATTTAATATTTATACTAGTGTATAATTTGAATCTTTGAAAAAAACCTACATTTTATTAAACTATAATTTAACTCCAAAATCTGTAAAATAAAAGACTTACAGATTTCGGAGTTAAATTATAATTTAATGAAATGTATGTACTTTGCACAGATTCCAATTATAGTGTAAATTATACACTATAATTATATTAAATCCTTAATTAAATGTATGTACTTTGCACAGATTCCAATTATAGAGTAAATTATAAACTATAATTATATTAATCCTTAATTATATTAAATCCAATTATATTAAATTCTTATTAAGGCGAAATGAAAAAAGATTACTTTTTGCAATTTTTTAAAACTATGAAAACATTTTTGAAATTATTATCTATTGTCATGATATTAAACCCTTTTTTAAAAAAATCTTTTTGAATTTGTAGCAGTTAATAATGATTTTATGCATGTTTATCAATTTTCACATATTTATGACAGGGGAAGCATAAGTTATATTTATAAGTTGAAACCGAGGGGTTAAGCACTAACAATTTTGATGTACACCTGAATTCAGAAAAATTCAAGGTGAATTCAAAAGAATTTTAAAAATTAATACAAGGAGAATTCAAAAAAATAATTCAAAAAATACAAAATGAATTCAAAAGAATTCAAAGATTTCGAGGTGAATTCAAGATGAATTCAACATAATTCAACATAAGAATGCAAGGTAAATTTAAAAAAAAATGATTCAAAAGAATTCAAAGAATTCAAGTTGTATTCAAATAATTTAAGGTGAATTTAAAGAATTCAAGATGAATTCAAAAGAATTCAACATAAGAATACAAGGTGAATTAAAAAACATAATTCAAATAATTCAAGGTGCATTCAAATAATTTAAGGCGAATTCAACGAATTCAAGGTGAATTCAAAGAATTCAAGATGAATTCAAAGAGTTCAGGATGAATTTAAAAGAATTAAAAATAAGAATACAAGGTGAATTCAAAAAAATAATTCAAAAGAATTCAAAGAATTCAAAGTGCATTCAAATAATTCAAGGTGAATTCAAAAGAATTCAAAGGAATTTGAAAGAATTCAGGAACAAGTGTACACCTGAATTCAGTAGTTGTTAATCCGTCGGTTAACCCTAATCACTCACTCCTCTGAAAAATCACATTTCTCACATGGGGTCTAAAACACGCCAGCTAACTTTGAAACGTTGTGACACTGATTCTATGCAAAGTTTTGACTTGAAAAAAATTCTTAGACAAAATTTAACATTTCGGAAATGGGCTTAGATTTTCTTTAACCTAAAATTTATTTGAAGATGTATGAAATATTTTAAAGTGTCGAATTGTTTTCAAAAAAATTTTTTTACAAAAAAATTCATAACTTTTATAATTTGGAACATTTTTGCCTGCAAGTTTTTTTAACGTTTATTTATACGTTGTAATTGGTGTTGGAGTCTTTTAGACTCACAATGAGTGATTAGGGTTAAAACCCTTCTTAAATTCCAATCAATATTACATTTTTTTATTCCACTTGAATACCATTGTCTCATTTTATATTAATATAATGTGAAAAGGATTTTCTATTTTTTTAATCGTTTTTTTTAATGATCAATTATTTTCTGACTACTTTAAGCCAGAAAATATTAAACTTCAATTTACTCTCCGAATCTGAATTAGTCAAATATCACTCAACATCAAAAACTCAATTTTAGCTATGGAAATTAGAAGAATTTTACTGGCAATCAATGAAAAACAACTGAAATCTATTGAAATTTCAGAAGTTTTCCAATGATTGACAGTAGAATTCTACTAACTGGCATAGGTTAAATTGAGTCACTGATGAAATATTGAAATTTGACTAATTTAGATTTAGAGAGTATGATCATAGGTTTGAAATATTCAAATTCAGTTCAAATGTTTTAAAGAACAGATTTTGAATAGTTTTCTTTTTTCCTACTGGGATGGAATTTAAGCAAGAAGAATTAAAGAAACTTTTAATCTACTGGGTGGTCCAAAAACATTTGCCATTTAGTTTCTTTGATGACGAGCACACGAAGAATGTATTTTACTACTTAAGAATAAGTGATGCAAGGGAACCAAAGCGAGCACAAGTGAAAAATTTAATATTTGGACGTTTTGAAGAAGTGCAAAAAATCGCATTAGAAATTTTGCAGAAGAATAGTTCCAAAGTATCGTTTACCGTGGATGGTTGGAGTTCAATCAACGGAAAATTTTTCTATGGAATCTATGGAATCACAGGTCACTTTTTAAGTGAATTGTGTTATTTTAACACATATTATACCTAGATACAAAATTTTAAAAATGTGAAAATTAAAAGCAGTTAAGCTATAGAGTATTTTCTCCTACGATCTAGGAGGAAATAGGTTATAGAAGGTTATTTTTCTTTAAAAATTTCTATTTACATCTCTTATAGTTCTCATTCTATGAAATTTTACATCAATTTATACATGATGTTGAAAATCCTGCGACTGAAATCCCCTGAAATTCATAAAAATAAATGCAGGTGGATTTATTAAAAAAATTACGAGATTCCATCTTGGTCTTGCTTGACATCTCAAGAATCTTGGTTACAACTAGCAAGACAAGAACAATTTTTCTTAACAGGCGAGAAAGATTCTTGATCTTGATGTTTTTTTTGTCATTTCTCTTTCGAATACATCACTAATTTGCAATTTCCAATGGAGATGCAACAAAAAGGAACCGCCAAAAATGACGCCACTTTCTACGTGATTTCCCTATGAACCATTACAACTTAAGCAAAAAGGATCCTCCAGTTTTTCTGTTTAAGAATATTTTTTCTGTAATCCTTAATTTTAGATACCTGTTGGTCGGCAAGTTTTAAAACAGTTTTTTTCTTGTTGTTTAAAGTGAATTGTACTTGAAGGAAAGCATCTCTGAACATGAATAATCGCAAGGGGTGAAATTGTTGGTTGGACCCTTGGTGTCCTAACAAGGTCTGAAGTAGGGCTTCCGGGGAAAAACTGAGAATTTCCATTTTTGTCATTTTAATTATTTCTTCGCCGCAGTGTCCCCTTAACACGGTGGGAAATTACAAAAATAACGCTTGTCCCGCAGCAGTCAGCGTGTATACCGCGGGGTCGACAGGGTGACGCGTAGTTAAGTAAAATTAAGCTAAAATTTTCGAGCGGTTCTGACATACACGTATATTTCACCCTTTTTCCGTCTCACGGTGGCAGTCGGGTTATAAGGGGATGTCCGCCCTCACCTAATGTACGTTACACTTCGTGTCGTCCCTCGCTGACCCGCCGGCATTAAATATTTACTTTTCAATGAATATGCAAATATAATTATTTACGCGCAATTTAGGCGTTTTTACGCACCTCGCGCGACGATTCTCTACCCTCTTGGCTCTCGACTTTTCCTGAAACTTGCTACAATTTTAGTCTCTAATACATTCGAAGTGCAGTCAAACAAAAAAACAATATCCAGTATTTAAATCGCAACTACGATTTTTCCAAGTGTATTTTAATTTTGTAATAAAATTTTAATTAATGGAGTCAAGTTTTGGGTTTGATTAAATTTTCATGATAATTTGATGATAGTCAAAATAGGAGTTTCCCTTTGCGGAATTAACCTTTAACGTTAATTATCTGTTGAGAAAGGGGAGGAAAAGCGGGTGGTAGATGAACGGCTTCAAAGAACCGAGTGTTTAGCTGGAATATCTTTCCACAGGGCTGCACATTGGTGACCAGGGTAGGGCGAGAGGATGGTGGTTTGTGGTCGGTGGAGAAACCAGGGATGAAACCACCTTTAGCCCCATAATAACCGTCTTCCATATCTACCTCCGGGTGCATTTTGACTGATTTTTAAATTAAAATATAAGACTTTAAAGGACTCAGCTTTTATAAAATGAAATTCTAAATTTCGCAGTGTAGAATTCCAAAATAGGTTTAGCTCTTCCTCAAAGCCCATACACGTAATTGATGGCAAGATCCCTCGTATGTGAAATAGGTAACTTGGATGAGTTTGAAAATCCAAAATTCCAAGGGGAAAGGGGTTAAAGTGCACTTTGAATCCTTCGGGACACGTGCTTCAAAATACGCAATAACTTTCTCTCAAGTACAACCCTCTCAAGTAAAACCCTCTCATCTCTAACGGAAGCCACCGCAACAAGCGTGACGTACCCTTGACAAGAGTACGAGTCATTCCTGAAGTATTAACCTCACATTCTTGTGGAGCTAGGAAGTTGGCGAAGAGAGCAAATGGTCTGAGAATATTATACAAAAAAATTATCTTTAATAATTATTCATTATTTTCAAATTTCCTGGGCCCCACCTGTATGAGCCGAAAATATAAGTTTATAAGATTCATGTAAAAATTCATTGTAATAAAATATCTCGGAAATTACCTCAATATTAAGTTTCACTTTACAATATATTCGATTTCTAAAATTGGACTTTCAATAAACCTTAATAATCATCCTCCCAGGGCCTGGGAAGCTAATTTTGTCAAATGAAGTGGTCGAATGAAGTCAAAAAAACGTCAAATGATTGTGAAATGGTAGGAATTAGAGATTATGAAAGATCCATGCGTACGGAGATTCGAAACCTCGACAGTAGTCTTTTCAAATTAATTTCTAAAGCTGTGCTTTACTTCGCACGAACATCTTTTCGCCCAATGAAATAAGTGATTCAAATCCTCTTATTCATTCAAAGAGACCTTATTCTATCTAAAAAATAATTCTTTTGCTGATTATGGATCACTTTTTATAAGAAATGATTTCAATGAAAATGAATAATTTTAATAATTTTTTAGTTCTAAGTTTTCAAAACCAGGGATTACAATGGCTCAGTAGTTAACGGGGAAAAAATAACGGTTAATTAACAAAAGTCATCTGCTCAAATAGGGATAGCTTTTTACATTCTCATCATCATATGAGAATGTATTGGTTTTATTTTCTGTTATATTCACAGAAATTTCCATCAAATCAACAGAAAAGCGTGTAAAATCCAAGAGCTTGACAGAAATTTCTGTAAATATGAACAAAAAAATCTGCTATCCCTATTTTAGCAAATGACTTTGCTAATTTAACCGATTTTTTTTCTTCGTGTTCAATTTGGGGAAAAAATGAGTCTTTTTAAGAGTTTTTTTTTGTTGGTTAATTTTAATCTTTTAAAAACACCGAGGGAGACAATAAACGTTATTAAATGCGTAATTTCCAGATAATTATAGATTCGTTAAATCTTCTAAAATCCCTCAAAATATTCTTTTACTTCCATGTCCTTCAAAAAATATAGGTCAAAAGTACGTAATTATCGCAAATAGAGAAGATACAACTTTTGTTCACTAATTTATTCACAACAATCCAAAAAAATTTTGTATGCAGTTAACACTGTTAGTCGACATTTTTATTGAGTTTCTGCCTCGACTCTGGCGATTTTTAGTCAGGTCAGAAAATTTCCAATAAAATGACAGCCATGAAAAAACCAAAAAAAAATTTTTATTTTGTTTGTTAAATAAAAAATTTTTCAAGAAACTTTTCTGAAAGTTCGGACCGTGAAACAATGCATAATTTCATAGACTTTCATTTAAAAAAAATTTCAAATCGGATAAAAATTGTGGGCTGAAAATTGATTTGTCCATAGGCACCTTTCTTGCCCAACCTCTAAAAGTCCGCCTAATAATGAATAGAAAATTCGTGAATGGTAGACACCCTTTTGTTAAAAATATGTTTCAAAAGACTAGGTCTTAAACCTCCATAGAGTTTCTTGAAAAAAAATTAAAATAGACTTTTTATAACATTTTATTCATAATATTACCACTGTAATTAATTATGTAACTGTGTTCTTAAATTTTTTGTAATTTACTTACCACGCTGTTTTTTTCATCATAATTTTATTCTCAGAAAATGATGTTAAACAAAGTTAGGTTTAATTTTGTAAATAAATGCATAAATTTAAGCAGATAGTATAGAAACTGACTGTCCGATAATTGAAGGGTGGCAGTACAAAACTGATAAAAATTTTGTCGAAAATGGGTTTTTTGTATAAACAGTTCTTAAAAAATCAAATACACGTTGTGTTAAAAGAATTTCTTCGAAATCTCAGTACTAAACCTTTAGTACCCACTTTGGCATAAGGTTTCTGACAGTTTTTTAAAAATAACTTCTACAATTTTAATACAAAAAAATCTGAGAAAATTTGACAAGCATAAATGCACCTTAAAGAACATTTTCCGGACAGAAATCAAAAAATTCTGAGAAAATTTGACAAGCATAGACGCATCTTAAAGAAGGTTTTCCAGACAGAAATTAATTAACAAAATTTTTTCTTTAGTTGCAAAAATTGAAGAACTGAATTTTCCAAAAATTCCATTTTCTAAAGTAATTTGATTTTACCTAAATTTAATATTAATTAGTGAAATTGATATCTTAAAATTATCAAAGTTTATTCATAAAAAATATAATTTTCTTTTTTTATTATACTTTCAGCGAAAAAGTGTTTTCCATTGAGATATCGTCATACTAAATCTTGATTTTCTGGGAAGAGAATAATTTTTTTTATCAAACATTTTGTATTCTTATTCAACATCCCCATATCTTGGAGTAAATTTCTAGTCTTGTAAAATATTGAAAATTCGATTTTTAATCGCTATCCAAAGCCGATTTTAAAATGATGAAATTTTAAAATTATGAAATTCTATTCCTAAAATTCACAATCGATTTACTCGAAATTGGCTAACTTCTTTACAACAAACTTTATTCATTTGTATTCAGCAGACCAATATCTAGGGAGCAAGTTTTGATTTTTTTAAAACTGAAAATTGCATTTTTTATTGCAATCCGCAGCCGAGCTTGCTCCAATTTTTGGTTAGTGCCACTTGGAGATTATCAACTTCCACATCTATTTCTTTGAAACTGGATAACTTTTTCCAGTCACATTTTTTTGGCCTCAATTTAGAAACACTTCAGATCGGGAGATGACTTTTATTTTATCTTTAAATATTGATTTCGACTTCACAGAATGTTTTTTCGTTCTCCTGCAAAATTCACATTTTGTTGGTTATCTAGTTTTTTACTGTCACCTTTCAATTTAGAGTTTATAGAAAAATTAAAAGTATGTAACTTACAAAACTTAAAAATATGTCACTTACATGTCATGTCAGAATGCTTATCAAAAATCAATCAAGTAAGTAAATTTAAATTAATAATAAGAACCGTTATCAAAAATCAACCAAGGAAATTTAAATTAATAATAACTATAAAATAATAATCAACTAACCCGAAATCAGCTAAGGAAATTTAAATTGATAATAATTAAAAAATAATAATTAAGTAAAAGAAAGAATTGCAACATATCTTTAAAAACTAACCTTGTACTTTTATTTATTTTCTAACGTTTTTACACATTTTCCTAATTTGATTATCATTTTGTCTTACATTATTATAATTTTATAATACTTCGGAACAAAAAAAGTCGTCCACATTATGGAACTCGATTTGATGCCAGCTTTCCGAGGAAGAAACACTGCGAATATAAACACTGATTCCGTTTTATCCTCTTGACTTAATGTTATCGGTGACATTTTAAATATTACCAGAAGGCCTGAATTTAACAAAATTGGCATTTGCAAAATCAAAAGTAAAAAATGATAAGTGAGAAGTGACAAATGACAAGTGATAAAATTACGTAATCGTCCCCCAGTTTGATTTAGAATCTACTCTCTAAATCTGAAACTGAATTTTCAGCGATTTTATTCAGTGAACCATTTCTAGCTAATTCATCAGTGGATTTTGACTGAATTTCAGTGACATTGACTGAAATTCAGTCACATTGACTGAAACTCAGTCAAAATTCACTGATGAATTAGCTAGAAATCACTGAATTGAAATGATAACTGAAATTCAGTCAAAATCTACTATTGAATTAGCTAGAAATGGGTCACTAAATTATATCAGTGCAAATTCAGATTCAGCTTTAGAGAGTATTCAGTCTGTAACTTATTTGTCTAATCCGAGTTCAATAATCGTAACTTGGTCTCTGAACGAACCGCGATAATGAAGGGTGGTGTTTAGTCGGGATTCCACTCGACTTGTTCATGCATCTCTTTACACCTTCCTTAGTTTCTCCCTCGGTCTCTTTCACACCAGCCGACTAGACCCTTAGTTTTCTTCATCTCCAGCTTCCATTCCCAGACCATATCTCTTTCTCTGAGTACCACTCCTTCAGCACGCATCAGAAGTCCTACTTCATTAAGTCGGTAACACTTCTTCGTACCAGGCTTGCCTTAGGTTTGCCTTACGTCTCAGCAATGTAAGAGAGAGTAAGATTAATTGCATTCCGTCGAAAGGAGGCGTATTTTAAAGCAAACCACCGCCACTCGGAGAGCAAAGGAGAAAGAGGGTCACTACGATTTGATTTTGAGAGAACAAGATGGAAAGAGATGCTGGAAGTGAAGAGAGAGTGGGGTTAAGAGACGATAGAGACGGATTCGAAGCAGAGTGAGATTCCTACCACTGATGGAAGGGACTCAGATGCTAGAGGATGGGAAAGACAGTGCCTAAGGCCTTGTTGTATTTATCATATAATTACCATAATAGAGCCCCAAGTCCCCATCCAGCAAAAACCCCCACCCATGACCACGACCGCAAATTGGAAACTCTCGAATACATTTTCCCTCCTTCGCAGGACCAAGACGCTTTCTGCTGAATGCTCTCCCAAACTCATCTTTTCGGATATTATTAGATTATAAGGGAAATTATAAAATGATTGGAAGATAAAGGGGTTTAGCCATTTTTATAATTAGAGCTTTAAGGTAATTTTATGAGAAATATATATTTTTGATAGTATTATCTCTAAGCTTCTAGTCTTAATAATTTATTTTCGGAGCAGAAGAATGGAGTGAGGCCATGCAGCCCTGAGGGTTTATGAGATCATTTCTCTTGCCCAGTGTCAATCCTCATGGAATAAATTTATTCTCCAAACGAGACTTTGTTGGTTTGAAGGTCAATTCAGTTATTCAGTAGTTGTGAAGTCATCGACTGCTAGAAGCTTTAGGATCGCGAGAAATCCGTATGAATGAATATATTCTCGAGAAAAGGGGGAAAAAAGAGAGAAAAGCTTCAGGCTACCTATGGTGTAATTTGCGAGGCAACTTTCCGAGTGCCGGCTGCTGTAGTATCGGATCAAAGGCGACACGAGCAATTTATATCGATTGCTTATTCCCAGACACTTGGGTCGCTCCCGCATCTATTTTCAAGGCCTATTTCCAATTGGTTGTTTTTTTCTTTTCTCAATATTGCCCACGACGTTCGACTGTATCCAAATCGCGTGATCTCTACTTTATTTCACTCCAATGGAGTCAGAGACCGAATTCATTCTTTACTTTTTCCCTCACCGAATATTTTCTTTCTATTTTTCATTTCATTTTTTGTTTATTTATTAGATTTTCAGTATGCAGTATCAGGCACAAATATGAGACTTCACTCGCATCTCATCAGAAAAGAATTCTTGTCTTTTACATTTAATTACTTAGGAAGGAAATGGGACTGTAACTATAGCACATTATTTCCTTCTAAGAATTAAAAAAAGGGTCGATTTAGGAGAATTTTGAAAAAATTCATAGCGGTACTTTAAAGCATAAGCTTCGAAATGAGATCTAGAAACTCCAAACATCTTTACTAATTATCTAGTAATAAACACAAATATGCCATCATATTTTTATTCTTGCGAGATTCCATGAATATGCAGTAGAATATGAACAAGGAGATCTTGGATCTCACGGGGGTTAAGCCACCCCAACCGTAAAAAAATTCGTATTGTCTTACAGGTCAGATAAAAAATTTCTAGTTTTGCTGAAATATCGTAGAAAGTGGTCAGAAAAGGTAATAAAATGAAAAAAATATAGAAAAGTTGAAACTTCCTGCAGTTTCTATTGCAAATATTTCGTGGATTTAAAGAAAAATAATGACGAACATTATTTTAAAAATATTGGCAACAAAATATATGACATAAGGCACCCTTAGTAGTCAAAAACTACCCCTTTTAAATTTTGCATGATAGATTTCTTATTTAAAGAAAGAAACTTTTATTAAAAATACGTATAAAGATGCATGAAAAAATATATAAAGATACCATGTATTGTATGAATGGTTAATAACACCCGTAAGACAGAATAAATTACCCCTAAACATAAAAAAATTATATTTTCTCGTATAATACATAAAAATAATTTTATTTTTGCCTACAAATTGCAAACTGTCGCCAGAAAAGGTGAGGAAATGTAAATGTATAGAAAAGTGGAAAAACTACTTAAATAAAATTAAAAAATTTCATTTAAAATCTTATTTTTTATCGTAGTTTAAATATTATAATGTCTAATACTCTGAAGCATACATATGTTCTGAATAATACATTGAATTATTCTATTCGAAATGATACAAATAATTCTATTAGAAGCTGTAAGAAGCTCAAGAAATAAATTTTTGTTTAAAAAAGGGTTATTTTTTTGCTTTCTGAGGGTGGGTTTTCCACTTTCCGTACATTTTTATTTTCTTACCTTTTCTGACGATAGTTTACAATTTGTACATGAAAATAAAATCATTTTTTTGTATTGCACGAGAAAATATAATTCTTTTACGTTTAGGAGTAGTTTATTCCATCTTAGGGGTGCTACTAACCATTCATACAATACATGGTATCTTTATATATTTTTTTATACATCTTTATACGCATTTTTTATAGAAATTTGTTTCATTAAATAAGAAATCTATCATAAAAAATTTAAAAGGGGAAATTTTTTACCAATAAGGGTGCCTTATTTCATCTATTTTGTAGCAAATATTTTTTGAATAATGTTCGTCATTATTTTGCTTCAAATCCACGAAATATTTGCAATAGAAACTGCAGAAAGTTCGAAAATTCATTTTTTGTTCAAAAAAAGGATATTAAAGGAACTTCATTTTTTTAGCCACTCTAATATGCATTGAAGGCAATAAAAAAATTTTGGGAACAAGGGGCACCTTTTTTGTTTCTCGCTATTAGTTAAAAATTTTATTAAACTGCAATTAATTATTTATTAAAATTAATCAATAATTTTTATTTTATATCATGATGCAATGATTCGTTAATTCTTTTTCATTTGAGTTAACTTTAATTTGGTTTCCAATAAAACTTTGATTTGCGGCAAAAATTTATTTAAAATTTCGATATTTCATGATCAAAATGTTCAGTCATATATCAAATATATATTATTTATTATCAAATTTTAAATTAACACATATAATGTGTTTTTAAAATGCATACTCTACATATGTACATTAAAAAATCGAATCAATGGATTAATTTATGTAATTATTGTTAGTAAAATATATAAATTAAATTACTGGAACGTAAAATAGAACGTAAACAGCGTTAATACTCTTTAAATAAACATTAAACCGACAAAACTAAAGATCGGTGATAAAATTATCTAGGTTGACCTAGTTTTCTGACTTCTCTGTGCATTTTTAAAATTAATTGTATTTGATGAAGAAATTTCGAAATTTTAAATATATTTTTGCCGAAATTCAGAATTTTATTGTCTTCAAACAGCCGGAAAGTGAAATTTCGGTAATTTGCATTTGATGTCCAAGTTTCAAAAAACTTTTTTTCAGAACTTTTTGAGAGCAGCAACTTTCCTCTCTACACTTTTTTGTACCTCGTTTTGTTTTTGAAAAGATGCGAATTTTCATTTTTCAGAAAAAAACATTTTTTTTCTCCTTTCCAAGTTGCGGGCACAAGATAAACTCTTTTGGGATATATTCACCACGTTAGGACTAACTTAGAAAAGAATTAGGAAAAATAAAAACAATGGGGTTTTTGAGAAAATCGCGTTTAAAAATTTTCAGAAAAACCGCAGCCATTTTGTCAATTTTTACAATTTTTGAAAATTTTTCAACGGTTTTCGAAACAGAGCCAAAAAATCTATCTGAATCAAAAAGAGAGTGTCAAATATCTATTTTATTTTGGAAACTATAACATTTAAAAAAAAATTTCAACAAATTTTTGATAAATTGCGTCCCCAACTTTAAAAGTTCAAATACTCATAACTTTGTCAAAAGAATTTGTTTATCATATGGGAATGCACAGTCTGCCTGATTTGAAATGAATGCCTCCTTTTTATATGAAGAACTTGGACTTGAAAAGGTTTCCATGAAGGTTCCTGTAGAGGAGTTTTCAACTTTCACAGAAAGCTTTACGAGTCGAAAATGCGAAAAATTTTCGTTTCTTGAAAATTTTTGCAAAAAAGAATCAATTTTCTTATAATTTAAGATCAACCAAAACCAGTTCAAAATGATTTGCAGCAAAAATGAACAAATTATATAAGACCCTGATTATATCGGGTTTCATTCGAGATATAGAAATCGTGCTCAAAGTTAAATGTACATCACGTGATTAAATTTATTTATACATAGTTGTTATTCCTAGAGAAATGTGTTTTAAATTGTTCCACTTGCTTAAAGCTTTTAATCTTGGAATTAATGCTTCAAACAAAAACATTTTCATTTGATTCTAAGTATCATTGCTTCCCTGTAGCTAAAAGCAAATTGAAACAGATGAAACAGTTGAAAACATTTTCCTCTAGAAATAGAAACTGAATAAATTTACGTAATGTATAAATTTTAAGGACAATTGATTTTAATGTTGAACTCACGTTATTTTTCCTTCACTGCTAGAATTGACGTTAAATTTAATATACGCATAATTTTTAATATTAATTTACATGTATCTTAATTTTAATATACTGTGCCTTTAAAAATTTTAGAGATGTTATTTTGTCGACCAGGGAGAAATAATTAGAGAAGAGATGTAAGTTTTGCAGATTACTGGTCCAAGATCCTGGACCAGTAATCTGCAAAACTTACATCTCCTTCTCTAATACTGCATCTTTGCTTAGACTAAGATATAATATAACTGTATATTAATCTTAGACTAATATAGTATATTAATATTAATTATATAGTATATGAATATAGCATATTAATCTTAGATTAATATACAATATTAATTAATATTATATATACACAATACTAATTAATATTATATACAATATATCTACAACATTAATATAAATATAATTGTATATTAATCTTAGATAATTATTATACAACGTATATTAAACTTAGTACAAATTTATATTATTACTAATACATTATAAAATCAAAATTATCAATTAATTTTAATAAATACTTAATTGCAATTTAAGAAAGTTTTTACGTCAAACAGAGAAATAAAAAAGGTGCCTCTTGTTCCCAACATCTTTCCAAGCCGGTCCTGCTTCAAGTTCTAAACATGCGACGATCAAGCCTTTTCTCGCCTTCACTGCATATTCATGGTGTCTCGCAAAAATAAAAATATGATGGCACATTTGTGTTTTTTACTATATAATTAGTAAAGATATTTGGAGTTTTTAAGTTTCATTTTAAAGCTTATACTTTAAAGTACCGCCATGCTTTTTTGCAAAATTCTTCTAAATCTTTTCTAGATTTTTCCAAAAATTGAAAGAAGGGTCGAAAATTTGTCACCTGGCACATTATTTTCTTCTAGTTTTCTTAATTTATATCTTGCCTAAAAATTTTCCAAAGTGACTCACATATGGCTCTTTCAACGCAAAATTTCTTAATCGTTTCAATGCTTTTAGGCAAAAGTTACAGTTACCGTTCCCGAGTAATTAAATGTTAAAGACAAGAATTCTTTTCCGATGAGATGCGAGTGAAGTGGTTTCATACTCGTGACCGGTACTATACTTTAAATTTTGGTTTTTATCAAAATACTGAAAATTTTAAAGAGGTTCTTTGGTAGTTTAAATGGCTTCTTTGCTGATAGTTTATGGTAGTTTAATTGCTGATAGTTTATGGTAGTTTAATTGCTGATAGTTTATGGTAGTTTAAAGGGCTCAAGAGCTGATAAATCAATTTCGAGCCAATTTAATTAGAGGAAATGGTGACAATCCAGCACACTGATAGCAAGTAAGCTAATTCTCTGGAAGCAGGGGGAAAGTGGCATGAGCGTAGAATCATTATAAATAGTCATAATTACAACAGTCGCGCGTACTTGATTCAATTACACTGATTAACGTTGTACGTTGCACCTTCCACCCTGGCTGCAGCAAGCGTACCCCGTAGCAACCAACGGTAACCGGTATAGTAACCGGAACTGGTTTCCGAGGGGCGCGTAAAATATACGCCGTATCCTGGCTAGGATCCCAGGACTTCGTGCCTGGCAAGGTATTATGCTTATGCATAGACAAGTTATAGCGTGGCTAATATGATTATCTCTTCGACGAGAGAGTAAGAGGAGACACTGGAAAACCTACCTCGCCCTTCATTTAAAGGAGAATCCCACTTATATTAGTTTAGACCCATGGAGAATATTTTTAAACGATAAATAATTAAAGAAAAAAAAAGAAAGAAGAAAAAGAAAGAAAAGGGAAAAAGTCGATTGATAATTAAACATTTATCGCATTTATGAATTTTTGAAAAGACCTGTGGTTTAATAAAAGGTAAGAGAAGACTGAGAAGGGAAAATAATATTAATGGCGCTAGCGAAATCTGGAGAGATTCGGGGGATTTGTCGCGGTTCGGATCGAAGTCGAATAAATTAGCTTCAACGTGGAACGCGAGCGAGATATAAAATTTTGAATATGAATGGCCAGTTTTGCATTTGTAATGAGCTCTTATTCCCGAAACAAAGCACTGCTGAGGAGAACATATGTAGATGAAGGCGACGCGATGAGAAGCTAGATATTTGAATTTTTCTTATAAGTTATTACCGTTTTATTATTTACCATCAATCCGATTAATTAAAGTCCTATTGAAAAAAGATTCTGTAATTCATGATTGAATTATCTTACGTCCACAGAAAAAATTCTTCGATTCAAGGATGATTTTTCTGCTTCAATTCACAAACTATTCTATTAACTTGAGAATTAACCAATAAATGGCTTCAAATTGCGAATGAGAATAAAAGAAATCAACATTCAATTCAAATAAATATATTAGAGTCAAAATCTGGCATCGTTTCGGTCAAGTAGGCCCTTTTAAAGCCTCTCGTAAATAATCTAGAACAACATTAAAATTGAAACTATATAATAAAATTAAAACAATATGTGTGAAAATTGCTAATATAAAGAGTGGAAACCTCCAATAAATATATCAAATGTACTTACAGATTAAAAAATATCAACTAATGTGTACATCACATAAAATCAATCGAACATAAATCGTGAATAAATCAGAATAACAATTGGAAAACACTGCTCTCCCGCTTTATTTACCTCCAGTAGACGCGTTCCAGGAATTTTCGCCGATGATGAGAGGTCCAAGGGGACGAGAAAGCTGAGTTAGGAACTCAGCGGAGTTTTACAAGTACCGTAGCCACAAAGCGGGCAGTACCCTAAGCGGATAATTTCGTCAGTTCGCTTCAGTTCGTTTTCAGTGTTTTGGTTATGCGTTATATATAATAATTATTAAATAATAACTAAATAAAACTTAAAATTAAATTAAACATTAAATTAAACTTATATTTAAAAAATATTTTTCACTTGTGACAAAAATGAAACAGATAATCATTATCAAGATAATGTACATAAGTTTATGTCGCATTTCAAATAAAGATTTAATTTTGACAGTAACTTTCCATTTTAGAACAATGAAAATAAATTTTCACGTAGACATTTTCTGGCAACAATGATTCAAAATATAAATAAATTTTTTTCGGTGGATCACATTTTTAAAATAATAATCTAATGGTAGAAAAGGAAACCATGTGTGGTAACTTATATATCTCTTATATATTAAAGTTAAAATAACTTTTTTTTATTTTAAGCCAATGTTTATATTTCATGAAACTTAAACGAAACATATAATATGGCTGCCGGTACGTGAGCACGCGCGTTTTTGGTGTCTCACATATCTTCGTAATTTGCGGGTTGTTGTGTACTAGA
>JBAGKK010000069.1:496069-528839 GCA_037177015.1 Euceroptres primus
TTGTACCATAAATTAAAAAAATTACTCAAACGGCGGATTTTTTTATGTAATTTATTTATAAAAATTACGTTTGTCACGAAATGTCAATATTCTGTCTTAGAATATCACTAGAAAACGAATTGAAAAAAAATTTCCAAAAAAATACCCGATCTTTAAAAAATTGCATAAAGAATTAATTTTTTTATGCTATTTGTTTATAACAACAACGTTTGTAATGAATGGAGAATATACTGTTCTGTAATATCTGTAGAAAACCAATTCAAACAAGGTTACAAAAAAATACCGCAAAATTAAAAAAATTGCTCAAACAGCTAATGCAAATGCTAATGCTAATGCTTTGTTTGTGCAATTTATTTATAACAATAAGGCTTGACATGAATAATAATATCCTGTCCTAGAATATCACGAGAAAACCAATTGGAATAAATTTCCAAAAAAAAGTACCCTGAAGTATCAGTAGCAAACCAATTGAAGCAAATTTAAAAAAAAAGTACCATTATTTTCGGAAATTGCCTAAACATTGCACTTGTTTATATTATTTGTTTATAAAAATGAGAAATATACTACCATTTATTTTATAATGTTTGCACATTACTTTACTCTGAATTATAGACAAAAATCACTACATAAAGATTCAAAATCAATACAAATAATTGTTAATACATATAATTGTCAATACATATAATTACAAAATTAATTACTAAATTAATAATTAATTAATTACTAGTAATAATTAATTATTATTTATTAAATTAATAATTACTAAATTAATTACTAAATTATAATCACTAAATTATTAATTATAATACATTAATTATCAATACATATAATTGTTAATAATAAATTATTTATTTATTCTAAACTATCCAATAGTGCTCATCGAATGTTTATTTTTCCATTTCACATTAATGTCAGTCTGAACAATTTATGCATTGTTAATGCATCGGTATCTTAAATATTATAAATTTTTAAAAATTTTACGTTTAAATTTAAAAAAATTAACAACTGTTTTCAAAAGTTCTCTTTATATGAGAGTCTTTTCAAGCCTCTCATATATTTCTTAAGAATTTATTTAGCTTCCATTTAAAGAAAAAGTAATTGCAAATCTGTTTTCAATTTTAGCCGGAATCGTATTTTGAACATTGTTTCAACAATATTCTCCACTGTACAACAGGAAATAGTCAGGAGTTATCACAATTTAAATTTTCCGTTGCTACAAA
Source organism: Euceroptres primus (assembly GCA_037177015.1). Classification (NCBI taxonomy): domain Eukaryota; kingdom Metazoa; phylum Arthropoda; class Insecta; order Hymenoptera; family Figitidae; genus Euceroptres; species Euceroptres primus. Next base: position 497,290 of record JBAGKK010000069.1, read on the forward strand.
AATGTTGCAAACTACAATTGCCTGTTGAATCTAATTTAGTTTTATTTTTGGTATTATGAATCCTAGTATTAAGAAAGTTTAATGCAGGAAGTAAACTGGAGATTGATGGTAAACTAGAAGGGCACCTTAAATTTAGGGTTACAAGTGGCTTGCTCAAGATTAGGCTTGAAATCGAATCTTTAAAAGCGGGAACACGATACTCGTCCATTGAGAAGCTTAAAGCGGCGCTCGAATATCCTAGAATGGGGCGAATAGTCCTTGGGGCAATGCTCAATCTTGGGCGACGACAAGGTGGTTGAACGCGATGACAGAAGACAGCTTCGGAAGGAGGTGAAGCTCTGGCTCTGGGAGGGTTGAGGGGTTATCGCGGAATCGGAATGCGTAATGGACGAGACGATCTCGGGTTACTAATAAGCATCGACCTTCGGAATCGTACCTTCCACCTTTTTCACTCCATCTTTTCCCATTTCTCTCCTCACAATCTAAACATCTTCAACCAGAACACTGTCTTGAATTTTAATACGAAAAATTTCTGTCAATCACTATAAATAATTCATTTATATAATTCCTAAATTGCTTTTAGTATATCTCACTATTGCAGATCTTACATTATAGGCTGTTGTTAACTATAATAATAATAAATAATTTATATATAATAAACTAAAAATGACAGTAGTTCCAATATGATGTTATGCGTCTGAGTAATAATATATAATATTAAACTGAAGGTAGATGGAAATGACGTACTTCAGACCATTGTAGAGACCAGATGTTGATAGACTCCTTTATTTAAAAAATTTATTAACGTTTCGACAGGTAAACTCTCCTCTTCAGGACTAATTGCTCACATCTATATGTATGTTTATTGTTAAAAACGAAGCAAGTTGTCATGGTTAAATATCCAAATTGCTCTCTCTCCTCTCGAATAATAATTAAAAACCTGTGTTCTGTCAAAAACAATATTTTTTATTTAGAATAAGTCATATGTTAGTTACCTTCTTAAGTAATAAAAGTTTTTTGAGTTATTTTATGAATAATAATAAAAAACTTCATTTTTTGGATCGTAGAGACAAAAACACACGTTTTGCTCCACGATTCCATTCGAGAGAGATCTGAGAAAGTCATAAAGAGGAGAGTTTATCTCTCAAAACGTTGACGAATTTTTTAAATAAAGGAGTCCATCAACATGTAGTCTCTACACTGTTTACTCTTGGCTTGTCTTATTCTAGAAAATCGAGAACAATCGAGTAACACTCATGATTTCAACAGCCATTTGAATATTTCTAAATTTCACACGCAAAGGGACATGAACTTCCTAAAAAACTGATTAATTAAATCAATACAAAAAAGGGAGACCATAAAACCAAGAGAAATTGAGAAAGAACGTTTTGAAGTATTACTTGAGTAATTAAAATTGTCATACAAAAGGACATAAATTTTTTTAAAAATCATTCCTTAAATTAATAAAATGGAACCTGAAAAATTAAATAACAGAAAAAGAGCAGGGGAACCAACCACATCAGAAACTGAAAAGTAGAAAATAATATAAAATTCGAATTTAGGATTATATAATAAATATAAAACCAATAAAAATTCATTAACTAATCTAACGCAATAGTGAGTCAAATAAAGATGAAGAATAGGAACCCATCGGGCGTAAAGAGACACATAGAGAGTGTTCATGAGGATCTGTACAAGGGGATTTATGGTGTACCAAATTCCTTCAAATTTAAGGTACATAAAGTTCAAATCAATAACAATTAAATACATCTTGTGTTTACCCTGTCAGAAACATATGAGAAAGTTTAAACAATCAGTTTTAAATTCTACAAATTCGAAAAGATTTCTTTGAAAAAGGGTTTAATAGTACGAAAATAGATAATCATTTCAAAAATGGTTTCAAACTTTTAAAAATTGGCAAAAAATAACCTTTTTTCATTTAGCCTTAATAGTAATTTAATATTTACACTATAATATGATTGGAATCTTTGCAAAATACCTACATTTTATTAAACTATAATTTATATTACAGATTACAGAAATCTTACAGATTTCGAAGATAAATTATAGTTTAATGAAATTTAGGTACTTATTTAATGTAATTTAATATAATAATATAACAATTTAATATAATTTAATTTTAAATTACAGTTTAATAAAATGTGGATACTTTGCAAAGATTCCATTTTTATTATAGTGTAAATATTAAGATACTATTGAGGCGAAATGAAAAAAGGTTACTTTTTGCAATTTTTCACAACTTTGAAAACATTTTTGAAATTAATATCTATTGTCATGCTATTAAACCCTTTTTCAAAATAATTTTTCCGAATTTGTAGAATTTAATAATGAATTTAGGCATTTTTATAAATTTTTATATGTTTATGGCAAGGAAAGCATAAGTAGTATTTATAAGTTAAAACCGAGAGGTTGAGTACCAGCAATTTTGATGTAACCTAAATTCAAGAATTCAAGGTGAATTTAAAAGAATTCAAGGTGAATTCAAAAGAATTTAAGGTAAATTCAAAAGAATTTAAGGTGAATTCAAAAAAATAATAAAAAAATACAAAATGAATGCAAACAATTCAAGGCGAATTCAAAGAATTCAAGATGAATTCAAAAGAATACAAAATAAGAATACAAGTGAATTCAAAAAAATAATTCAAAAGAATTCAAATAATTCAAGGTGCATTCAAATAATTCAAGGTGAATTCAAATAATTTAGGGTGATTTCAAAAGAATCCAGAGAAATTTGGAAGAATTCAGGAACAAGTGTACACCGGAATTCAGTAGTGGTTAATCCCTCGGTTAAAACCCTTCTTGAAATCCAATCAATATTAAACTTTTTTTATTCCACTTGAATACCATTGTATCATTTTATATTAATATACTATAAAAAGGACCATCTATTTTTTATTGGTTTTAATTATCAATTATTTTCTAACTGGTTTAAGCCAGAAAATATTAAACCTTAATTTACTCTCCAAATCTGACTTAGTCAAATATCAATAATTCATCGGTGACTCAATTTTAGCTATGGCAATTAGTAGAATTTGACTGGCAATAAATGGAAAACAATTGAAATCTACTAAAATTTAGGAAGTTTTTTAATGATTGCCAGTAGAATTCGCCATAGCTACCAATGATTGCCAGTAGAATTCGCCATAGCTACCATTCAGACACTGATGAATTAGTGAAATTTTGATTTCAGTAGAAATCAAAATAGAAATCACCATAGCTGGAATTGAGTTACTGATGAATTAGTGAAATTTGACTAATTCAGATCTAGAGAGTATTATCATAGGTTTGAAATATTCAAATTCAGTTTAACTGTTTTAAAGAACAGATTTTGAATAATTTTCTTCTTTCCTACTTAGATGGAATTTAAGCAAGAAGAATTAAACAAACTTTTAACCGAATTAGTGGTACAAAAATATTTGTCGTTCAGTTTCTTTGATGACGAGCACACGAAGAATGTATTCACATAAAATCATTAGGGTGAATTTTGTTGCATCTCATTTTGAATAATTTAAAACAATTAAAAATTTCATTGTGATTTTAGTTGTTTTCGAGTCTCCTTTTTGTTGTAACTCATTTTGAGAAAAATTCAGTGTTAAATTGAGGATCGACGTTTTACTATGTTTCACTCCTTAAGAATAAGTGATGCAAAGGTACCGTCAAACGGGGCAACTTCGGTCATGTGGGGTAAATTCGTGGGGTAAATTAATATTTTAAATTACTGAAAACGGTTCCGAGTAACATATGGAATCGGTTTAAGCCAAGATTCTTTTCGCTGAGAAATCTAGAAATCATAAAACTGTGAATATGGCAGTCTTTATTGAATTCTTAAAGAGAGTTCTAAGATTTCGTTGAAATTGCCAGAATTTCCGAGATTTCTGACACTCCTCGCGATCACAACTCTCCTCGAAAAAAAAGTGAGAAATAAATCTCAGCTGAACTAGGCAACGATAGGATTACAACAAATTACACAATTTTAGGTTGAAACGATCTAAAACAAAAGAAACCTGAAATAAACATGCTCTGATACACGCTTCGTTGGTGTTGACGACTATACACTGTGTATTCGATCACACTTGGCAAAAGATTTCCGAGATTTCTGAGATTTCCAAAACTTCCAGAGTTCTCTTAAGACTTCTCGCGTAGCAATCTGCGATTTTAAATCAATATGTATACATCATGTGGAAAATCCTGCGACTGGAACCCCTTAAATTCATAAAAATCAATGCAGTTGGATTTATTTAAAAAATTGCAAGATTCCATCTTCCAGAGTTCTCTTAAGACTTTCCACGTAGCAATCTGCGATTTTATATCAATATGTATACATCATGTGGAACATCCTGCGACTGGAACCCCTTAAATTCATAAAAATCAATGCAGTTGGATTTATTCAAAAAATTGCAAGATTCCATCTTGGTCTTGCTTGACATCTCAAGAATCTTGATTACCACTAGCAAAACAAGAACAATAATTTTTCTTGACAGGCGAGAAAAATTCTTGATCTTGATGTTTTTTTGTAATTTCTCGCTCGAATTCATCACTAAATGATAGGATCTGTACATTGGAGTTGAAAAGCAGCATCAGCCTCGAGTTGCGTATTGTAAAGGGAAACAAAAGCGGGTGGTTGCAGATGAAAGTGCATACACGTGCGAATAAATGTGCCACGTCAAGTAAAGGTATTATCGCGTGCACAAAACGAACGTGTAGATAAAATGCAAGTGGTAGTTCTGGCGAGTCCACTCGAGTCCAGAAGCAAAGAGCCAATTGCCGCGAGGTATGTCGAGAGCAACGCAAGGCAATACAAATGAAACACGATCGCAACACGTTAGGGAGGTTGGATGCTGTGGAAGAAATAAAGCGTTCCTGTCGTTCTCGGTCCAGTTGCGACGAGTCACGTGGAAAAAAGGCCCTCGAACTGTCGATTGACGGCAACTCGTCCGGGTAAAAACGCCCCAGCACTTTCCACATTTTTCCTCGATCCATCTATTTTTTTCGCTCCACCCTTGCTTCGTCATTCTTTTCGGATATTTTATTTTGTTTAGCTTTTAAGGTAAATTTACGATACATTGAGAGATACATTGAGAGACGATTCTTTATTTGACTCCTGAATTAATTTTTAAAAAAGAAGTTTTAAAAATTACATAACTGAGAATGGAAAAGCTATAATATTTTAAATACATGTTTGTGTAAATCTCTTTAGAAATTTAAAAATGGTTGGTTTGAAAAACTACTTTAGTATCTACAAACTTTTAATAATTGATGTACCTATAAAAATTGTTGTTGCGACAAACTGAATTCTTACTAATAAAAATTAGTTTAGTTTATTAGTTTCTTGACTAATAAAAGTTGGTAGATATTAACGTAGTCTGCCCAACTATTTAGTTTTTTTTAGAATTATTGTTTTACCCCTGTCTCTGTAAACATTCAGTATTTTTTTTTATAAAACTCTTAATTTTGTAAATTTAAATGACCAATTTTTTAATAGACTTTCTAATGGTAAAAATGTTTTGTGAAACGATTTATCTTTATAGAATTTCATTCTCATCTCCCAGAGTCATTAAGTGTCAAATAACGGATAGTGATTAAGCGTATCGTGATGGAGGACGGATCGAGAATAAAAAAAAGAGTAACTGAGAGCGATAAAGTGAGATCGTACGCGTGTACACAGGTGCGTAGAGGGCCTTCAACAGGTGGTCACTCGCATCGCATCGGTGAGCGCCACAACCCCGTGGCTACCCATCCATCAAGGGCTTTGTGCCCTCTGTGTGCACGGTGGTCGTGTGGCCGTGGCCTATCGGCCATGGTAACTGATAGGTGCTTGGCTGGTGGACAAGTGGCCCTCTTTTTCACTCCGAGGGCATGTCGATTTTTTAGTCCTCTTTTCCCTTTTTCTTTTTCCCTTCCTCGCTATTCTCCAGATCGCTACTCTTTTCCAGCAACATTCCTCCACCCCAGACTCAATCGAAATTCTCCTCGCTTGTTCCTAAAGCAAAACAATGGGCTCGTTAATTAAAATTTCTTTCCTCTCCCAAGACATTGTAAAACCAACTTTAACGTCTTTTTTTCTTATCACAGGTCTTTTGAAAAAATTACGGAAATGGAATATAGAAATTTTTAAAGTTTTTCTTTGTTCTCTACATCTCTTGCAATTGCCTGCAATCTTATGGAATTCCGTGCAATCTTATGTAACGTCTATGCAATCTCATGAAATATTTTGCAATTTTTGACAATATGGATTCCCATGCAGTTTTTTGCAATTCCACACTATCCTATTCAATTTCATATTTTTTATGCAATTTTTTATAATCTTTAACAATCTTGCAATCTTGCAATATGAAATTCTGTGGAATCTCTTACAATTCTGCACAATCTTATTCCATTGCATAAGAAGTATGAAATTCTATCGAATCTCTTGGAATCTCATGCAATTCCACGCAACTTATTCAATTGTATAAGAAGTATGAAATTCCATGGAATTTCTTGCAATTCCGCACAATCTTATTTAATTGAATAATAGGTATGAAATTCCATGGAACTCTTGCAATTCCACAATTTCTTATTTAATTTAATACGTTTTGTGCAATATTTTCAACATTTAACAATCTTAAAATCTTGCAATATGAAATTCCAGGGAATCCGTTGTAATCTTATGCAATCCAACACCATCCTATTCAATTTCATACTTCTTACGCAATTTTTTCAATTTTTTCAATCTTTAATAATTTTGCAATCTTGCAATATGAAATTCCATGGAACCCTTGAAATCCCACACAATCTTATTTAATTTCATATGTACGTCTTGTGCAATTTTTCCAATACTTAACAATCTTAAAATCTTGCAATATGAAATTCCATGGAATCCCTTGCAATCTCGTGCAATCTTATTCAATTTAATACGTCTTATGCAATGGTTTTAATCTTTAACAGTCTTGCAATCTTGCGATATGAAATTCGATGGAACTCTTGTAATTCCACACAATCTTATTCAATTTAATACTTTTTTTGCAATCTTTTCAATATTTAACAATCTTAAAATCTTGCAATATGAAATTCCATCGAATTCGTTGCAATCTTATGCAATCCCACAACATCCTATTCATTTTCATACTTCTTACGCAATTTTTTCAATCTTTAATAATCTTGCAATCTTGTAATATGAAATTTCATGGAACCCTTGAAATCCCACGCAATCTTATTTAATTTCATACTTCTTACGCATTTTTTTCAATCTTTAACAATATTGCAATCTTGCAATATGAAATTCCATAAAAAATCTTGCAATCCATCACAATCTTATTCAATTTCATACGTCTTATGCAATTTTTTTCAATGTTTAAGAATCTTGCAATCTTGCAGTGTGAAATTCCATGAAATTTCATGGAATCCCTTGCAATCCCATGCAACCTTATGCAATTCCACAAAATCTTATTCAATTTCATACTTCTTACGCAATTTTTTCAATCTTTAACAATCTCGCAATCTTGCAATATGAAATTCCACGAAAACTCTTGCAATCTTTTATAATCTTATGCAATTTCGTACGTCTTATGCAATTCTTTAAAATGTTTTACAATCTTGCTATCTTGCAATGTGAAATTCCATGAAATTCGATGGAATCCCTTGCAATCTTGTGCAATTTCACACTATCTTATTCAATTACTTCTTATCCAATTTTTATTTAGTTACTTCTCTTATTTCATTATTCATAAAATTCATGAAAATCCATGGAATCTCTTGCGATCCCATGCAATTCTATACAATTCCACTAAATCTTATTCAATTTCAAACTTCTGACGCAATTTTTTCAATCTTTAATAATCTTGCAATCTTGCAATATGAAATTCCATGTAACCCTTGCAATCCCACACAACCTTATTCAATTTCATATGTCTTATGCAATTTTTTCTAACACATAACAATCTTGCAACCTTGAAATATGAAATTCCATGAAATCCCTTGCAATCCCTTGCAATCTTAAGCAATTCCACACAATCATATTCAATTTCATACTTCTTACGCAATTTTTACAATCTTTAACAATCTTGCAATCTTGTATTATGAAATTCCATGAAAACTCTTGCAATGCTACACAATCTTATTCAATTTTAAACGTCTTATGCAATTTTTTTCAATGTTTAGCAGTCTTGCAATATGAAATTCCATAGAATCCCTTGCTAGCCTATGCAATCTAATGCAATTCCACACAATCTTATTCAATTGCAATAAATTTATAAAATTCCATGGAATCTCTTGAAATCCGATGCAATCTTATGCAATCTTATGCAATTCCGCATAATATTATTCACGTGCATAAAATTTATGAAATTCCATCGAATCTCTTGAAAATCCGCACAATCTTATTTAATTGCACAAGAGGTATGAAATTCCATGGAATCTCATGCAGTCCCATGCAATTCCACACAATCTTATTCAATTGCATAAGAAGTATGAAATTCCATGGAATCTTTTGTAATCCCATGCAATCTTAGGCAATTCCACACAATCTTATTCAATTGCATCAAATTTATGAAATTCCATGGATTCCATTGGAATCTCATGCAATTTTATGGAATTCCATAAGAAGCATAAAAACCCATGGAATCTCTCTTGCAATCCCATGCAATTCCAAATAACGATATTCTTTTGCACAAGAAGTATGAAATTCAATGGAATCTCTTGCAATCTGATGCAATCCAACACAATCTTATTCAATTTCGTACGTTTTATGCAATGTTTTTCAATTCTTAGCAATATTGCAAGATTGATAAAGATCTCAAAAAATTGCATAAGAAGTATGAAATTGAATAATCTTGAACAATATTGCGAGATTCAAAGATTGTTAAAGATTGCAAAAATTAACATAAGAAGTATGAAATTAAATAAGATTGTGTTGAATTGCATAAGATTGCATGGGATTGTAAGAGGTTCCTTTTAATATTACCAGCAATTGTAAGGATGCAGGATTGCCATAAATTACAAAAGGTTTCATGGAACACAGAAAACCATTGGTGTGAATTTTGTTGCATCTCGTTTTGAATAATTTAAAACATTTGAAATTTTCATGATGATTTCATTTATTTCTAAGTTTCATTTTTGTTGCAACTCAATTTGAGTTTGAATTCAGTGTTGAATTGAAGATAATCGTTTACTGTGGATTGCAAAATATTATAAGATTATCAGGGATTGCAAGATTGACAAAGATTGCATGATATTGCAAAGTATTGCATGAGATGCAAGATTGCATGGGATTGCAAGATTGACAAAGATTGCATGATATTGCAAAGTATTGCATGAGATTGCATGGAGAGTGTGCACCGGATTGCACGAGTAATTAACGCCTCGTAAAATAGAAATATTATTTTCCCACAAACTTTAAAGAACTTTAAGTTCTGAAAGGACAGAATAAATACAAGAGGACCCATTGATGGTGGAATTTGGCTCAATAATGATCCAACTTAGGAGAATAGTTCCAGTTTTTTTTTCGGGAAAGTTGATCCTGGAATTATAAATGCTCTGGAAAGTCTCGGCTGCATTCCGCGAGAGAATCGCAGCCTTAAGAGGAAAAAGGAGGAAGGGGTAGGAGCGAGGGTGGCAAAGAGATCCGGATTTAAGGCGTCGTCCGTGAAAGCCCTCTGGAGGCGCTGGGGCTCTGGTCGGGGTAGTTTAAGAGAAAGAGAAAATGGCTGGAGCTTGGCGAGGGGAGTGGGTAGCCAACGTAGTCGTCGTTGACGTCGGCTGGGCGTGTTGGAGTGTAAGTGCTAAGATCTTGGAGTGCATTAACATGCCCCGGAGGCAAGCTGAATACAACCCTTCTTACATCCAAAGCTCAAGCTGAGACCACCGCGACGAAGAAAGGAGGATAAAGGGACACGGAAGGAGGTAGATCAAGTCGGAGGAGGCTCCACCGTACCGCAGAGATTCCCACTTAATTATATCAAAAATGTTTTATCCTCCGGCCTTCCTTCCCACGGGAAAGAGCCAAATGCAAAATCTCTCTTAACTTCCATGATGACCACTAAATCTTACATTTTTTCAAGTGAAAGCAAATCACTCTTACCCTTCATAACCTGAATTATTAAATCTAAAATCGTTCTTTGTTTTTTTATTTGATTTATACTTTGATTGAATTTTTAAGTAATTTAGTATGTTAAACACGATTTAGGGATTGGCTAGAATTGGAGGACTAATCAGTGAGCAAAGACGTTCGGATTTGTGGGACAAGAAAACGTTGGCTCTTGTGTAGTTGGAGAAGCCTCAGCGGTGTGCTAGGTCTTACATTATTTAGGGAGATCCGAGGACGTCGAGACCGAGGAGGACGCTAGCGTCGTTGCATGCTAATCATTCGACCCAGATTGAATAATGAATCAGTATTCTTTTCCTTCTTTTACCAATCTCTTCTTCTTCGTGGTACCGCTCGCCGCCTCTACGTGACGGGTTTTTTATTACCCACAGGGAAAATGCTTCCTATCCTTTCAGCCTTATTTTTTCGTCATTAGTCACCTGGATGTTTTCTACCTTAACCATAATTTTTCGAAGCATTAAGAATGTGGATAAAACTATTACGTAAATATTATACTTATATCTGTTTTCAATTTGTTTCCTAAATTATTTCTCCACTTTGTGAGGAATTTGTTTCTACTTCACTCTTTATGTGGTATCTGCAACTACTTTTATCCACATGGATAATTGTCAAGGGAACAAATCGATTTTCCGTAAACCGCAGCTTTTTTATTGCAAAAACTTTAAAATGTCGCTGATGGCAGCAAAAAAGATAATGGATTACAAAATACAAAGTTTAGTTGTAAAAGGGTTGTGGATAAGTTTTTTGATTGATTCTCTTATGTTTTTATGCTTAGGGTGAAAGTTTCATTATTCGAGTTATACTTGAATAAAATCGAGTAGTATATACTCAGTACGATCGATTGGGAAAATATCACCCCTTCTTGGGTATTCTTTAGAGAGGTCAAGCGATCATTTTCTTTCCACTTCTTCTTTATTATTTAGACGTACAGTCTTTATTGAAACGTAAACTTATGTTATATTAATGAAGATGACGACATGAAAATTATACGAATGTAATCAAATTGTCGAAAGGGTAATCATTTCCGTCGAAATTACCAGGTTGACGCCTGCTGTATATAAATAGGGTAGAACGATGTTTATAAATTGGATACCTAATAAAATTGAAAATTAAATATTAAACTCGTAATTTGATGGTGATTATATAACGGTATGTATAATAATCAATTAGTTACTGCCTTATTTTAATCAATGACCCAAATTTTAACAGAATTTAATCAGACTTGGAAGAATACATGAATTTGAAGGAAAATAGAAATTTTCTTATTGTCATCATTTGCTGAACTTTTCATGTGAAAGAATAAATGACTTTTAGCGAAATCGAACGCATAAATCTGATGTGCATATGTAAGGTACCCCTTGCATGGGGTGTTTGCATAATGTCCCAGGGCGCAACACATACACATGCATCTAGCACATCCGCGATGTACACCTCTCCGTGGTACTTTGTGTGCAAATTACGCTCGAGACAAGGCAGACTCTCCGTTTCTGTTTTGGGGTCGAAACGAGATTTCAATGTTTCCTTAGTCAAAAGGATCAACTGAATCTTTATCAGGCATGATTTTTTCACATAGTATTTCTAATTAATATTGATGTTGTTTTAGACGGACGTATTTATAAAGAACTCGTCAAACTTTACATTTTTATGAACAGAATAGTTGATACTTTTTAGTTGTACTTTATTTTGTCTCGTGTATGTTATTTCCTTTCTTGAATAAGAAAGTAGGAAGAAGTGAGCTTGAATGGTTTAAAAGGGTCGCCAGAGGGGGAGAGCTAAAGATTATACCACAATGCATGGAACAACCCTCGAATTAAGTCTGCGAGCCGTCTCTCGTGTACAGGACGACGGTAGTTTTAACGTGGAATCCAAGAGCGACGCAGAATGGATTCTTATTATTGCTCTTAAGGGATTACGCCCTGTAGTTTGCGGTGAAACGCGTTCCTAACTGTAATAACAGGAATCTACTTTGCCCACCGTGCCTAACTTCATTTTGCATTCCCTTTTGTTATGTACACTTCCATAAATGTATACATGCATGTAGAAATGTGCAGATTCAAAAATGTTTCAGTATCACTTCGAAGTGTAGAGCTTCTTTAAAAAAATGTTATACTTAAATCTAAGTTGAAGTTTAGAATAATTTAAATGCTGCAATATTTAAATATTAATTTTATTATTATTGAAGTAGCAATTTTATACGCGAGCTGAAGCGCGCGTGAAACATTGCATTAGCAACTGTTAAAAGATAGTAAAAGAAAATGCTAAAATATATTTTAACTAAATACACAAAAATATTATAAATATATGTACGTATATAGAATTTTTAATACACTTCATTATACAATTTTCAATTCAGGGGAAACGTATTTAAATATTATTTAAAAATAATTTTTGTCCAATTTTGAGTATACAATTTGAGTATGAAGTGTATATATATATATATATATATATATATATATATATAATTTTATGTCTATAATTCTATGTAAGTACATTAAAATAATCAAGATTTTATAATATAGTTCCCTTTTTTAAAAAACGTCTTCTGATTTCTTCAATTTACATCCCACACTCAGAAAAATATTTGTTTGATTCAAACAAAATTTGTTGAAATCAAACAAATTATAACATTGATATGGGGTCAAAAAATGTTTGTTTGATTCCAAGAAATTCTTTATTTGTCCTTATTTATTTGATTTGAATACATTTTTATTCAGATCGAATAAATCTTTTGTTTAAATTAAATAAGGTTCTTGTTTGCTTTAAACATTTCTGGTTTTAAATGCAGTAAAGATTTTGTTTTTTAAGCTTTATTCAATTTTATAAATAATTTTTAAAAATTTTCAATTTTGTGGTTAAGAAGTGTTAAGTGTAAGACACCACTTTTTTTAGACTACCTGTCGGGATACAAGGGATGCGTAACGACGGTTCTGTAACATGTTTCAGACGCCTTTATATTCAGATGATTGTAGTCTTTCTTGTGAGAAAGATTCTTCTATGCTATTAGCGTTTTTCTAAGGAACTATCGTATGCGGATTATAATTTTTGTTTAAATCAAACAAATATTCACTAGTGAAGCAACTTCACACTGCAAACGGAAAATTATCAATTGTGGACCAACTTCACATTTTGAACGGAAACCCATCAAGATTATTATTATTATATATAAAAACCAATGCCAAAATACATATAAAATGATAAGAAAAACAAAAGCATCTCTGCAAACTAACTTCATGCTGCGAACACTTGTAGATTATTATTATATGTGTACGTCCATATTGAAACGTACCATTTTATCGATATGAAGCTATGCATAGAACAATATTCCCAGATGAATTCTCAACATTAAAAAAAAATCGAACCCTTTAGCTTCAAAAATGAGGATGTGAGGCCATTTCAAAGTTCGAAGTCTGCAAAACAGCATTTCGAGAAAATCGCAGTTGAAGTTTTCATTGAAAAAAAATTAAATTCCATTCGAAAGTTAAAGAGATGTTGTTTCAAAATACTCAGTAACAACGTAAAGATTAATGTAAGGCAGTAATTGAACATGTTGTGTATTATAACTTTTAAAATAATGATCAAATGTCGGTTTTTGTTATAATCGACAAAGTGGTCTGTTTTGAAACAAGTGATGTTTCAAAATTGTTATAGAGTGAAGTTCGGAATCGTATTCCTAATGAAATTACGAACAAATAAAACCAAAAAAGAACCTTGAAGGTTAATAAGAAAAATTTATCGCACATAATTCTAAACGAAAATTTTAATCTAACCTGTAAATTTCATAAAGTACATTTCTCCAACTTTTCGATCATTTTTCCCAACAAAGTGCATTCCAATGAACTAATTTCTAAAAACAGTCCACGTCTTAACAATTTTATAAATTTTATTATGAAAAACTGTGAAAAATTGGTAGTTAGGTGAAAAAACTGACCCAATCTAACTTTCATAAAGTTCAAGTTTTGTTAAATTTCTTCCACTTCCTTTCGCTTCTGAGACACATTCCTAGTGCCAGTTGATTGCAAAGGTTAAAGTATCATCCTACATTGAAAACCAAAAATCGTCAATTTCTGCCCTCGGTTACAAAAACGCAAATATCTCGGAAACTGGATTTGACAAAGTGGACTGTTTCAATGCGGACGTACACATGTATGATAATAATAATAATAATATTAATAATAATAATACTATAAAAACCAATCTCAAAATATAAAATAATAAAAAAACAAAAGTATCTCTGCGAGCCAACTTCATGCTACGAACGGAATGTATTAGCTGCGAAAACTGGTAGATTATTATATATAATTATTGAAATACAAAATCATGAATTCATTATAAATTATGTTTGAAGTGTATTAGCTTCTTTGAGGGAACAAGGAGGTGAGACATTCCAGAATCTTACCTTACCTCTTGCATGCTTGTTTTCCCAGTCTCGCCATTTTAGCGGAAAACAAGACATTTATAAACACCCACCGCGAGATTAGATTTGTTAAGATAATGGGGCGCCCGAGTTAGCGCCTCTTCTCTACCACAACGGTATTATCGCGATGCTTCCAGCCACTACCTCTTTAGTCCCGAATATGACTTTAGGAGATAGTTAGTTAATTCAAAACTGCTTCACTCAATTTAACAATCGCTTCTTGACAAACTAATTTTTTCAAGGCTTTCAGCTTCGACTTCACTTTTGCTTCATATAACATTACGAATGAAACAGAAGGCACGAAACAATCAAAGAAAAAAAAACATAAATAAATTGAATCTGAAGAAGCGTAATCCCAAACCTAAAGTGGATTTACTTCCCTGGTGTTGTCGCCCGTCATAAAGTAACTTTATTTCGAGTATTATCGAAAAAAAATACAATAAAATTTAACGATCCGTCAGGCTGTGGCTCTCTGCGGAAGGTAATAAATGTATCGAAAATGAAGAACTGTAAACTACAGAATAAGAGGATTTTCTATAGAAGATAGACAATTATTTATAGAAAATAGAAGATCTATTATTTATAGAAGATATTATTTATATAAAATCTATTCTTTATAGAAGATATTATTTATAGAAGATCTATTATTTATAGAAGATATTATTTATAAAAGATCTATTATTTATAGAATATATTTGATTCGATTGATCTAACAAATATAATAGTGACAATTAAGGCTAGAATTTCTCTTGTTCTCTTCATTCAATTTAGACTATTCTAATTATTTTAATCTCAATCATACCTTACCTTCAAACGTGGTCAAGCGAACTCTCTATTATGAGTAAAGTTGACAAAGTTAGAATCTAACCGACTCAAAACAAAAGGAATTATCTATGCTTTGGCACAATTCACAGACCAGAAAAGATTAAATGAACAGATCACTCCGTTTCTCGTAATATCAAGGAATGCCTGTTGTTTAAATTAATATGAACATAGAACATGAAATAATAAATCCTCTTCCTAAACCTCAGTTCTAAATACAGTTTGTTTACTACTTTCAACAGTTTTGTCAATTAATATCAATTTCAATTAAGATCGATTACAATTAAGTTATTTTGTTCAAAACCATTCATGGATGATTATTGATTAGGGAAAGGTAAATATTGTCGATAACAGAACGAACATGAATTTGCAGAAAGTGTGTTTCTGCCTTTTTTAGTGAGGAGCTTCAAAGCGTAAAATTTAGTGACTGCTGGCTCGAAGGTAGCGATGCCAATTAAGAGATTCGATGGCGGAGGGTATCGAAGTAGAACTAAGGGTTGGCGGGTGCCGATGATGTATGTGGTGGAAAATACCAGGGGCAATCTGTCACGGTATCGACGCCTCCAAGCTTCCTCCCACCTTCTCATTTTCTCTCGACTTTTTCGATTTCGCATCTCTCCGCCCCTTTCACTACTCTCACCATATTTTCCGAATTATTTCAAGGTACAGTTTGCTTCTGACCTACATTCCTTCAATGTTTTGGTTTTTCTTTCTTCAATCCATAGATATTTAGTAACTTATTTTGATTGTAC
The DNA here is from genome assembly GCA_037177015.1 of Euceroptres primus. Taxonomy (NCBI): domain Eukaryota; kingdom Metazoa; phylum Arthropoda; class Insecta; order Hymenoptera; family Figitidae; genus Euceroptres; species Euceroptres primus. The sequence continues at coordinate 513,377 of JBAGKK010000069.1, forward strand.
ATATTACATATGGGTCATTCCAAAGGTTTTTTAAAAATCGGCTGCACGACCATGACAGCGATTTAGTTGGCAATTTTTTTCCTAATAGTAGGTACCGAAAAACCGCCAAAAATAAAGTATTAGATTTTTCGATTCAAAACTTTTTGAGAATTTTTTTTTAATTTGAACTTTTCGTGAATTTTGCGTTTCTTTTCAAACCTGCGCAAAAAATGTAATTCGTAACCGATTTTAATGTTTAATAACTGAATTTTTTCGTCCCAGAAAGTAGTTTTAGGAAGAATATTTACCTTATACGCATTTCCAAAACTGCAAGCTAGGACCGTTTTCAAAATTGTTTATAAATTCAGTAAATTTCACAAAAATTCAAAGAGCTGCCAATTTCTAATTTTTAGGTTAAGCGATCTTGCTTTTGCATGAAATTATAAGGTACATTATACTTAATGAAAATTTCATTTAAATAATTCCAGCGAAGCCGTTGGTTATCTCTGACAAATATTTATAAAGCTGAAAAGGCTATTTCTGATCAGATTTGCCATTTTCACATCGAATTAACATTTATAGTCTTAACTTTATATATGAATATTATATGTAAATTTATCCATTCAACCTTGTGCAAAAAAGCCTCAGAGGCTTTTCTGTACATTTTAATTTCTGAGGTACAGTGGATTTTTTAAGTGACCTCTATTTTCGCGGTTTTTATGATTTATTTCGAAAAATATTGCTTTTACAGAAAAATATTCTTAAAAAATTGTGTATTTTATAAAAATACCACTTTTTTGTAACCAACATTTTTTGGAGAAATCATTATTTTTCGATCAAAACAGCTGGCTTAAAGACCTTGAAAAACATCAAATATTTGGAGTAAAACATTTTCCTCTACAATCAATAGTTTTCTAAAAAAATCAATTTGGAGTTTTATAAATTTTTGACTTTCGGCGTTTTTTTGTATTTTTTCGTGAAGAAGGTTTAGAAAAAAATTCTAGATAATAGTAAATTATAATTTTTTATTTTATCTGAATCGATAGAATGCGTATGCGTTAATAAATATAATTTTGAAAGAATAAAGGCAATTTACCCAACAGTTTTTTGCAAATAACACAAGCCTGCGAAATAAGGGCTTTTGACATATTTTTTCGAATCGAGAGTAATTTCTTATGTAATTTTATGCTCCAAATCCAAATCCTACCTCAGAATTTGCCCATCACTTCAAAATCCTACCTCAGAATTTGCCTATCACTTCAAAATCCTACCTCAGAATCTGCCCATTACTTCAGAATTCCGAGTTAAATAAAGTTAAAGTTGTCAAAAATGACTATTTTGACCATATTCGTAAAGTCATTTCACTAAGAGAGCAATTTATTGTACATTAAAGTCAACGTTAACATAAACGACTTTAAAAAATCATCTTTAAAATAAATTTTTGTTTGCCGTGAAACGATATTTTTCCGCCAAGATATTTAAGTTTCAAGTTATGAACTGCTGACAGAATTTTATACCTTAGCTTCAACTCTTGGTCAGAGCTAAGAAAGTTAATTTAAAAATTTTGCATTGCACAGTAAGAATTTATAAGATCTTAGCTTTCATTTAATCTATCGAAAATTAAAAATTATCACGGGTTCTCGAAATATTAATTCATTTGTGTAAGCATGTAGAATCCATCACCGTGTCGATCGCATACTCGACGAGTGTGAATTGTACACGGCCACACTTCGAGAACCCGTGAAGATTTGAAAATTTTTAATGCATTAAATGAAAGCTAAGATCTTAAAGATTATACTTGGGAAATACAAAATTTTTAAATTGTGTTTCCTAGCTCTGGCCAAAAATTGAAGTTGAGGTATAAAATTCTGTCAAAAGTTCATATCTTTAAACTTAAATATCGTGGCGAAAAAAAATCGCTTCACGTCAAAAAAATTCATTTTTAAGATAATAAGTGGTTCTTTATGTTTACTTTGACTTTAGTGTAAAAAATTGCTTTCTTAGTAAAATGAATTTACGAATAGGCCAAAATAGTCATTTTCGACAACCTTAACTTTATTTTAAAAATTACGCAAGAAACCACTCTCGATTTAAAAAAAGACGTCAAAAGTCTTTACGAACCCTTTCAGGCTTTATTTGCAAATAGGCCCTTACAGGCTTGTGTTATTTGCAAAAAACTGTTGGATAAATTGTCTTTATTCTTTCAAAATTATGTTTATTAACATATACGCGTTGTATTGATTTAGATCACATAAAAAATTATAATTTACTATTATCTGGAATTTTTTTCTAAACCCTCTTCTCGAAAAAATACAAAAAAACGCCGAAATTCAAAAATTTTTAAAAATCAAAATTGATTTTTTTAGAAAATTATTGACTATAGAGAAAAACGTTTTACACAAAATATTTGTGGTTTTTTAAGGTCTTTAAGCCTGCCATAAAACTGCATTATTAAGAATCAACACCTTTCTTAGTAAATCAGAGAAATTGCAAGAAACTTTTCTTTTCATCGGAAAAATTAGTGTCACTCTTAAACTATCCACTGCATGTAAAGAAGTTTTCTACATATAAAAAATGCGTAATTAATTGAAATCCACATTTTTTGTGTGCAATATTTTTCTCTGAAATGCATACTTTTCAAGGCATAGTTCGTTTTTTGATCGAAATTATGAAAAATCAGGGTGATTTTCATTTATGGTTGATTTCATCGAAAAATAATGATTTCTCCAAAAAATATTTTTTACACAAAAGTTGTATTTTCATAAAATACACATTTTCTCTGTAGAATATTTTTCTGTAAAAGCAATATTTTTCAAAATAAATCATGTAAACTGCGAAAATACAGGTTATTTCAAAAATGCACTGTATCTTAGAAATTAAAATGCACATAAAAGCATCTGAGGCTACTTTTGTACAAGGTTGAATGTGTAAATTTACATATAATAATCATATATAAAATTAGAACTATAGCTGTTAAGTCGATGTGAAAATGGCAAATTTGATCAAAAATATCCTTTTTAGCCTTATAAATATTTATATCAGAGATAACCAATGGCTTCACAAGAATTATTTTCATGAAATTTTCACTGAGTATAATATACCTTATAATTTAATCCAAAAGCGAGATCGCTTAACTTGAAAATTAGAAATTGTCAGCTCTTTGAATTTTTGTGAAATTTAGTGAATTTATAGACAATTTTAAAAACGGCCCTAGCTTGCATTTTTGGAAATGCGTATAAGGTATATATTTTTCCTAAGATGATTCTCCGAAACGAATAAATTCAGCCATTAAACATTAAAATCGGTTATAAATTACATTTTTATGAAGATTTGAAAAGGAACGCAAAATTCACGAAATTCTCAAATTTTAAACAAAAGTTTCTCAGAAAGTTTTATATGAAAAAATCTAGTACTTCGTTTTTGGCGGTTTCTGGGCACCTACTATTAGGAAAAAAGTCGCCAGATAAATCGCTGTCATGGTCGCGCAGAATTTTGGCTGAAATTTAAAAAATCTTTGGAATGACCCATATATAATTTAAGAACCTAAATTAAATTTTCTTAAAAATAGTGACAAATAGAAAGAAAATTTTTTCTGTAGAGTAATTCTTAGTCGGAAATGAGTTTATAGAGATGTTGGAAAGTATTTAGATATTCTGACCGTGGTAGATTAATTTATCCGCGAAGCTGGAGCGGTTAATTTCACTGGATAAGTCCAGGGTAGTGAATCGGTTCGTATCCAATGTCCAGGCATTCTCGGGACTACCTAGCAATAAACCAAGTCCTCTCTTTGGCTTTCCAAAGGCACTCGGTCCTCATCTCCCGGTTTTTCCGTTCTCCACCCATTCCGCTTCTTCGCTGACTCTCATCCTTTTTCTCGTTGAAGCGCCCCTCTTTCCGGGTACACGGCTGATTAAACGCGCAACTACGTAACGTAACGCAAATATACTGCCCTCTCGCTCTTTCTCCCTTTTTCACCCCCTCTCTCCTTTCTGAGGAAAAGGGAAAGAGGATGCTCTCGATTCCACCTTTCGGCTCTCTTTGAATTCCAACCCCGGTCTCCCGGTCACTTGACGGAAATATTTATCGAGGGTCTCTACTGCCTTGCTACAGTGCTCTTTTGCCCACAACCCCGTCCACGTTGATGCCAGACGTCGACACATCGTCTACGACTACGTAGTGGATACTTCTACTTCCACTTCCGCTACCAGTGCAACGGTTCTATCAAGCCTTCATTCGCGTTCTTTGATCCAGCCTCGAGTTTGTTCGGCTCGGATTATTTGCCCTCTTAATTACATTTCGATCCTACGTAGACATATCTGCCAAACTGTCCTCTAGCTTTCTAGTAGTTTTCAAACTTAACTTGCTACCTTGTTGATTTCTTGAAAATTTAGTGCGCTATTTCAATATTGTAGATCTAAGTCTTGAAAGTTATATTAATAAAGTTATTTAGAGTCGTCAATTTTCTTATTTATAATATTAGATATAAATAACATTTTCATTGATTATACTTTCGGCGCCACTAGAGAGTATATGGGCGTTTCCACAAAAGTGTCATTGTTCTGTCACCATGATTTTATAGGTTTTTATACATTTATCTTATACACTTAAAATACAAGTTATATTGCATGAAAAGTTACAGACAGATTCCCTGAAATGGGAACAAAAGCTTACAGTCATTAAAGAAATCCTCATGAAAAGATATAACATATAATAGTTGGACCAAATCCCAAAAATATACCTGTGTAATATTTGTCACCAGCAGTGTTGGGTAAGTTACTCTATTAAAAGTATCTAGATATAGTAACTTTACTTTGCAATAAAAAGTATCTAATTACAGTTACAGTTCCTTTTTAAAAAAGTAACTATTTACAGTTACAGTTACTAGACAAAGTAACCTAAGTTCCTTTAAAAGTTACGTTAAATTGTACCCTCCCTCCAATTAAAAAGATTTTAAAACAGATAGACATCAGTTAAAATAAAAAGTATGCGATATGTTTTAGTAAGTGAACAATAATATATTAATGAAAATAAAATTAAAAAAATCTCTTAATAGTATCTCTTATTAATTTTTAAGAGCAGCTGCTTCTCAAAGGGCTGATCTCAGTGCACAAGCGTGATCGCGATATTCTTCTGTTCTTCCATTGCGTGCAATTTTTGAAATTTCTGTTTATAGCATAACAGTTATTGAAAGGAAATTATACAAAGGAAACAAAGTAATTCAAAAGTAACTATAAAATTAAAATTACAAATTACGGCAAAAATAGTAACTAAGTTAAGTTGCAGTTACTTTTTTTTAAAGTAACTAAGTTACTGCAAAAGATACAAGTAACTCATCTTCTTTAGTAACTTAGATACTTGTAACGAGTTACTAGCCAACACTGGTCACCAGCTACAAATTGAATACTTTATGCTCCCAACTTTTCTGTGCAATTTTTGAAAATTCTGAAAAAATCATGCTAGTTTAGTAGAGCATGACCTACTTAAATTTCATGGATTTAATATTGTGCTTTGAATTCTAACTCAACAAGAAAATCTCAAAGAGGTGTCACCATTTTTACGATTCAAATGTCCCCTCCAACGTCTGTAGGTGAGGAAAGTGCGCGCAGCTACCCAGATCAAAAATTTTTCGATTTTTTATTAGGTTTAGGTGTCCCGCAGACACCAAATAAAGGAAAAAGATTTTCTTTTAAAATTGTCGAAGTATCACACATTTAAATATCGAAAATTTTAATTTTGTCGAAAAAATGTCCCATCCGACATCGTACTTTACTCCAAGACTTCTTGAAGCACACTTTTCTACACTATAAGCATATATGCTTACGGAAATCGAGTAGTATGTTGGGCCGAAGAAGTTTACCATGAATCGAGTCAATATTGCAGTGCGCTCAAAAGTTAGGTCCAATTTAAGGCTGAACTTTCCCTTCCAAAATTTCAGCGGAAATGTCCCCTCCAACGCCTGCAGCTGTAAAAATCACGCGCAACAAGATAGGAATTAATTTTTTGCTCATTTTGCTGTATTTTGGTGGCCAAAAAACGTCCCCGCAAGGAAAATTATGTGCCTCAAAAATCATGTATGTTTCGTAAAAATTAAAATTAAAATATGTATATAAATGGCGTTTCTTCAAAAGTTACGTGTCAGCAAAACAATTTGGTTCCACAAAAAATTTCATTTTATTGAAAGAAATAACGTTTGTCTAAAACTTTTTAGTAATCACAAAAACAATTCTCAGGAGATGGATCCAGAATTTGCTTTTCCATAAAACTTCCAAAAATTCATAAAATTTTTTCTAAACAGAATATTTTGAAATATTACAAAAAATAGGCAAACAATGGAAAAATATTAATTGAAGAAGAAATTTCGATTGGTGAAGGCAAATGAGTAAAAAAATCATATTTAATTTGTCGAAATGAGCGACGTTTCGTTGGCATGGGTTCGTCAACCTCATCAGGCTAATTTATTAAAAAGAAAACACCACATAAATATGACATTTTTACAAAAATTCTATAAATTAAGAAACGAAACGTCGCTCATTTCGACAAATTAAATATGAGGTTTTTACTCATTTGCTTTCACCAATCGAAATTTCTTCTTGAATTAAACTATGGAAGGCGATTTTATGGTTTCTTCAAGGAAAAATATTACTTGTTTCTATCAAATTACTCGTCTAAAAATATTTTGTAACACAAAGAGGCTTTTATGTTTGAAAGGGCTAACGTTCTTTGCAAAGTAATATCATTTTAGTAAAAATACAAAACAAAAAATCATTTATGGATTTATGTACTTATTAATTTAAATATTTTGTGCAAACTGCGCTCATGTGCAAAGATACTGACCAAGCTAAAAAATGAGTTTCTACATGTATTTAGAATGTAGGAAAAAAGTTTCAAATGTGTGTCTTAAGATTGGTTTTGGAACTTTTTTTTTTGAGAAAATGACACTGCGTGGAAATGCCCATATGCGTTGGGATGAAAATTCGTTGACCACACAAATTTCACGATTCGCTGCATGGAGGAATCTATGATTTTGCACAATCTTTTATTGCAGTTCAAGGATGGTTCAGTAAAAAAAGTTAGAGCTACGTAGCTTATTTTTTATTATTTAACAATTATAAAGAGGACTGACATGGTTCATTATCTTTCACAGGTTGTCTGAGACGTCAATATGTACTGTACATTAGGGTGAGTGATAAAGATACAGAATTTAATTCAAAGCACTGCATAATTTCACTAAAACTGACAAAAAATGTCTAAAATTTACGGTTTTTGTCTGTTTGAAGTGCCCTTAAATACAGAAAAATTATTTTATAAATCTAATTAAATCACACGTTTAACGGCAAGATATAGACTTGAAACTGAGACCAGAAAACTAAGGAAGCTTCATTTGTCACTGAGTTATGACCGAAAATATGCACACATGCTTATTTAGGAAAGTCAAAAATGTTTTTTTTTCTTTTTTGTCTCTTTTTTTTTCTTTTCAGAAAAATTTCTATCACAAAGGTTTGTTCTATGCGTTAGTAGAAACATATTGTAAATAAAAAAAGACAGAATAGTACAAAATAGTGTTTTGTACTATTTTGTACTGTTCTCATCATTTTTTATTTACAATATATTTCCACTAATAAATAATACAAACTTTCATGACAGGAAGTTGTCAGAAAAGAAAAAAAAAACTGAAACCGCTAAATCTCTTATTTTTAGTATTTCTGAAAAAACATGTGTACATACATTCGGTCATTATTAGTGAAAAATGAAGATTTTTTTTTTGGTTTCCTGATCTCATTTTAAAGCCTACATTTTTCCGACAATGTTGTGATTTTATTTTATTTTCAAAATAATTTTTCTGGATCTTAGGACACTTCAAAAAGACAAAAATCGTAACTTTTAAACAGTTTTAGTCAGTTTTAGTGAAATTATGCAGTTCTTTCAATTAAATTCTTTATCTTCATCGCTCAAAATGTGTTGTCAAATATATTTTGTGCAATAACATATTTTATTATGCAATATAATTTGTAATATATTGCAATTTTATTATTATAATATATCATGCAATAATATATTGCAATAATATAATTTAACCAATGTTTAAAAAATTCGCGTAGATAAAAATCATCAAAAGTTATAAATACATCAGATCTAAAAAAAATTTGAAGTTCTTCGCTGCTTAAAACTGCAATATGCTTGCGATAGCTGAATTATTTTTTTATCGGACTCAAATTTTCAAGATAAACTATTCGTAGCATACACAAACTTTTAGGTCCCGTTTACTTTGAAAACCAAAAATAAAATTTTTTCGACCCACCCTACTAAACATAGCTTCAATTTCGTTTTTTTCAGTGGACTTTGATATAGGCACAAAATTATTTTTAAATTTGCCGCGTAAATCTCTTGATCTGATTGGTTATATAGATTTAATGTCAAAAATACTGAAATGGAAAGGTAAAGTGGAGGACAAAATTATATTGTCTCCCTGTGGTGATTCAAATTTCTTGAATTTTTCTTTGTGTCTCGTTGGATTCGCTAAAAAGTAAAAGAAGTGTCAAATAATGACAGTAAAGGTCATATCAATTTTAAAAATATCCTTAAACTCGTTGTCAACGACTGAAATAAAAATTAATAATAAATATTACAAATTTTTTTCTAAATTAAAAAAACTTTTAAAAAATCGTGCAAAAAGAGGGAAATAATAAACAAATTTATAATTAATAAATATAACAAAAACAATGTTTAAAAAATTTAAATAAAATATTCTAAAAAATTAGAAAAAAATAATTTAAAAAAATTAAAAATATTCCAGGCTCATTAATCCAGTAATTTGCTGAAATTAATAATAATAAATATTACAACAAAGAAACCTTTAATAAAAATAATGTTTAAAAACTATTTAAAAATAGACAAGAAATTTATTAAAATTAAAATTTTAAATTTAAATTTATTAAAATAAAATAATAAAAAAATATATTAGAGACAAAAGAATTATAAACACACTCAGATTGAACAAAATAATTTAAAAGATCTTCAAAAGCAGTGAAATAAAAAAACATACGTATGACCATGTTTACCTAATTATTATTTACAAAAGTAATAATAAATACTTTCTAAGTTCAAAATTTTCAACAGACGTTCACAATAAATTAAACAGAGAAAAATTTCGAACCGCAATTGAAAATTTGGAATTAAATTACATTTTTATTAGTTTATCATGAACGTCCCCGGCGTTGTTGAAAATTCTAAACTAAAAACATATTTATTATGACTTTTATAAGTAATTCAGTAAACATTGTTATACGTATTATGTTTTTTTATTTCACTGCTTTTAAAGATTTTTGAAATAATTTTGCTTAAACCGAGAGTGTTTATAATTCTTTTATTTTTAATATTTTTTAAAATTATTTATTACACTGTTTTTGAATGATTTTTAAAAATTATTTTTATTAAAGGGTTTTTTGATATGATACTTATTACTATTTATTTTAGCAGATTACTGGATTAATAGGGCAGGAATATTTTTAATTTGTCTAAATTATTTTTAAATGTTGCTCTTAAATAAGGTGACGTTTAAAGTTAGGGATGTTCTTTCTATACAGTCAAACTCAAAATTAATGAATCTTCACTTGAATTATAAAATTGATAAAAAAGAGCCTTTTGTTAATTCCAACGTATTTTAAAAGAGAAACAAGCGTTTCACATAAAAAATAGTTTGAGGTATAAGTGTTTATTTAAAAGTAGTTATTTGAATGGAAATTATGACTTTTCTTTAAGACGAAGGAAAAAACACAAATATCCAAATAACTATTTTTAAGCAAACTATTTTTTTCTAAAGTTCCCTTAGATACTTTAGGTTTTTAACCCTTAGGTTTTTCAAATTTCGCTGAAAATAATTTTACGTTTATTCTCCTTGATTTTATAAATTATCATAAACATTTGATTAATTTTGAAGTTAACTGTGGGGAAAATAGGCTTAAATGTCGAATTCTTCAGAGTTTTATTTTTTTCAATTGGTAATCGACTCATTTCATTATACTCAAGTTATGTCTGACTGCAGGCTGACTTTCTCTACTGAAAATGCGTGGATTCAAATAGTGCTCAACGACCATTTAAGTAAATTTTTGTTTTTCAGGTAAAATGAAATGATGCCGCGTTATTTAAATTCAGAATTTTAAGAGTAAATGAAATATTGTCAGTTTCCCGTGTAAAATAATTTTCATGAAACTTCAGGAATTTTCCTGGGAAAATTATTTCTCTCATCGTCAAGAGGCGAAAATTCGATTTTAAATTGATAAGCGTTTGTAACGTTACTTTTTCACCCTAATCTTTAATATTCAATTATCGGTATTTGAATCCACGTATTTCCAGTAGTTAAAATCATCCTTTAGTCAAACACATCTAGGGTTTATTATCAATTAGAAAAAATGTAGCTTGAGAATTTGTTAAACCACATTCACTTAACGTTACTCTTTCACCCTTTGTGGGAAGTCCAGCTTAAAAATAAAATTCTCGAAAATAAAATTGCTCGTCTCTACAAACAGAAATTAACCCTCTGCGTAGGAATTTTCAGGTAGATCACATTTAATCAAGGAAAAATGTAATATAAGCCGAAAACTAGTTGAGTCCCGGTATCGTTGCTACCCCGCAGGGATTTTGCTGCAGGGGTTGGTGGCCCTGCGACCACAGAGGGAGGAACAAAGGAAGTTATCGCTGCGGAATTTTTATGTCGTCGAGACGAAGGAATGTAAATCACGTGTTTCTTTCTCATTCTCACATCCACGCGCTACCAAATTGCCCTAATAGATTTTATACAAAACACTGTACAGATTCCACTCTTGTACTTTAATTAATTCCGCAAAAACGATTTTTTATCTTAACGAAAAAACGAGGTTTTTATGTTAAAAAATTAAGCAATACCATTCATAAGTCAATAGAATATTCTCCTTGCATAATAACGTAATGGAAACGATAATTTTGGCGCTTCTGATTTTGTAGACCCTTAAGAGATGGCAATAAAACGATCCCTGGGAAGATCGTCCTTTGAATAGCATCCCCGAAATTGGCTAACATTTGAATAGCATTTCAATGGTTCCAACCGACTGCTTTACAGGTTTACGCTGATAATCTCAGAGTAAAGTCATGCCGGTTATCCATGGTTGTCAGCCGGATTTATGAAATGGCAATAAAATTTATACGACTCGGTGGCTCGTTAGGGGTGGCTCTCTCGCTAGGATTGATGTCGGAGTTAGCCCAGCCCGATAGCCCTGGGCCACGTCCATCCTTCTCGCACCTACAGGCGCGAAAGTTTCCTAGGTTATTGCCATAAACGTCCCGGAAAATGTGCACACTAGGCGGCTTCGAATTCTTAGTTTACGTCCTGTTTCAATGTTATTTCCGGTGTAAATATAAAATTATAAGTGCCTCTCACAGTTCTTTTCACGTTCTTTAAAATACTTCAATTTGAGTTTATTCACACTTTCTTTAATCGATTACGATCTTTATCTTTCCACATTCTACACTTTTCCGATAAAAGAAACAAAATAGTATTTTTAAAAAACGTCAAATTCTTTTTCTCAATTGTAAGAAAATATTAAAATGTATTCTCGTAGTGCAATCTTGTGGTTTCTTACAATTAGGAGTAAAATTATAAATTTTTTATTCAGTAATGTTTTCGTCTTCTTGGGGATTTTCATAATTTCGCTTGCGAGAGCCATAATAGGGCCGAACATTGTAATAAAGGGGGTACTCTCTATTTAACATTCGTAGCAATTAAAACTTGGGGAAATAATTCAGAGCTTGTTTCTCGTAAATCAATTCCAAAATAAGTGTTTAATCCGTTGGTCCCTTTGTGGACATTTATTGGCCCAGCTTTTGTGACGTGAAAATAATTTTGAATGCTCGTTTCGAGGATGGTACGAGGGGTGAATTTCGATGACTTACTAAAGGTCGTAGGGCCTTTATCGTGGATCTTAGGCTCCAAGATTCGACGACAGGTAGGATCCTACCTGTTGCTCGATTCCAAGGGTCAGATGAATTGGGATATGCAGAAAAGATAGAAGGAAGAGAAGAGAAATTAAAATAGGAATCAGTTTTGATGTATGACAAATAACTTTAATGTTTTCAGTAAACATTTTATAAGAGGCTTTCAAATTTTTTTAACCGTTGCTTAAAAATTGTTTAATTATTTAAAATGAACAATTGAATGTCAATACAGTAAGTTATAAGGTATTAAAAAAATGTTCCCGGTTATTTCGCGATTAATGTAAGATGAAAAAAATCCTTTAATGCACCACTTCACGTTGGATCGTGTCAACTTTCAGTTGAAGTTGATCGAATGTGGATTTTGTGATTGATAATTTTTATTTCATATAAGAAAACATTTTTGAAAATCTATAATTTTGTACATATAAGGGAAAAAATTTTTTATTGATTTTTGACGATTTGTTTTGAAGATACGGGCCCTTGAAGTAGACATCTTTTGCGAACTCTCCAAATCTGAATCAGTTAAATTTTACTAATTTGTCAGAGACTGCATTCTAGCTCTGGCACTTAGTAGAATTCTACTGACAATTAGTGAAAAATTACTAAAATTTTAGCAGATTTCTACTGATTCGCTAGTAGAAACGATAACTGAAGTTTCAGTGATGCTTACTGAAATTTCAAATTAGAACCGATAATTGAAGTTTCAGTGATGCTTACTGAAATTTCAAACTAGAAAAGATAACTGAAATTTCAGTAAGAATCACTGAAACTTCAGTTATCGTTCTTACTGGTGAATCAGTAGAAACCTACTGAAATTTTAGTAATTTTTCACTAACTGTCAGTAGAATTCTACTAATTGACATAGCTAGAATGCAGTCACTGATGAATTAATAAATTTAGTAAATTAGTAAATTTAACTGATTAAAAGTAAGAGAGTACGATAGACACCCGAATTCTCGGGTTTGGATCGTCTGAAAACAAAAACTAAAACAAATTATTAAAAGTTAGATTTATCGCTATCATGTAAACTAGAATCAAACATCCTCGATAAAAACAAGCAAATTAGCGGACTTCTAAATTTTTCACCATTTTTTTACAACTTTAATTGTTTAAATAAATTACTTAATATTTAGCAATAACAATAATTCTAGTTCACACGATAGCGGCAGACCTAACTTTTAATAATCTGTTTCATTTTTTGATTTCAGACGATCCAAACCCGAGATAATGTGTCTACCGTACACAAAAGATGCGGGCCCTTCAAGAACCCGTGTCCTCAAAACAAATCGTCAAAAATCAATGAAAAACATATTTTTTATAAAGTGCAAGACTATAGACTAAGACTATATATAGACTTCAGACTCTCTTATATGTCTAGAAATATAAATTATCAAAAATATTTTCTTATATGAAATAAAAATTATCAAAAAAATGCCCAATCGTATGAGAATATTATGAAATTAACCCCTGAAGAACCGAGGGATTAAAGCGCTGCAGCCTCAATTGATCTAATCGGAGATCAAAATTATACTTTAGGATTTACAGTGAAATCATTAATGACAATATATAGGTATTTTTCGAAGAATCAACTTTTTATTGATACAATAATATAGAACTCTTAGGGCAACAGATTGAGTCATTGTATAAATTTCAGTAGTAAAGGTAAATCTGTAGTCAGACACGAGAGTTGTTTTTCATTACATCACTTTCTGAAGCATGAAACACGGAACTTCAAGTTTTCAACAAAGTTTACAAATTCAAAAATGCAAATTACAATTTAATTACTAATTTTTACGCTTTCACAAAATGAATTCATAACTTATAATTAAATATTTTACATCCTTCAGTGACAACTTGAACTGCGAAATTGGATTAAAAATATTTCTGTATCTGCTGCTGTTTTCTCCAACATATTTCCATCAAAATTTACAAACTGAAAAATAAATTGCAATTTTAATTCCTAATTTTTCCAACTAAACATTTACAAAATAAACTTACAAACTTGTAATTAAAACGCTATAATTTAAATTCTGCAGTTCAAAATTAGCTTGAAAATTAAATGAAATTGAATTAAAAATGTTCAATGTTTTAAAATTTTTCCACATATCTCCATATTCCACATATTTCCACTATCTTTTTTTTACAGACGGATGATCGAGGCAGATCACCTGGAACGTCGCGACGACCTACACCTGCTGCAACTTCTACCTCCCCATCAAGTCCTGAGGAACCCGTGACGCTGTAAGTATAGAAAAATATTCTAATTATATAAATAATTCTAATTCTTCTATATTCTAAATAATTCCTGATCATTAAATATTATTTCTTTTAAAGCAACACCCAGTATCATAATCTCGAGTTTTCCTTTGTAGTTCAACCCAAAAAGCCACTCAGGCAAATTAGTCTCGACACGTTTCAGTGTGCCTCTTACACATACGAATATTCTGGTTCCAACAATCGAAAAGCTCGCAACTGTGGGTTACTGTTGCCTGTATCCAGCATCTCGGTTCTTACGCTTAAAACGGGGGTGGTGATATTTATGCCGGTTTTTTATTGCGCTTTAGCCCGAGAGCAGAATGGAAACAATATGTCACCCGGGGGCGGGGTAAGGGGGGAGGGAGAAAACGAAGTTCTTGTAGGCGGTAGGGCACTGGTGGCACCTAACGTTAATACTAACACCATAGTCTTCGTACCAACCCCACCGCGACGTCATGATTTTAAACGAACAACCCTCACAGACACCAGGTTACGGTTTCCAGAATAACGCGCCGAATTTTGCCTTAAGGGACCGCGGAAATGTGGATAACTGATTCCAGTTTATGACTCTCATATCGAGACTTTGCTTCAAAACTTTCAATATTAGCTATTTATTATTTCCCAATTTATTGAAACATTTCAATATTATGCATGATTTTCCATATTCCACTTTCCATTTCCATTATCATGATATAATTTTCCAAAATACCTGAGTTAAATGAATATTAAAACAGATTTTAAAATCAAAATATGGAAATAAATGAAATATAGATTCTCATTTTCTTCGTGGATGAAGTTTTGAATTGTTGAGTGGATTAATGGCGAATTTCAGAGGACAAATGCATATCGATTTCGACTGGTTTGCAGGGCATCATAAAATAGGGACGAAAGGAGGCAGTAAGAGAGCAAATGCTATAAGTAACGGACCGTCTGGTGGAAAGAGCTTGAGGGCGAACAGTGATTTAGAGAAATTAAAACTTTAATTCATGTTCGGGTTCGAGAGGGCCTCCTCTCCCCCCTCGCCTTAGCGACCGCCATGGAACTCCCGTCGAATGCCAACCCTCGAGTAAATAGGAGAGCGAGCGTTGTTCCCATTGACACAGGTCCCCCTTGCTTCAGGGTGCACTAATAAAGCATCTCGATCCAAGCAACCGTTGGCAACTCTGTCGTATGATCTATGGACCAAACGACATTACTATCGAGACTAAACTCCACTATCGAATAGACTCTTTGTTCCCATCCTACATTTCTTCGAAAAACA
>JBAGKK010000069.1:541192-587505 GCA_037177015.1 Euceroptres primus
ATAGAGAAAACGCAAGTCTGCTGTTAAGAGTCGGGATTGCATTGAAGGTATATTTAAGGTAGTTCGAAGTTCAGTGTGGTCGTGGTAATTTAAGGTTAAGTACGAAATTTAATTTATTTATTTAATTCATCTTGTTGATTTCTATTGACCCTCTAGTTATAAAATTTGTTGATGCTTTGCATGGGCTTTAGGGTTGAAAATTTAAAAAAACGGTGTTTTTTTTATCCAAACGTTTCGACTCTCATGTTCATAAACACACAGCGATTGTATCACAGGTAATTTCCGTTTTAAAAATAAACCACTGAAGAGGACTCCCAGGAGAGTCGAAACGTTTGGGTAAAAAACACCGTTTTTTTTTTATTTTCGACCCTAAAGCCCATGCAAAGCACCAACAAATTTTATTTATTTAATAATTAAAAAAATAAATAAATTTATTTTTTAGGTTAAGGTACGAAATTTGATAAAGGATCAATGTGAAGAATTGAATCTTGAACGTTTACTTTGTCAGAGAAAATGTTTTTTTAAGAGTATTTTAGGGAGAGTCATGGTTTTTGGTAGGACACTTCAGGCGAATCCACGTGGTGCCAAGTAGGGTGCATTAACAAAGTTCCCATTATCCACGCGTGAGAGACCCTTAAATTATCTGAAGCTCGCCTAGCACCGGACGCGCCCACCCTCTGTCGGCGAGAAAAAGACGTATGAGCTTCAACCTCCAGCCGTTTCACAGTTGCGCGTGAAGAATCGAGTCGTGATTTCCAAAAACTTATTTAGGAAGTTAAGAGACGAAATTCTATATCCATTTTGGGACCTTTCACAAATTATGTAAGACCTCCCCCCACCCCAAAGTCTTACATAACAAATTTTTTACCTGAGATTTATGTTAAGGGCATTTGATACATAATGACGTCACAAATTACCAACCGTTTCTTATTTATATTCAGTGGGTTTATTATTAGAAAAATGCAAATATAGCGCTGAAATTTAGGCAAATGATAAAGAATAATGTATTGAGACATCGATGCCTGGTGAGTTTCAGTTTTTATTTTGAAAAAAATTGTTTTTCGAAATTTAGCGTTGCCTTGTAATTGGAACATATATTTATTACAAAAATTTAATGCAACCTAGGTGGTTTGAAAAAAATGGTCTTTCAAAATTTAGTGTTGCCTTGTAAGGGGCTGTTCAAAAAATACGTAACGCTTTTGGTATATCTGTGTCTCTCTCAGTTTCAAGTACACCTCTCTCTTGCCCAAGCAAGAGGCTCCTAATTTGAAAGTATTTTTATTAAAAAAATTTAATGCCGCCCTTGTCCTTTTCTAAAGTTTCTTTCTGTTTTGATAGCATCGCACTCTCACCTCAATTATACTCAGCGACTTTATTCCTTCGTTTCAATTACAAATTAGATTTTGCACATATTTTCATTAGCCTCATTTATGATAAAATCGATGTTATCTTCTTTAGTTAGCTGCTTATGCACTAATAATTATACATATCAATAATTCGATACATAATGATGTCACGAATTATCGACCGATTTTTTATTTATATCCAGCGGGTTTATTAAGAGAGAAATGCAAATATAATGCTGAAATTTGAGGAAATAATAAGGAATATATAAAGGAATTGATGTCTGGTGTGTTTCAACTTTTATTTTGAAAAACAATTATTTAAAAAAAAAATTTTCGAAATAAAATCTGAAACGTGCCACACATCGATGCCTAAATATATTCTTTATTATTTGCCAAAATTTCAGCAGTATATTTGCATTTTTATCTTAATAAACCCGCTGAATGTAAATAAAAAATCGGTCCGTAATTCGTGACGTGATTATGTATCACATACCCTTAAGAATAAACGAAAATATTTCGGGTCATCCATGTGCAATCACGCCATCAACGCACCGGGACTCTAAGGTGAACACAATTTAATTTAAAAAACAACGTTCCGCTCCATATAAAAATTCAAGGGCACCAGACATCGATGCCCACATATATTCCTTATGAGTTTCCAAATTTTCAGCCCTATATTTGCATTCCTCTAATAATAAACCCGCTGTATATAAAAATATGCCATATCTTTATATTCCTGGAATGTGATACATTTTGAATTCATATTATGCGAATGAGGGTTCTAAATCCCTTTTAAAATAATTTATAATTACGAAATTGAACTTGTTTTACAAACTAAAATTTGTAACGCAGTTAACATCAATACTCCGTTATGTCTTTTATCATTTCCCAAAATTACAGATCCATATATTAATTATTTTAATTATAAGTCCACCGAATATAAAACCAGGTAAAAATTATATCATGGTCGCCATAATTGAATTAGCAATCATGTTTCAAAAATTACATTCGGCGGACTTATAATTAAAATAATTAATATATCGATCTGTAATTTTGGGAAATGATAAAAGGCATAACGGAGCATTGATGTTAACTGCGGTACAACTTTTATTTTGTAAAATAAGTTCAATTTCGTCATTTAAAATTATTTTAAAAGGGCTTTAGAACCTAAAAAGGCTTTAGAACTCATTCGCATAATATGAATCCATAATGTATCACATTGCAGGTATATAAAGATATGGAATATCTTTATATACAGCGGGTTTATTATTAGAGGAATACAAATGTAGAGCTGAAAATTTCAGTATTCATAAGGAATATATGTGGGCATCGAAATCTGGTGTCCTTGAATTTTTATATGAAGCTGAAGGTTGTTTTTTTAATTAAATTGTGTTCACCTTGAAGTCCCGACGCGTTGATGGCGTGATTGCATATGGATGACCTGAGATATTTGCGTTTATTCTTAATTTTTGGTTCATTTCCAGCTAACTAAAGAAGATAAGATCGATGTTATAATAAATGAGGCTAATGTAAATATGCGTGAAATCTTATTTGTAATTAAAACGAAGGAATAAAGTCGCTGAGTATAATCGACGTGAGAGTGCGATGCTGTCAAAGCAGAAAGAAACTTTAGAAAAGGACAAGGGCGCCACCTAGTTTGCATTATATTTTTGTAATAAAAATACTTTCCAATTACAAGGCAACACTAAATTTTGAAAAACTTTTTTTTTTCAAAATAAAAACCAAAACTCACCAGACATCGATGCCTCAATATATTCTTTATCATTTTTCCCAATTTCGCTAAATTCTCGTTTTATTTCTCTAATAATAAACTCGCTGAATATAAATAAGAAATAATCGGTAATTTACAACATCATTATGTATAAAATGTCCTTAAAAGATAATTTTTATTGCAAATCTAATTACCAACAACTAAAGAGCAATAGTTATTCAACATTTTTGATTTTTATTCGGTGTTTAGGTTGTCTACCGTCTGAGAATTGCGGGAAGTCCGGAAATTGTCCTTGATTTTGTATTCGGTGTGGGAATTGCATTTTAATTTTTTTTAATTTATACTTTCTTACTGACCATTTAAGATAACACAATAAAAAAATTTTAATCTTGAGGATGTTTAAATTTATATTAGTGAATACTTGAATTCAAAGGACACGTGAAAAACTGTTTTAAAATGTTTTTAAATGTTGAAAAAACATTAAGAACTTTCTAATATTAATTTATTTTTTGCACATTCATTCGTCAACTAAAGTTATAGTACTTTTTTTGTTAATTAAGGAGGATCATGTGGAGTGGGGAAAACGTATAAAAACTTAATTAATTACCACTTTTTAAAATATTACCCCTATTAATCAATGCGGATTCGAAAAGGCAAATATATACTTTACCGGGAAAAAATTTGAAGTCCTAGAAAATATAATTTTTAATAGCAATTATTGTAGGTCGAATTTTTACGTAGTTTTTTAAAACTTTATTTTTCAAAAACAGGAATAATTTTAAAAATAATTATTCTTAATAATACAGCTATTTGTTTAATCCCGTATTACAGACAAATTGCTGGAGTTTAAGGATAATTATTTTTTAAATTATTCCTGGGGAGAGACTTTGAGTAAGCTTAGCGCTAACACTAACTACAGTAAAACCCATATGTATGTATATATATATATATATATATATATATATATATATATATCGGATTTCATATTATCATAGGAAAAATATGTTATAAGCGGAAATCCGATATGTATTTACACATAGAAGCATAGGAACTTTCAAGGGACTGAAGAAAAAATACGATATAAGCAGGAATCTGATACATGGGGGTCCGATATATGTGGGTTTTACTGCAAATAGTTATTTGGAATGCTTAAAATTGTTAAAACTTTACAAGATCATGATTCCTTTAAAAATAAGTAATTTACAAATAATTTTTTTTGTTGAATTCTGCAAAAATTTTTCGAAATCGGTAAAAAAGATGCACTTAACCTGAAACTTCAGCGTGATATTTTTGGTTTCACGAAATTTTGCGCTGAACTTTCAGGTGAAGTGCATCTTTTTCACCGATTTTGAAAACCTTTTTTTCGGAATTCAACAGAAATAATTAGTTGCAAATAATTTATTTTTAAATTAGTCATGATTTTGTAAAGCTTTAACAATTTTTAGTATTCCAAATAACTAATTAATTTGTGTTAGCTAACTCAGAGTCTCTTCCCTGTTGTGAAGTCTTAGATAATTGCATAATGAACCAAATAAATCCTTAATTATTAAAATTCGATTAGCTTTGAAAAATAAAGTTCGAAAAAACTACGATAAAATTTGATCTACAGTAATTGCTATTATAAATTATATTTCCTATGACCAAAGTTTTTTCGGTAAAGTACATATCTGCCATTTCAAATATATGCATTAAATCTCTCTAAATATCTCTTAATCTGAATTAGTCAACAACTACTAATAAAATAACGAGAAGTCTTCCATCAATTGAATTGATAAGCATTTCTACTAATAATTAGTAGAAAACTATTAATCTTTAGTCAAATTCTACTATTTTAATTAGTAATGTTACTAACTCAATTAGTGATGTTATTAATTCAATTAGTAATGTTACTAATTGATTTAGTAACTGTTACTGAATGAATTAATAGAATTTGACTAAAAATTAGTAGTTTTCAACTAATTATTAGTGAAAATGCTTACTAATTCAATTGGTGGAAGATTTCTTATTATTTCGTCAGTAATTTTTGATTAATTCAGATTTAGAGAGTTTAAAAAATTGTCTGGAAACAAAAGAATCGTGCTCTTGCGTGTTTTTTTTTCTTGAACCACTCTCTAAATCTGAACCAGTAAAAATTTTCACTGATTTCATTCAGTGACCCATTTCTAACTAGTTCATCAGTGACTTTGGACTGAATTTCGGTGAAATTGACTGAAATTCAGTCAAAATTCACTGACGAATTAGCTAGAAATGAGTCACTGAATGAAATCAGTGAACATTTTTACTGATCCAGATTTAGAGAATTCAAAATTCATCAGTGATTTTTGACTGAATTTTAGTGAAATTGACTGAAATTCAATCAAAATTTACTGATGAATGAGCTAAAAATGGGTCACTGAATGAAATCAGTAAAAATTTTGACTGATTCAGATTTAAAGAATTTAAAATTCACTGATGAATTAGCTAGAAGTGGGTCATTTAATGAAATTAGTGAAAATTTTGACTGATTCAGATTTAGAGAGCACGGGAATTTGAATTTGCTTCAAGATTAGGTGAAGTTTCTCGCAAGAGGACTATGTTTGCTTATGTTTGCTACAAAAGGATTCCTTTTGAGACAATAAACATCCGCTTAACCTTAAAAATAAGAAATTTCATTTGCTTCAAGAAACATCGTTTTGTCGCAAGAGGACATTTCCCTGAATAATAGAGATAATATTTTCAAAAGTGATAAATAATTATACTATTATACTATTATCATACTCCCGCATGATCCTCCTTAAACTCGAGATTCTTTAAAATTATTATAAATGTTTGAAATATTATTTTGTTTTCAATAAATTATTTAGATCAAGCAAGATACGCATGTTATTTATAGGCGGGAAAAATGAGGGAATTGCCCGGGAATTTCGAGCGAAAAAATTAGTAAACACCCTCGTTTTAGAAGAAAAATCATAATTTAAATCCAATTTTAATGATGTATCTAGAAAATCTAGGATCTAGGTAATTTCCTCCCTTAAAAGATTTTATGAAATTCTACTGATCCGGTTTTTATTAAAATTAAGTAGTTTAGGAATTAATATTACTCAAAACCAAACGAGTGGAATTGAAGAGATTTAAGGAAAACGAATATTTGCAACTAAACTTTTAAACACAATAGATTTTTAGGACCTGCAATTTAATGAACATTATTTGATATTTTTATATTAAATTGTTAAGATACAAATCTTCTGAACATTATATTGCATTTTAAATCTGAAATAAAACCAGAAATTGTACAAATAGGAATCTCAAGAGATCGTGACAAATTAGTACGCAGAGGTGGCAAAGGTATTGACCATTTCGACTATTATATCGAATTGCTATTGTATCGACCCAATAAAGAGTCGATTTTCTGACCACGGGTCGACATTAACACTGATATTTCGAAGCAAGCGTCATGGCATGAGTTCACGGGAAATCCGGGGTAAGCCTAACCGCTAAGAGCTGTGATCCGGTGGCGGTTTATCTAATTGGAATTGTCGAGAGCTCGAAGAAGGACTAAGGCAAGGGATGCTCGAGAAAGCAGGAAGGGAAGACAACTTTGGGCTATCTCTTGGAACACAGTTACAAGGAGACTCTTTAGACTTTACTGACGTGACGTTGCCTAATACTCTAATCCCGCCAGTAGAGGCGCCATCATCTATTCCACCACCTTGTGAGTCTACTCTTACGAGCCAGCTAACACTTACTAATTAATTAATGAAACCGCATTCATATACCTTCGACCAACGACGACTGATAATATCTCCCCTAATTTCTAAATAGAATTTCATCACCACTTGACTGCATCTCAAATATTCTGCTTTTTTATCTAGTTTACGTAACAACCTTTAGAAACGACAATTTCTTTAGTGCAAACGAACTTTATCAGGTGGAAATCTTTTGCTTTTTTAAAACTGGACTTGATATATTTTTATTTGAAATCGGAGTTCTGCAGTTTAATACGTATCCGCGGATATACTTGTATCCGATTATGAAAAAAATTGCTTTTATCCGATCCGCTTGACACTTAGCAAATTTCAGAATTTCAGATGTATACAGTTGTTGATTTGCCAACTTCAAATCAAACGGTCATACACCTGCAGTTAATCAAAAGAGATTGAAAAAAATTCAGATACAGGTTACCAAATTCGTTTACCACTTGATGAAAGCACCAAATTATAATATTTTAATGAAAATTATTGCAAAATTAGAAATAAAATAATAAAAAGGAGGCAATATTAGCTCATAACATTCGGACGTATCAACGAATTTTAAATGTTAATAATAATTAGTATAGTAAATTACAAATGAATCTTTGCTTTGACGTATTATATTTTATTGCGAAAAAAATCATTTACGAAGTAATTATTCATTAAAAAATCGTAACGTTCGGTAAAAATTTGAAACCTAATAAATAGTTTAATGTATATACATAAATGTACAATTGTACAAATGTACAATACATAAATGTATTGTAAATAATACATATGTATGGTCCATTAAAATTTATTTCGTATTAAGTTTTCTGATATTTTTAGCTTTGGAAAATATTTTAAAAAATTTTAAATGTCTTCTTTTCACATAATCTGCTATTAGTATTGAATTTATTCCTGTATCAAGTTTCGTTAATAAATTATTAATTTTTTTCATCTAAGTAATTGATGTTTATTTTGGATTTTAAAGTTTATTTTTCATTTGAGCAAAACTGAATCATACTTTAAAAGAATTATCTTACACTAAATCAGTTTTTCAATTTAAATTGAGTTGTTAGTTCAGATAAAGACACAGTATTGTCACTCAAGTTTTTCATGTTACCGCAAGGTACCTAAAAGGTTACCTAAAAGATGCAACTCAATTTAAGTATGTTTTTTAATATGATAATGGGAATCAAAATAATAATCTCCTAATATATAAAATTCAGAAACATTTCTAATGTACAGAGGCACAGTGGGGAAAAAATGACTTTTTTAATTCAAAATAACGTGCAGTCCACAAATATTGATCGATTTGGACGTAAACAATTTTTTAAAAAAGCTGATAAAATTTTCCACAGAGTTGATGAGCCTAATTTTTTATTTAGGTTTTTTATTTTTTATAAATAAACGAATATGACGAAAAAACGGCCATTCTTTATATTTGACGTTCCAGGTGCTCGTCAATAATAGGAAAATTGTTGCGTTTGCCTACGTTTCATAGAGTAACATTAGTTAAAGATGTTCCATCATGATATAATAAACAAAAAATTTTTTACAAACAAATTATTTTTTGAAAGTGTGTTTTCTATCATTTTCAATATTTTTACATTTCGTAAAGTTATAAGGCGAAAAATTTAGATGGAAACAATATTATGATGGAGAAAATTTTTCTTAAGATTATTCTTGTTAATAATATAAACAAATTTAATAAACAAATGAATTATTCAGGCACTTGTCGACAGAAAAATTTGTTGATAAATTTTATGATTTTTCAAAACAAATTTAATACAAAAATGCATTCTTAGGGAATTTGTCGACGGAAAAATTTGTTTTTTCCCCTTTTAATTAAAAAATTCATGATAATTTCAGAAACATCCATAATAAGATGATAAATTTAATGTTTTTCTTAATTTAATAAATAAATGCATTATTCGGGCACTTTTCGACGGAAAAATTTGTTTTTTTCAATGTCAGTCCTTTCAATTGGGAACTCTATGATATTTTCATTCACATTCATAATAAGTTAATAAATTTTATGATGTTTTAAAACAAATTTAATAAACAAATGCATTATTCGGGCATTTGTCGACGGAAGAACTCTGTTTTTTTTTTCTTTGTCAGTCCTTTTAATTGAGAACTATGCGAAAATTTTAGCAACATTCATAATTAGTTGATTAGTTTTTTATTAAACAAATTTAATAAACAAATGCATTATTTGGGAATTTGTCGAAAAAATTTGTTTTTTAATGTCAGTCCTTTCAATTGGGGACTCCATGATAATTTCAGCAACATTCATGATTATTTGATAAATTGTATGTATTTTTTTAAACAAATTTAATAGACAAATGCTTTA
Organism: Euceroptres primus; assembly: GCA_037177015.1. Lineage (NCBI taxonomy): Eukaryota > Metazoa > Arthropoda > Insecta > Hymenoptera > Figitidae > Euceroptres > Euceroptres primus. The sequence goes on from JBAGKK010000069.1 coordinate 550,337, forward strand.
TTTGGGCATTTGTTGACGATAAAATTCTTTTTTTTTTAATAAATAAAATTATCAACTAATTATGAATGTTGCTGAAATTATCGTCAGGTTCCCAATTAAAAGGACTGACCTTGAAAAATATATATAGTTTTTCCGTCGACAAATGCCCGAATAATGCATTTGTTTAAAAAAATCATAAAATTTATCAACTAAATATGAATGTTGCTGAAATTATCTTAAAGTTCCTAATTGAAACGACTGACATAGAAAAAAACGAATTTTTCCGTAGTCAAATGCCTGAATAATACATTTGTTTATTAAATTTGTTTTAAAAAAAATAAAACTTATCAGTTAATTATGAATGTTGCTGAAATTATCATGAAGTTGCCAATTAAAAGGATTGGCATTGAAAAAACGAACTTTTCCGTCGACAAATGCCCGAATAATGCAAAATTAATCATGTTTATAAAATTCAGTTTAAAAAATAGTAAAATTTATCAATAAATTATAAATTTTGCTGAAATTATCATAAAGTTCCTAATTAAAAGAACTGACATTGAAAAAATCGAATTTTTCTTTCGACAAATGCCTAAATAATGCATTTGTTTATAATATTAACAAGAATAATCTTAAGAGAAATTTTCTCCATTATAATATTATTTCCATCTAAATTTCTTGCAATATATCTTTGAAAAATGTAACATTATTCAAAATTATAGAAAACACATTTTCAAAAAATAATTTGTTTATAAAAATTTTTTTTGTTTATTATATTATGATGAAACATTCGTAACTAATGTTACTCTATGAAATGTAGGCGATTGCAACAATTTTCCTATTATTGACGAGGACCGAGAACGTGAAATAGAAAAAATGGCCATTTCTTCGTCATATTTGTTTATTTAGAAAAAAATTGTGAAACTAAATCAAAAATTAGAAGCAAAGAGCCTCTATTTCAGATATCTTGTTATGTATGGCATATAAAAAATTTTGACGCAAATGTTTTCGATAGATTTTTTCCCAATCTTTCGAATGAAATGAAAAAATTTTGAAAAATTAAAATTTTAGCCATCATTTTTGAAAGTCAAAAATATTTTTGATTTTTTTTTTAAGTTTGATCCTTTTGTTTCTTTTTTTAAACTAAAAATAAAGCTTGAGATACTTACTTTCAGATCCAGGAATAGCGCAAAATGTTTTTTGTTGTTTTTGAAAAATTGAATTTTAAGTAACTTGGTAAATTCAAAAAATTTTCCTATGCGCGAAAAAAATTCGGAAAACTTTTTGTATACCTTTTTTCATAACAAACAATATTGTAAAAACAGAAATTCAAAAAATAATTTGTTGTTGATTTTAGAATTTTTTGAAAATTTTCAAAAATGAAATTTTTATAATTTGGTTAATTGCTCATTTTTAATGTATAAATAACATTTATGCTTATTCTATAATGTACATTACAACCAATTTGCGCATTGAAAATGAGCATTTAACCAAATGCAAAAAATTTCATTTTAGAAAATTTTCAAAAAATTCTATAATCAACAACAAATTTTTTTTTGAATTTCCGTTTTCACAATATTGTTGGTTATCAGAAACTGTACATGCACAAAAATTTCTGAATTTTTTTCGTACATAGGAAAATTTTTTTTAATTTACCAGGTAACTTAAAATTCAATTTTTCAGTGCTATTACCAATCCGTGTTTTTTTTCTAAATTTAACGGGTAAAAGGAATTTGTTTCATAAATGCGAGTTTGTGCTTTCATTGACTAGTTCAAAGGTGATATATTTTAAAATTTAAAGATCGACGGTACAATTCGGCGGGTTCAGCAAGTGTTATGTTATTTTTTAAAAAGCTAAATTGAAATAATATTTTACAATAATTGATAGTTTTCAAAATTTAGCTGTATAAAATATGAAATCTAATCTTACTTTTCTGTTTCGATTGTATTCGATGCTGCGGCTCAATCGACGTTGCGTTTTAGAGATTTTGAATGACTTTTACTATATAGGTACTCTATGGTATTTACATTTTTAGTTAATGGCAACTGAAACCTTTTTTATTTGAATCGATTCTTTGAAAAGGTCACAAGTCGTTCATTTTTCGTATCACATTCTCGAGCGAACTACTGCGACTTGTGACTAACTTCACTTATTATGCTACCGGGTACAAATTGATCTGATATTTGCAGCTTATCTAACGGATCGGATTTATCCGATAACTTGCCAAATGCATACAGTTGGCTATCAGACGATTCACGGCAATCACTTGTTCTTGAAGGGTGCAGACGGACTTTCGGATATAAAATGCAGAATTCTGTTTGAAACAATTAGACAAAGTCTGAAAAGGGATCAATCAGGCGAACTGTGAGTTAAAATGCAGGGATATAAATATTTTTAAGCTTTGATAATCTGCAGGAATAACGACCGTAACAAGAACTCGACTGGTTATCACAGAGGGTGGTATTCTAAGCTCTCTCTTTCGCAGCATCTAGACCCATATATGCCCAGGGCTGCTTTCTAATTATTCCCCACAGGCTGTAAGGGATGGCACGTAATTGGAGGGTGGACGAGGACGCATCGATCCGCTTTTCTAAGGGAATCTCTCTTCAATTCGAAGTCGATCTCCTGGGCGGGTGAGCACTGGTCTGCAAAGAAAAGTGATAATGTCTTAAGCTTGGTGCGATTTAACTTCTGATTTTGGTCGGCCTGTTCCTTTAGTTCTTGGCAGTGCCGAGTTCATTGCTCTAAACTCCGGGGTTCGGTGGTTTGAGGAGGGTTTAAGGTTTAAGGGAAGCCTTTCTCGAGATCCCAGGGAGCAGCTCTAAGCGCTGACGCTGATCCTTCTCTTCCTCTTCGAATCTCGAATCCCGGTTTATCTAATTCGAGATGTCGGCTACTCCTATCACCAAGAAACTTATATACCCGTGAGTAACTTGATATAAAAGTATCTTGATTCAAGTTCTAAAGACTGCGGTCAGTCCAGTTCCCTCTTGCGAATTACTAGAGTTTAGGAAGGATATTTCATGTGGTGAAAGCAAAAATTACATTAAATTATCTGACAAAGTTCACTTAACCAAAAGAACATAAAACTAGTAGTTGAAATAACTAACTGCATCAAGACCTTTCTTCCTTAACTGAAAAGGCGGAATTATTTCGTCGTTTCACTATTGAATTGGCCTTTTAATTTCTACTTATACTCTCCTTTATCAAATCCGACTTTGGAACTCGATTCTCCAGGGATTAAGGTTGGGAACCAATATCATTCGGCAGTTTGTAGATTTTCGGGAAGGCCAAGAATCGGGTAGCGCCTGTAGGTGAGTTTTAGAGGAGAAAATAGTGAGCTCTGCATGAAACGTAACACCCGGTCACTCCTTCGTGCTAGTGTGCATCCAGGGTTGCATCGAACTGCTGGCAGCCAGCCTTCCTTCCTACTCTTGGTTCTCTTGCATCTCCAGGGGTGGTGAAGGAAACAGGACGATTCGAGGTGGAAGATAGAGAGGGGCAGCCGTGTCCGGGAGTCGCGTTCTACTGAGACTTGGGGGTGGACAGTGCGCAGACCCGCCCCCACTTTCAGGACGAAGCAGAAGCGAGCTGCTCGCGCAGGAGAGCATCCCCTCTAGATGCACCGACCACCCCGACTCGCCTTTTCCCTTCAACATAGCACAGTAGCTTTCGAGCACCCTTTCGGGAAGGGTTTGTTGTACTTTCACTAAAGAAAAATTATTTTTTACGCACCGGTTTCGCACGCCTCTTCTGCGTAACTGTGTGTGTGAATGTGTGTGTGCTCGAACATGAACCAAAAGTTTTGTGCAGTCGATTGAGAAATTTGGCTATCAATGACCTGCAAAGAAAACAAAAGATAATTACTGCAGTTGAGAATTTCGGACCTTTCAACTTTTCGGGTGAACTTGAGTGAATTTTGTTATTTAATGTTTCGTTTTCGTTAAAATTTTACAAGTGCGGTCGTATTAACAGGATGATAGTGACGATAGCATCCGTTGTCCCTTAGACTCAGTCATAATTATTTGACAATTGCTGATCAAGTAGGTATAGCTAAGATGACAAAGATTCTCTGAATCAATTTAACTAAATCTTAGTTGATTATATTGAATAACTGGACATTGATAAAAGGTCAACTGATTGGTAACAATTGTGCTTGGTGTTTTGAGATGTGCCTGTAGACGATACTCTGGAATTTTTCTGTTCCAGGGTGGAACTCACCAGCGTACCGGGCGGTCAGAATGCAATGGCACATCTTAAAAAACGGAAGCTGGAAGCAGAGTCAGCCACTGGGAAGACGAAGCTGCAGCAACTTTCGACAGTAAACAGCAAGAAACTAGGTGTTCAATCGAGCATTCCGCAAGAGATGGAGACGGCCGATGCGGCTGCAAAACGAAGGAGAAAAAGTGTTCGAGACGATGATTTGCGAAAACCGGTTGACAGCGACTCAAGTAAGAATATACCCCTACCTCAAAAAAAGAGAGTATTTACGTCAGGAAATTCGGGTAGTCCTGCCAGAAAGTCGAGCAAAAACTGCGAGGAACCGGAAGACGACGAGACGCTGATAAGAGAAACGGAAGCTGCGTTGAAAAGCCTTTCCGGAAGTTGGCCTGGTCCCAGAGGCTCTTTGTATCAGAGAGGAAACTCGGACGAGGATAGGTACGAGTCTAATTTTGAGAATCTCTTCGAGGAAAAGAAGGACAATCCAAAACTCTCACCCTCTTCTATGTCCACCTCTTCCACGACCAGTGAAACCGGTTATTCTTTGAAGGACGTCATATCGTTACGAAGTCAGGATCGAAGTGGAAGATCCCAGCAACAAATTAAGCAATTCGAGCCAACCAAACAGTACCCAATCAAAGCCAAAAAAGATCCAGACAATCCTATGAAATTTGAGAACGACTCAACAATCCAGTGCGGACAAAATCAAAACGAAGTACTGAAGGCGAGATCAGCCAACGGTAGATTACTCAAAGGCGATAGAAGCAACGACAAGTACTCCAGGTACGAACCCCCAGATTTCAACGAATTAGTTGACGATTCCTCGAACGAATTAGAGATTGACATGTCTGACCCAGCGGGCGATAAGGAGGATACGGACAGGAATAAATCATCCGAGAGAGATGACCGTATCTGCAAAAATGGTCCATCACCTAACACCCTAAGACAACATCATCAACAGCAGATGTACAACTATCAAAGGCAATACAGCGACGGAAGCATCAAAGTCGCCTCCTCAGTGACATCAACAGCCTCTCCGTCACCAACGGTCGGTTCTCCCTTTTCAGCAACCTCTGCCTTCAGGCCTCCGAATACTGACCACTCGAAATCCAATTGTCGAGGAACTTCAACGATAGGAACACCAACAACCATTCCGCCCATGGGACCATACCCAGCCTCTGCAACCTTCGTTGGTTATCCAACACCCGGACCCGTGATGCCTGCACCGCAACCAGTAACAGCCATTCCTCCCTCATCCGAAGAGAAACATGCGTCGACCGTATCTCTCTTGCAGTTGAAATCTCCAAAAGAGGAAGTACATCCCATTCAGCGTGAAGTTCCGTCGAATTCCGTGGCTCCGAATAAGAGCCCAACTACTGGATTACCACCAGTAGGCAGTCCGGATGCAAACTCGAAACAATATACCATTCTTCAACCTGCTGGAGTCGGTTCAAGAGCAGCCAGCGCGATTCAGGATATCGCTAGAGAAGGAGTTGTCAGCGTTTCCGCAGTCAGCAGTAGTAGCACCGGAAGTAATAGCAGTACGGGCAGTAACGGCTCCAGCAGTAACGCTTCCGGTAATAACAAGACTACGAGCAACAGTTCGACCAGTAATGCAGCTAACGGAAGCGGCTCGACTGGCAATACCAGCAATGGAAACAGTAATAACAACGTTAATAGCAATACCATCACCATTACCACTATCACTACCACCAGCACAACTACTAGTCCTACTGTCGCTGGAGATGTTTCCACCACTACTGGAACTGCTCAACAAGAAGCGGTCATGAAGGTTTCTGAGAGGCCTACATCTTATGAGAGCAATAGACCCGGAATGTCCATGTCACCATCGAGTCTTGGCAGAGGTGAGTAATGTAGATTATATTATACTAGCAATTTTATACGCGCGCTCAAACGCTGCATTAGCAACTGTTAAAAAATAGTAAAAGAAAATACTAAAATATATTTTAAGTTAATGCAAAAAAGCGCGCGTGAAACGCTGCATTAGCAACTGTTAAAAGATAGTAAAAGAAAATATTAAAATATATTTTAAGTAAATGCAAAAAAATACTATAAGTATATATATATAGAATTTTTAATACACTTCATTATACAATTTTAAATTCAGAAGAAACGTATTTAATGGGTTATATCACCTTGACGTAATGGAAAATGAGGTTTTTTTCGGAATTTTTTTCTCCACTACTAATAAAGTAACGAAAAAATAGTTTCAAGGGTTTATTCTATATGCTATTATGTATTCAAAACAATTATCTTTTTTTTACTTTATACAAAATGGCGGTGTAGGAGTAGCTAAAGCGAAACCATGTTTTCCAATTTGGTGGGCAGTACAACTCGAGCAATTTTCATCCGATTGACTTGAAATTTTAACTGTAGCTTCTTAGATAGATTATCTAAAGTGGTATACAAGATTATTTAAAAATATTAATTTTTTGTAAATTAGCAGCAGTTTGAAAAAAATTTCGATAAAAAATCGAACTTAATTTGTTTATAAAAATTTTTATTGTAAATCAATCATAAAAACCGTGTGTACCGTTTTAGATAATCTATCTAGGAAACTAGAGTTAAAATTTCATGTCAATGGAATGAAAATTGCTCGAGTTATACTACCCACCAAATTGAAAAACATGGTTTCGCATTAGCTACTCCTACGCCGCCATTTTGTATTAAATAAAAAAAAACCAAAATTGTTTAAGGTAAATGTCCCAGTAATCGTGACCTTAATCCCAGTAATCGTTTTGCCGTCAATCTTATCTTTTAAGCATTTATACTTGATTGTTATTTATTTTGACAATAAATAATGCTAAAGGTCGTTATTTTTTGTTAAAAAATACTTTTTTAAAGATCGTTTATAATTATTTCTTCAGGTTATGTGTCAATTGCACGATTACTGGGACAATTTACCTTATATACCTAATGACATATAGAATAAACCCTTTAAAACATTTGTTTGTTGCTTTATTAGCAGCGGAAAAAAAAATTTCTAAAAAAAGCCTCATTTTTTAGTACGTCAAGGTGATATAACCCCTTAAATATTATTTAAAAATTATTTTCGTCCAACTTTGAGTATAAAATATATATACAATTTTTATCTATAATTTTATGTAAGTACATTAAAACATCCAGATTTTAATATAGTTTTCGTTTTTAAACCATACCTTCTAATTTCTACAATTTACATCCCATTGACTTATATTTTATGAAAAAGTGAATATTTATAGTCAACTTGATGTTTAATTCCTGTAAATATAAAATAAGTGAGGAAACAATTGGTGAATAGTTATATCGAAAAATTACTAATGAGTAAATAAATAGTACAAATTCATGGTTGCTTTTTAAAATAATTATTCACTTCGCTTTAAAAGGGGGTAATTTTTAGATCTAATAATAATGAAGTGCATACATTTGTGGTAAAAACATGTATTTATGCATGCTCTCTAAATTTGTAATAGTCACTTTTGACTAATGAAACTGTGTCGATTTGTACACCAAATAATTTAATAACCATTTTTACTAATTTTCAGTCTGACTTACAGTGAGATACTACTAATTCACTTCAGTACCAGTACTGAATTTGACTTCAGTAATAAATTTTTCTACTAAATTAATTGGTTGTGAAAATTAATCATTATTATATAAAAGTTAGTAAAAATGGTTACTAAATCATGTGGTGAACGAATCGGCAGTATTCACTTTTCATTATTATTAGATCTCTAAATTACGCCCTTCTAATGCGAAATAAATCATTATTTTAAAAAGCAACCATAAATTTGTATTATTTATTTACTCATTAGTAATTTTTTGTTATAACTATTCAACAATAATTGTCACTCACTTATTTTATATTTACAGGGACTACGTTGACTTAATTCCTGTAACATCAAGTTGACTATAAGTATTACCTTCTTCATAAAATGATAGGCAATGGAATGTAAATTGAAAAAATTAGAAAATTCTGTTTAAAAAAGAAAACTATATCAAAATTTTGATTGATTTAATGTACTAATATAAAGAATTATATACATAAAATTTTATATATTTTTTATTCAACTTGTATGCTCAAAATTTGAAAAAAAAATCGTTAGTTTTAATTATTCTTCAGTAATATTGCAATACGTTTCTTCTGAATTAAAAATTGTATAATGACACGAATTAAAAATTTTATATATATATTCCAAATATGTATTTGAGTTAATTGTTAATGTTCTTAAATAAACGGCATTATTGAATTCAAAACGTTAAAAATTAATTTATAAATTCTGAATTACGATTTAATAATTAAGAAAATTAAATCGTTAAAAATTAAATCATTTTCAACTGAAAACACGTAAAATTGTTTGGATTACATTTTAAATCTTCAAAAATTGTATGTCAAATTATTTAACTTAACTTATTTAAATAAAAGTTAAATTAAAAAAAAATTTTTTTTAAATTTAAGTTAAATTATTAGTATTATTAGTTAATTATCTATATAATATGTATACATAATATACAGATTACCAACAATCAGCATTTGCGAAATTTTAGAAATATAAAATTGAACAGACATGCATCAATTTAATTTTAAAATCAGGTGAACAAATTAAAATTATTATTGAAAACAATTAGAAAATGCCAAAAAAACGTCCAATTGTGGAGAAACTTCACACTGCGAACCCATCAAGATTATTATTATTATTTTGTAAAAAACCAATCTCAAAATATAAAATAATAAAAAAATAAATGCATCTCTGGGAACAAACTTCATGCTGCGAACAGAAAGCTGCGAACACTTGTAGATTATTATTAGTAATTTTTTTAATGATATACATTATGGCTTATCGATATTTGATATCGTTAAGCAATTATTACATTATTGTTTATCGATACTTGATATCGATAAGCAATAATGTATAGAGTACTGGTTTTGACACAGAGCATTTGTGGAGGAATAAGTGAAAATAAAATTACAATATGAATTATCATGGTTACCTAAACATTTTCACCCTATTTCATGTTGTCAAAAGCAAGACTTCTCGAAAAACACATAAAAAACATTTGACTGTTCAAGAATTTTGGTTAAAAATATTTTCGAAATTTCGAGGGATATGAAGCAAAATCAAGATTTTCTTGTCTTGAAGTACATAACTAATAAAATTAATCTTGTGAAGCTTCAAGGAACCAGTAGTTTAAAGAATTTACAATACTTGCACCAACATTTTCACTTTGCATATGCTCTTTGTTCTAATCTTATTACAAGGAAGCAATTTGCCTCGATAGCTAACAGACTTAATTAATCCAAATGATCTACTTCTTTATTGGAATAGTCGAGAAAACTACTTCAAAAACTGTACAATCTTTGAAAATGTATTTCAGATCCGAATAAATTTGCAATATTTCGTCAAATGAGCCTTGAATCTTAACCCTTTAATGCCTGCTGGGATATCTATGTCCTAGCACTTTAAAAAATTTATGACTACCATAAATGAATAAAACGATCATTTAAACAATTTAAAAATTTCAATCGCCTTGCCCAATGGTGAGAAATTTTTGGAAATTTTTTGTTTGTAATTTGTTCGTAATACCACAAAGAAACTTTTCAGTGCTATTACCAATGATTATAATTTTGGGGTTTTTCGGCCCATTCTATTGTTCATAAGGAAATTAACCGATCTTGAAAAACAACTTTTAAAATCTGTTTCCGAATAGAATGACTAGAGCACTTATGAAAGATTTAAGTCTAAAACCTCTCTGAGTGTTCTATAATAAATTATGGATTTTTGAGCTAGTTTTTTTCAGCTCAAAATTGTAACAAATCATGTAGATATGTAGTTTTTAGATTCTGTACTGTCATACTAAAATCAGTTAGGCTTAAATTGTTTTTTTATAAAAAGTAGGTTAAATAAGGTTAAAGTGAGGTTCAAAACACTTTTAATTCAAAATTTTTTGACAGTATCTAGTATTACGAAAATTTCCGTACAACTAGCAAACAACATAGTATAGGCCACAGCTATTGTTACGGAGTTTTTGGTAAAAATAATCTACCCCTTTTTGTGTTGTATGCTAGTTCTACAGAAAATTCCGTAACAATATCGTTGGCCAAATTTTTTATGTTTAAGAAACTGTTTATGTTTAAGGGGATAAAAATTTCATGTTTAAGAAATCAAAATCGAATTTTGATTAATTGGACTTGTGCAGAATAACTTAAATTATTTATTGATATCAAAATCTCAATTTCGACAAAAACGTTAGATAGAATCCTTTGGTTTCAGGGCCACGAATTGTAAGAAAAGCAAATGAATCCACTGTCCAATTAAAATAGCCCTGCTACAAAAATCACTACCCTTGGACTGGATAAAATCCATTTTTAAAATCATTTTCTAAGACTTATCCTAACTAAAACAATTAAAAATACCAAGAAATTAAAAAAATACTGTCAAGTGTAATATAATATTGTAATAATGTAATGTAATAATACCAGTAAATGAACACTTAAAGTAAATGGCAACTTTATTTTCCTTAAAATAAAAAATAAAAAAATGAAAGTTTGGATAAATGTTTTTTTCGATAGTATATATTTTAAATTAACTGAATATAATTTCTAAAAGCTTAAACGAATCTATTTAAAGAGATATGAAGAAATAAATAACGTAGGTGCAAATATAGAAGTAAATGAACACGTGAATTAATAAGTGAACGCAGATGAGGCAGCAAATGAAATTTTTTCAGTTATTGAACGAAGTCTTTTAGTAAATGAATATTTAGAATTTTGACATTTGAAACAAAAAGTTAGTAATTGAATTTCAAGGAGTTATTTGTTTTAGTTTAACAACAATAATATCAAATACCACTTTTAGAAACATGAGAAGTTGAGAAATTTCTTTCATCCTTTTTATGCATTTATACATATGTATGAGGTATTTTCATACATTCTCATGAATTTTTATTATAATTTTCATATATTTTTCACATGGCAACATATGTCACACGAGAAGTCCAGCAGAGGTCTGTTCATTCACTAAAAGTAGCCTTAAAAAGTTTCGGTAATTAAACATCTCATTTTTTAATTACTATTAGGTTTTACTAAAGAAATTTTGACGTAATTTTAAAATATTGATCAGCGAAAAAACTTTACATTAGATGTTTATTTCTCATAGAATTTTCAATATTAGCGAATCTGTTCATTCAAAGCCCTTACTGCTACACTTCTAAATTTGTGACACACGTTAAAAAAATATATTTCATTAATTGTACGATGAATTTAATCATGTTTGATGTATATTGCTGAAATTGACAGAATATATCCTTTTTTGTAAATTTAATGAGGTTTAAAATAATATGGTTAATAATTGCTATTTATTTAAAAATCATGTTTATTCACTGCAGCGCGTTCAACCATTGGTACACTTACCTTATTTCGAATTAAATAACCTTATACTCTATGGGTCTCATTTTCTTTCTCAGGCATGTAGAAAAATGTTATAAAATAATCTGAACTCGAAGTACAATTATATAGTTACGAAAAGAGTAGTTTAGAGAAAAAGAAACTGTAAATTTTTTTTTTGATTTCTGATTCTTAAAATTATCAATTCCTGGGAATTATAGCTGCAAAAGATTCAGGCATTAAAGGGTTCAATCATAAATCTATTAATTTTCTTATTTTAAAAAATGGGAACAATTTGGTTCCTTTCAGCAAGTTAGTTTTTTAACGAGTTATAGTCGTTTAAAAATCAGCTCTTTGTAAACACACGCATAAGAAGGAAGCTAAAATATGGGTGAGAGGAGTGCGACTAGCCCTTGTGCGCTATGCGTTTCGAGAGGGGGACAAAAGGCATTTTCAACTCTCTCTTTCTCTCTTACTCTCTTATTCTGTCTCTACAAAGTTAGGGGAGTTAGGCCAGAGCGGAAAATCAATAATTACGAACCGAGGGGTGATGACTGAAATGGTGAAATCAAGGTCGCTTCACCAGAGTTATTCTCCGTAACTTCTGAACTGACTACTCCTCCACCCCTTTCGCCATATCTCGTCTTCTCTTTATCTTAACTGTAATCGCCAAAATTAACTGTAAAGGCAATAACGCGAAAAATCTTAATCGTGCTTTAATGATGATGAATGTCGTTAGAATTCGTTTGAAGTCTGATTTACCAGATTAGGTCATTCGGTTTAAATTTCGTTCAGATAGGGAGAATAATAGGGAAAATAACATTCAAAGAGAATCTCATTTTGCAGGAGATAAATAAATGAAAATAATCAATAATTACATGATCAAATTTTTGAAAAAAAACTTCAGCAGAAAAAGAACACTAGTGAAAGTTCCATCAAACTAAGAATTGTTTGCGAATGTAATTAAATTCGTTACATTAGGTTATTCAATTATTATTATATTCATTATTATTTTTAAATGCCGATAAAAAGGTTAGTGATTTTTTGTTTCATTTTTTGACTTTGTAAGGTCGATGTTAGAAAGGAGAGGCATCCGTCGGGTGAGGTTTCACAGTTCGAGGGCGACAGGTGGAGCTTGAGTACATTCCACGGTCTTAGAGCCGTGGTGACACAGAGTGTCTAGTCGGAGGAAATTTGGGGTTGATACCACGTCATACGTATAAGCCGCAGCTGTCAGCGGGTGGAAACGTGACTAGCATGCTTTAGTTCCAAGCCACCTTATTACCACTCTACGACTCTGCCTTTCCTCATTATCCCCTTAGCGTTTTTCGGGAGTATAGTCAGGGTCGACCATTTCAAAAATTCAATCTCCGTATTTATTCTTCTCGCACGATTGCATTCACACTGATCCATATTATGATGCCCTCCAGTTCCAAAAATAAGATTTATCAGAGTTTTCTTACTCTCGATAATTAGATTTATTTACCTATTTTTTATTTCTTTATTTATTTTTGTTTTCCTAATTATTCGTAAAATTGGAAGTGACCGTTTTTCTTTTTTATCAAATCGTAGGAAACCGATCCTCCCTTGCGAGGTTGCGTTTGATTTTATACTGCAGTTGCGTGCTGCCCCTCTCCGTGAAAGCGTGTTGACACGCTATAAAACCGCTATCGAGAAATCCTTTGGCCGCAAAAAGCCACCCCTGTACCCGGCACCGTGCGGAGGTTTGCCGTGCTAATAAAAAAATAAACTACCCCGTAACTCAATTTTACGCTGCCTTTGCGGTCGGTCACATAAAAGACCGCAGGTTCTCACTCTTTCACGAGTTTTATTCCAGTGCGTGTAAATACAAGAAGGTAGCCCTCTAAACATGTTACTGAAGGACTGAATTTTCCCAAAGTCCATAAAAATTTGAATTTCCTGTGCGAACCGGATTTTAAACAGATAGAGCAACAAGTAATTGAAAGAGAGGATATAAAATGAGTGTATTTTGTATTCTGGTGAAAATGAATAACCTGAAAGAACGTGGCACGCGTCAGTCGTGCAACGAACCGAATGAATAAAACAATCCCAGTGTTTATGTACATCTCACTCTCCCGTTGTGACCCTCACGTGAAATGGGTACAAAATAACACAATTACACACTCGCCTCGACCTCACCCTCATACGTCCTACTCATCCTCATCCTCACCCCGATGATCCTTTTGCTCGCTGAGTCCCTGCATACTCTTTTCACCCTCTCTTTTTAACTTTCTATTTTTCTCTCTTCCTCGCACTCCCTTCCAGAAAAAAGGTTCGTGCGGCTCGTTACAAGTCTATTCAGACGTCCGGAAAGAGTGGCGCGTGCCGGTATTCATTCTGTTGACCATGATCATTGTGCCGAAGTTCGAGAGGGAGGTTTTAAAACTTTATGGCTAATTCATTAATCGAACCATTACTCTCCTCATTTAGCCTCACTCTTTTTTTTCTCCTAAAGACTCGATGACGCCAATTGTCTAAGGGTTCGTTCCTCATCGCGAGTTAAGTCAACACGAGCTACTTGTTGAACTAATTTTTATCACACAAATATTATTATTATATTAAGTATATTTCCTTGTGTATAATTACTTTTGTACGATTTTACAGTAGGGTTAGTTGAAAAGAAATTCAGTTTTTGCCGCAGGATAGGAAGTATCTTTTTCTGCCTACAGAAGTATAGATTGCCATGATTTCTGGTAGATTTTTGGAATGGCATCTTCAGTTGGCAGAAAGGAGTTGAAGGTGAAAAATTTGACAAAAGTGATATTTCGTATTTATTTTTATTCTATATTTCTATTCTATTTAATTCTATTCTATTTATTTTTAATGCTATACCTACACTTTTCTATTTAAATTATCTTCTTTTTTCATGTGTCAATTATTACTTTGAAATTCCTTCTAATTTTCATGTACTAAACTTTCTTAAAAGGAATCGTCTGACCGTAAGGTGCCTCTTCTACTGATTGCCTGACCAAACAGTACACAGATTCCTTCAATTCATATTTCATCATTTGTTTCTGCCTCGTTATTATTCTGAAGTAATTCCTGTTCTACACGAGTTATCTTTGTTGTAAAAATAATTTTTCTATCAGATTAAATACTACAGAAGAGTTGTCTGACCAAACATTGTATGTACTACAGCTTATCTGACGAAAAATTGGCTAAACTACTTTGAAAACCGGATTTTAAAATAACAATGAGCACAGGAATATTTCGTGACAGTTATAAGGGCCCTTCAAATTATCATGATATTTTCTGAAAAGGAATCGTTTGCCCAAAAAGTGCATATATCACTGGTTCCTTAAATTTATAATTTTTAATTTTTATCTGAATCGTTATTTTTCTGAAGTATTTCCTTTTCTGTACGTGTAATTCTATGTTTTGAAAGTAATTCTTCTATCAAATTAATTACCTTAGAAGAGTTTTCTGACCCCATTTCTGTGCCCATGTTTACATTGAAATCCGGGTTTCAAAATAATAATGAGCACAGGAAAATTTCATGACAATTATAAGGTCTCTTCCAATTGTCATGATATTTTCTGAAAAGGAATCGTCTGATCAAAAAGTGCATATATCACTGATTCCTTAAGTTCATATTTTATAATTTTTAACTGACTCGTTACTTTTCTGAAGTATTTCTTGTTCTGCACGAGTTATCTTTGTTTTAAAAATAATTTTTCTATTAGATTAATTACTTTAGAAGATTTTTCTGGCCAAAAAATGCCTGTACTACTGCTGATATGACCAAAAATTGGCTAAACTACTGATTTTACACATTCTATTTTCCTGTGCCCATTATTATTTTGAAATTCCTTCTAATTGTCATGAACTTTTCTAAAAAGGAATTCTCTGACCAAAAAGTACCTCTACTACTGCTTGTCTGACCAAAAATGGTATAAACTACTTATTTACACATTCTCTTTTTCTTTATAAATTATTGTTTTGAAATCCCTTCTAATTGACATGAACTTTTCTTAAAAGGAATTGTCTGACCAAAAAGTACCTCTACTACCGCTCGTCTGACCAAAAGTTGTCTAAACTACTTATTTACACATTCTCTTTTTCTACATCAATTATTATTTTCAAATCCCTTCTAATTGTCATGAACGAATTTCTTAAAAGGAATCCTCTGACTAAAAATTACCTCTACTAATGATTGCCTGGCCAAAAATTGATTTAACTACTTATTCCTTCTTCTTTCATGTGACAATTATTATTTTTACATCTCTTCTAAATTTGTTACTGTACTTATTTTATACATTCTCTTTTCCTTTGTCAATTATTACTTTGAAATCCCTTCAAATTGTCGTCATTGTCAAAAATAACATCCACTCTGCTTGCCTGACTTAAAATTAGTTAAACTACTTATTTTACACATTCTCCTTTGGGACCATTCACAAAATACGTGATACATATTTTTGACATTTTTAACCCCCTTTCAACTCTTTTATCGCGGTTTCTATTGCTTTTATTCCTATCATAGGGCTCCCTCCCACCTCCAAAAGTATAACGTATTTTGTGTATGGTCCCTTTTATGTGTGAATTATTATTTTAAATCCCTTCTAATGTCATGAACTTTTCTTAAAAGGAATAATTGCCTGACCAAAAAGTACCTCTACTTTCGCCTATCTGACCAAAAATTGTCTAAACTACTTATTTACAAATTCTCTTTTTCTTTATCAATTATTATTTTGAAATCCCTTCTAATTCGCATGAAATTTTCTTAAAAGGAATTGCCTGACCAAAAGGACCTCTACTTTCGCCTGTTGGACAAAAAATTTTCTAAAAGGAATTGGCTGTTCTATACAAATGCTCTATTTTTTAAAAATGATTTTTCTATTAGAAAATTTCATGCAACTAAATCCGGACAAACTCAAAAAAGGAAAAAAGACAAAGAAAGAGGAGATTAGATGGCAACCAACCACATTCCCTTCTTTCTTTTCGTACGTCTTTGTTACATGCAGATTCACTTTACCAAAAATGTAAATTATTTTAAAAATAAAAATAAAAGTTAAAATTTAAAGGACAATGTTATTCTTGTGTTGGTTGCCTTCTACTTTCGTATTTTTTTCTTTTTTTTTCTTTTTTTGTGTTTGTCCGGATTTGTTTTCACTAAATTCTTAATTCACTGCAATAAAGTATTGAATTTATTCTTGGACGTTAAGTTTTGATCTTCATTTTTCTATTAAATTGTCTGCTTAAGAAGATATGTCTGACCAAAAAATGTCTCTACTACTTATTGTCTAATCCAAAATTGTCTAAACCACTTATTCTAAACATTGGCTTGTCCTGCGTCAATTATTACTTTAAAATCCCTTCTAATTTTCATGAAGAACTTTCCCTAAAGGAATCGTCTGACCAAAAATTGCACACATCACTGATTCCTTCGATTCATATTTTATAATCCCATCCTAATTCAAAAACTAAATTTGTTTACCCACCCTATTATACAGTAATCCTAACTTATTTCGATTTTGATCCCCCGGAATATATTTCGATAAACTTTTTGCATTGAAGAATTCAAAAATAAGTAATCCAAGATTAGTGGGAAAGATATAATCCCTAACTTAGAATTTTGATCGTGTGGTGTATAAGAAAATAGGTGGCTGATTAGGGGGAGGAAATCCAGGCTAACTCTCACTCTAAATAAAGCATACAGCTAATGACGTCACGTATCGTAATCCAATTTACGGGGTGGCCCACTCTTGGGGTAAAGAGACACGACAGAGGTACCTAAGCGGGGATCGAGTCCTGGAGACGAGAAATGACGTCCTGATGAAGTTTCTCCAGCAGAGGAACGACCGATGGTAGGGGATCAGGGCCAGGGGGATTAGTACACGGTAAAGTTTATAAAAGTGCGATCGTCCCTTGGAATGAACACCCAACCTAAAGCTGGCCTTTCCTTCCAGGTCCTCCCTCTCTCGTTCTCTTCTCTTTTCTCATCTTGACTATATCCTTCGATCTTTTTACACGTAATGAAATTACTTATGCATTAGCCACAAACATTGATCCTCTGACATCAATCAAGTTCTTTCATATTTTTTATAAACTACTATATTCAAAAAGAAAAGTAAAACACTTTATCTAATAATACCCCCTTTTATGTTTTCTATAAAACAGGCAGATGGGGAAATAAATTAGTAATTTATTTTTCTGGGAAGTCTTATTATTATGTCACAAGTCTTTATCGCATAGATTTCAAAATTGTTGCTGAAGGAGACTCTGAATTTTCTATGATAATAGACAGGGGTTAAGAAAATGTATCAACCAGGTGATGATTTCAAGTGAAGAAAATTGATAGGAGGATCCGATACTTCTTGATCTTGTATTAAATGGTGTATACTTAAAGAATGCACCCTATGGAAATGAATGGTTAATGCAGCAAAAAAGAAATGGTGAATCATTGTAAAGGATAAATTGGTAGCTAAGTCGGACTAATCTGCATTATCGGAACGTGTAGTTTGTGTGGCACGCGAGGACATCACGTGACAAACGCGATCGTATAAGTGTCACACGAGTGACCAGCTAAATTAGATATGAGTAACCCCAGCACGACATGCGTAAAGAAAGCTTTTCCCAGAAGGTTTCCCTGGTCGAGGGAACGTAGAAATCTACTGATTATTGCACTTTATAAAACAGGAATAGGCATTTAATTCATGGAAATTGTTATTGCTGATAGAAGTCCAATAAAACGATTGAGAAACTGAGAAACTTAAACTTTAGTACAAAATTAATAACAGAATTAATATAATAAATAGAATATAAATTATAATTCGAGAAAGAATGCATCATCTTGGAAATATTTTAACCTTCTCCTCCAACAATTAAACTAACTTGTATCAGCCTTTTCTTTTCCAGAACAATATGAAGTTAAAATGACAATAAGCAAACGGCGTTACCGTTCCTTTGTTTCCCCAGTGCTTATACGTCCACGAGGTTCTCGGTGCTAATCTCAGTGGCTTAGGTATGGAACTGTTGAATCCCAGAGGCTATTTAGAAATTCGTAGGGCGCACACGACAAAATGTAGCACGACCACACGCAATCCTTTCCGTCCCCTTTCAAGCTCAAATAGCACTATAACTTTTCACCACAATTGCGGAAACGGTGAGAAAGTCTATAAATGCAATATCTGATCTATGAATGAAATCCGAATGAATCTGTCATCTTGGTGACAGAATTGTGAATAGCTTTTGAACGAATACGTTCTTTCCCCGGATGTTAAATCAGCTGTCAAGACGTCAAATGCGTCGCTTGTCTCCTAGTCAATAATTAATGTTCATTCCGATCTACAGGAAGCTTTTCTCGCTTAGCTTTCTGCTGAACGCTTGTGGAATGATTGTCCGTAGTCCTTCTGAATAAAATATCCAGAGTCCAGTAGCTGACGTTTGTCTTTCCAGATATGAGATAGGTGGAGAGAGTGACAGAGAAAAAAGGGAGATTAGAGATGAAAGTGAGAATTCGTGTCTAAAATTGGTTTTCACTTATGAAGGGACATGTTACGTATACGCTGAAAAAAAGTTACTTGAATCAAGTAAATTTTACATGGTCGAAGTAAATCGCGGGATTAAATATGGAGAAACCATACATAGAAACCAATACATAGAATTGGTTCAATAAAATATTTACTTGTTGTGTAATGATTGGAACAATAATATATATTTTTTGTCATTTCGACATTTTCATTTGGCTTTTTCTCGATCTCATGTCAAAAAGCACTGTATTTATCATGTCCAAACGAAAATTTTGGCTCGAGCGATTAAACTACGCTCTCACCAAAATTTGCGTTTAAACTTGGCGAATTATGTACTATTTGATCTGAGATTACATAATATCAGATCCAATATTAATTTTACTTAGTTTAAAACGTTATGGTATTAATATATGCGAAAGGAATGCTTCAATGAAGAAAATATTTCACTTGTATGAAACTCATATATGAGTTTCATAGAAAACTAGTTTCCTAGAAATTTTTCTAGTTTCTGAAACTCTAGTATATGAGTTTCATACAAGAGAAATATTTTCTTAAAGTAAATAAATGAAGACATGAAAATGACAACTCGGTAAAGACCATCTAGAGCTGGCCCCTAAATTATGTTATTTTAACTATTACTCAGGGGTCAACTTCAATTGGTCTCTAATAAGTTGTCATTCTCATGTCTTCAAATGTATAATTTCTTAATTTAAGAATATATAATTTTGTGACAATAAAATATCACGGCTAGCTTCGATTAAGTTCAACCCAAAAGTGCTTGCACATCCAGTTTCTCTTTTGTACGTGTTTCCGGGATGCTCTCCGGTTATTTTAAGCCAAGAGAGGAAAAAATCGTACTACGCGTTTTTGAGAAAAGAGGTTTTTTTATTTTTGACAATTAAAAATCTCATTTTTCTCGAAAACGACGCGAAATATGAATAGCAGTTTATAGTTGAAAATTATTTCCCTTCCTAAAATCTATAAAATTATACCTTTACCAGATGTTTATTTTGTGTATTTTAACAAATTTTTCCAAAAAAATTGGGAAAAAACGATTAAAATGTACTAAAATAGCATTTAATTTAACGAACTTTAACATTTTAGTTTTAAAAACGTGTGTTTTTACTTTAGTAGCAATGTGAATAACATGTTATATAAGATTATTAAGTTTCCTAAACTTCAAAGTAAATAAAAATCGGTTTTTATATCTAAAATTGAAGAAATATCATTTTTAACGATTAAAAATCTCCTTTTTTCGTAAGCGAAGCAAAATATAAATTGTAGGTCATAGTGTAAAATTGTTCTTCAAAATTTTGTTTTTAAAATCGTTTGTTTTTAGTTCAAAACCAATGTGCAACACATGCTTCATGAGATTATTAAGGTTTTTGAGCTTTAAAGTGAAGAAATATTGATTTTTATCTCCAAAATTGAAGAAATCTCATTTTTAACAATTGAAAATCTTATTTTTCTCGAAAACGACGCAAAATATGAATAGCAGTTTATAGTTCAAACTTGTTCCCCTTCCTGAAATATTTAAAATAATACCCTTGCCAGATTTTTATCTTGTATATTTCAATGAATTTTTTTTAAAAAATATTTTAAACATTCATTTCTCTAATTTTTTTAAAGATTAAATGAAATACTTGTTTTCATGGTTGGAATGCTTCCTAATTTTAATTTCCTCAGAATTAGAAATAGGAATTCACAATGATAAAAATCAGTTCGTCTCAATTAGAATATTTAAATGATTTCTTATCTATTTCTGAAGTGACTAAAAGGCATCTTAGAAAGAAATACAAGAAAAAAATTCAACTTACCAGCCCCTTCTTGACCTGATATCAAAATAATGTTTCTTTAGTTTTAGAGATAAAAACGATTTTTCTTTTTTTTGGGGGGGAAAAATTGGTTAAAATACACAAGATAAACATCTAGTGAGGGTATAAATTTATAGATTTTAGGAAGGACAACAATTTTGAACTATGAACTGCTATTACTATTTTTCTTCGTTTTCGAGAAAAATGAGATTTTTAAGGAGGTATTTTAGTGTGATGGGCATTTTTTCACCTCATTTTTTCGGAATTTAAAAAAAATTGAAAAGTAATATGATTTTGAAATCTTTTGCACCGTATTGGCACTATTGGCACACATTTAAACTATAATATAAATTTTTTTAAATAAAAATATTTAAAATGGTGGACATTGCACTCGCTCAAAAATGAGGCCTCAAAAAAAAAGTGCCCGGACGGTGAGCATGATTATGGCTCGCCAGGTAATTTGAAGGCAAAAAATCAAAGAGATTCCTAAAATGTACACTCGCGGCTATCGTCGGTAGTAGAATGAAAAAAAATTTTAATTATCAAAATGGCGGACTTTTAAAAAAAAAATTTTCACGTTTTTTTTTTATTTAACAGGCCATGAATTTTTTTTTAATTAATATTTAAATCTAATTCTACTACGGACGATATGCACACGTTTTCTAAACACGTGTGCAAAGCGGCGACCCAATTGATTAATTAGATATCGTGCTCATCGATTTTTTTTAGGCCTCAGCTTCAACGGATTGTAGCGCCGCCATTTTCTCTATTATTATAAAAAAAAATTATTTTGGTAATTTAAATGTATGCTAATATACAGAAAAAGTTTTGATAATAATATTGCATTTCTATTTTCATTTAAAAAATCCGAAAAAATGATACAAAAAAGTATACCACACTATGATACCCCCTTAATCGTTAAAAACAATATTTCATCAATTTTAGAGATAGAAACCCATTTTTATTTACTTTGAAGCTTAGGAAACTTAATAATATATAACATGTTCTTCACATTGCTACTAAAGTAAAAACAAACGTTTCTAAAACTAAAATGTTAAAGTTCGGTAAACTAAATGCTATTTTAGTCAATTTTTTTCGATTTTTTCTATTTTTTTGGAAAAATTTGTTAAAATACACAAGATAAAAATCTGCTAAGGGTATAATTTTATAGATTTTAGGAAGGGAAACAATTTTGAATCATGAACTGCTATTCATATTTTGCGTCGTTTTCAAGAAAAATGAGATTTTTCATTGTTAAAAATGAAAAAATCTTTTTTCTGAAAAACGCGTAGTACGATTTTTTCTTTCGTGGCTTAAAATAACCGGGAGGCATTCCCGAAACACGTTTGAAAGGAAAACTAGATGTGCAAGCATTTTTGGGTTGAACTTAATCGAGGTTAGGCGTGAATAGTGATTTAACGCAATGAATTCTTGATTTAAGGGAAGTACATATATGCTGAAAGCAAGAAAATAAAAATTGTTGACAAATATTATTGTATTAAAAATACTAACCAAAAAAGATATTTCTAAAGAGAATTTCTAATCAAATTGATATTTACTTATTTCACATGAAATTCGTTTTGAAAAAGACATGATAATCAACTATTTCCGATTGAAAATGTCAATAAATTCTATCATCATCTAAGAGTTTATATCAAAAAGATGTTAATCGGTACAATTGTTAACCTCCCCCCAATGGTTGGCCTTTTCCTTAAAATATACTCAATAAAAAATATTTTCAAATAAAATTATTAATAAATTGTGCAAGATTGTTATCAGTATACTCTGAGCTATTTATTAGTAGTTTTATTTGCGTATATTTCTCAATATATGTACAGTTGGAAGGTGGCGAATCATTATTTTAGGGGGTCAATCGATGTACCTATTACCCAATATCTAAAATAATCAAGAGCTTCAAAGAGCTCGAAGTCTAGCTCGTTCTCTGCCCGTATATCAAGTTTTTATTTTTGTATAAAAGTGAAAATTCGATTTTTAATCGCTATCCAAACCAGATTCTGAAAATCTATGAAATTGTAACCTCAAAATTATCGGTTGACTTACTCGGAATTGGATAACTTTTTTACATCGAACTTTATTTACCAGCATTCAGCAACTCAATATTTCGGGAGTTAGTTTTTATTTTTTTTTTAACTTAAAATTGCAGTTTTTATTGAAATCCGAAGCCGAGCCTACTCGAATTTCAGATAAACTTGGTTTTTATACTCCTAAAAATAATTTATTAACTCTCTTTTTAAAAAGGATTTAGCTAAATATTTAAATATTTATATAAAAATCTCATTTTTGTTTGTCAATTAATGAAAAAGTGTTTTATTAATTTACTATTTGTAAAAAATACTAATTGATTAATTAAATATTTAATATTATAGCTCCTGCCCTTCCGTAGAATCACCTAACTTCGGACACTGTTCTTTACTTCGGACACCAATTTATCTTTGCTTCCAGATAACTGAATATTATAAAAATAAAATACATTAAAAGCCCAAAGCCTGAAGCCATCTCAAAAGTTAATTTCAT
Source organism: Euceroptres primus (assembly GCA_037177015.1). Lineage (NCBI taxonomy): Eukaryota > Metazoa > Arthropoda > Insecta > Hymenoptera > Figitidae > Euceroptres > Euceroptres primus. Next base: position 573,758 of record JBAGKK010000069.1, read on the forward strand.
ATTAAAAAATTAGTATAAATCCAAGGAAAAGAGGTGTCCGAAGTATGAATTATTGCCCGAAGTTAGGTGATTCTACGGTTTCCCTTTTATGTATACTTTTATTTGTTATAATTATTTATTTAAATATCAAATATTATATTGTCACTTTGATATTGTCAACGTCCACATTTATTTCCTCGAAACTGGATAAATTTTTCTAATCAAACTTTTTTGGTAGAAATTCAGCAACACTTCAGGACGAGAGTGGACTTTTGTTTTATCTTTAAATGGTGATTTCGATTTTACAGAAGGTTTCCTCGCTATTCTGAAAAATTCACATTTTGTTGGTTATCTATTTCTGTACTGCCGCCCTTGATACTAGCTTCTTTGAAATACAACGGGGCCAAATAAATACGTTTACTTGACTTAATGAACACTTTTTTCAGTGTAATAATCAATAGGGAACTGACTGAAGTTTTAGAAAATTAATTATAAGTAGGAACAAGTTTCAGCAGAGAAATATAATATTTTAGGAACCTTAGAATTAATTTTGAAATACTCTTTTCCATTGAATTTTATAAAATTTTAAGTACTGTTCATAATTTTTTTAATTTCTTGAAACGGAGTTATTGATTATTTAATAAACTAGAAATGAAGCTAAGGTGCATGGTTTTTGTGATTACGTATAAGGTGGAAATACGCTTGGACTAATTCGTTCGTGCTTGGGTGGTTTGATTTGTTGCAGAGGGCAACAAGTGCCCGACCCCTGGTTGCACGGGGCAGGGTCACGTGACCGGACTCTATTCGCACCACCGCAGGTAAACAATTATCATCAATTAACTGTCGACGTGCTCCGCACGTTTCTCCATGTCGATTAACCGTCCATTTGAACGTGCTTAATTAATATCTCGATTATCACTCTATCTATTGATTCGATAGTCTAAGGGTGTTAATAACCCTCTCACATCATTTTCAATAAATCATTATCATACTGTAGTATTCAGTCTAAACATTTTTAAAATTCCAAATAAAATAATTAAATAAATAAGTTATCAAATAATAATTAAATGGTAATTTTTTCTTTCACAGTCTTTCTGGGTGTCCACGCAAAGATAAGCTGACTCCAGAAAGTGAGTATTTCCTAAAATTCTGTTACTTCTTAACGTAGCTGTATAGTGCATCTTCAGTTTACGCAAGAATGCGTGAGCGCCTTTTCCAACACAAAGTGGCAAGGAAATTTTGAAAATCATGAATTCAATATTGTGAATGTTTATATATAAACATTATTTATAAACATTGTATGTAAATATTATATATAAACAATAAAAACAAACAACTTATGTTTGTTTTTTAATTGTTTTAAATATGAGGTACTTTTACAATGAATAATAATTTACATTGTGGAAACATTACATTACGTTACATTTTAACATTACATTGTTAAAACACCTTTTTAAATCAATAATATGTAGCGATATTTTTTAAGAAAGAATTGGCGATGATTTCCTTGCCAAATCTTTTGATACCGAAAACGCATTCTTGGTTGAAGGCGTCGCGCTCGCGTATGTGTGTTTGTTATTCTTTGTGCTTTTTGTTTGCGGGGTAGAGAGCTTTATTTATTTTGTTCACATTCGTTTAATTTAACATTCTGTTCGTAGTTCATTAGTAGAGAGTTATCACCACACTTGACTTAATTTTGTTGCCGTACTTCTTTGGAGAACTCGAGACCCCGAGACACGGGCGATATCCCGGCATGCATACACGCCAGAATCAAAAGGAGGATCTCAGCAATCGAGTATTATGACAATTATCATAATTATGTGTATTTGTGGTCCGTGACCATGATATCACGCGGTTTATTCCCCAAGCATTACATATGTAACTTGACAAATCAACTCTTTGACGTTCTAATAATTCATATGGCCTTCTCATCAAAATTGTAATTTACAAAATAATTAATGTGATTACAAAATACAATTTCAATTTACAATTGTAATTTACACTTTCAATTTACGATTGTAATTTACAATTTCAATTTACGATTGTAATTTACAATTTCAATTTACAATTGTAATTTACAATTTTAATTTACGATTGTAATTTACAATTTTAACTTACAATTTCAATTTACGAGTGTAATTTACAATTTCAATTTACAATTGTAATTTACAATTTCAATTTACAATTGTAATTTACAATTTCAATTTGCAATTTTAGTTGACAGTTTCAATTCACAAGTTTTTGCTCCTGAATTACGTTTCTAAAGTTAGAAAAGGTGATTCATTATTATATTATCTTCAATAGAACCTTTCCACATTGTGCGAAATATTACAGGAAGTTGATAAAACGATTTATTACTTCTTCCAAGCGTTAAGAGCCAATTTATCAAATGATGTCTTCTTTATCAAAGGACTCTATCAAACGTCTACTTCTACATTAAAACGATTTTCTGATACACAAATCAATGGCAAATTACACATAATAAAAAATTAACTGTTGTCCCAATTTTTGTTATCGAAAACAACACCATGAGTCCTTTTGTAACCTTGAGTATATATAGGTCAGCACGTACACTGATTGATATTGTAATTTTTTTGTCTGTTAATTTGTCTCTCGATTATATCGTTACTTTTGTTTCTCTCTACCCGCTCGATATAATTATTGTACCTTACACCTTGATTTGTACTAGCCACGTGTAAAGTATAATTATTATTTGTTTATTTTTGTCTGTATCAAAAATTCTCTTTATTACGTTGGAAAACCCTCACTCTCAACCTTGATATCTGAATCCGAATCGATCAATCGTACCCTTTATCCGATTTCTTATACTCCATAATATGGCTCAAAAGATTCTACTCGATTCTGCTGCGTGTCTTGTCTGTTTGTCGACGAGTCTATAACCTCGCACGTGTCTCGGTTCTCGCAGTTCTGGCGATGCATGAGACTATTTTGAAATGCCCGACACCTGGTTGCAACGGTCGTGGCCATGTCAGCTCCAATCGGAACACTCACAGGAGTCTATCCGGATGTCCCATCGCTGCGGCCAATAAGCAAGCCGTCCGTGAGGCCCGACACAAGGCTCAAGGTAAGGCAACCAGGCCTGATCGAAAATCATACCGCAAAAATAACAATTTTGAGATAACTCTCTTTCAAAGACTTCAAGAAGTTTTATTTTTAATGTGCAATCTAAGAGCCTCTGCTTCTTAGTTTTGATTTCATAATTGTTTTGCAATTTTAGCAAGCTAATAACCTATTTAATTGTAAATCAAGTCTTACAGTTCATAACTGAGGATCAACTGTTTTAAATTGATTAAATACACCACACTAAGAATCAAGAGATGTATTAGGAAAGAAATTAGAATCACTAGATAGCACAGTACAATAATTTGTAGAAAAAATTATATCAAATGAAATATTTTCCACAGATGATGTTTAGTTTTTTTTTTATTAATCTACTATTTGCAGAATCGCTTCATCTACCAGACAACAGATTAACCTAAACTATATTCATCGCATTTTAAAAACTGCAGATTATATAAAAAGTCAAGATTTCCAACTCATTTGATTTTAAACAGAGGGTCAATCACGTAACTTTTTCCATTTCCCAGTTCCTATTTCCCATTTCTCATTTTTCCATTCCCATAAAATTGACATTTTAAACGTCAACGATGACATTTAAATCATGTGATTAGAGGGATTGTTTATGTTCGTGTCATCATGCCGACTTAGAAAAGTCGGCACGATGACAGGAACCGACAAAAACTTAAAGTTTCTTCTCGGCTTTTGAAATTAAGTTAGAAAAAATCGATGTTTTTTCGAACGTTGAAATTTGTTCAAGTAAAGGGGTTAGATCATCTTGACGTACTAAAAAATAAGGTCTTTTTTAGGATTTTTTTCTCCGCTACTAATAAAGCAACAAAAAAATGGTTTTAAGCGTTTATTCTAAATGTCATTAGGTATACAAAACAACTTGCTTTTTTTATTTAATACAAAATGGCGGCGTAGGAGTAGCTAAAGCGAAACCATGTTTTTCAATTTGGTGGGCAGTATAACTCGAGCAACTTTGATCCGATCGACTTGAAATTTTAACTAGAGCTTCCTAGATAGATTATATAAAGCGATACACAAGGCTTTTACGATTGATTAACAATAATATTTTTATAAACAAATTAAGGTAGATTTTTACCGAAACCTTTTTTTCAAACTATTGCTATTTTGCAAAAAATAAATATTTTTTAATGATCTTGTGTTTAGATAATCTATCTAAGAAGCTACAGTTAAAATTTCAAGTCAATCGGATGAAAATTGCTCGAGTTATACTGCCCACCAAATTGAAAAACATGGTTTCGCTTTAGCTACATCTACGCCGCCATTTTGTATTAAATTTAAAAAAAATAAAATTGTTTTGTGTACCTAATAAAATATATAATAAACCCTTAAAACCATTTCTTGTTGCTTTATTAGTAGCGTAGCAAAAAATTCCTAAAGAGACCTCATTTTTCAATACGTCAAGGTGAACCAAATGCCTACGTTTCGTGCACTAAGGTGCGTGCACTTCTTCAGGGCTGAAAATTTACATAACTTACAGTTATATTTTGTTAATAAATATTAAATATATTTTCCACTTTTACAAACTAAAATTGGTATGCTAAATTAATTCAAATTTGGACTTTTATATAGTTAAATTGTTTGTATAAATGAAAGTTTTGTAGAATTAAAAGTTTTTTACCTTAACTATGTAGAGATTTTATATCGAATTTCATAATTGTTTAGCATAATTTAGCATACCAATTTTGGTTTATAAAAGTGGAAATATATTTAATATTTATTAACAAAATGTAACTGTAAATTATGTAAATTTTTAGCTCTGAAAAAGTGCATATACCTCAGTGCACGAAATGTAGACATTTGATATCTAAAAAAGTGATTTGGACCGAACACGACTACGCAATTTATTAATTTTGAAATTAATGCAATGCAAAACACGTGTGCGAATTTACGATATACACATGGATGACTACAATTAAAACTGTTACGGATTCTACTTTTGGAAATATGAATCTATTTGGTAATGTCTTTAAAATTCATTCTAAACCAAAATAAAGATATATCACAATTATATTATATTAAATTTATTAAGCAACTTATTCTAAAAATATAGTTCCATTTGAAAATTTTATTTCTTAAATATCGATTATTATTTATACAATTTTATGATTTATTTTAAAACTGAAACTTTGTTCAACATTTTTGGTACTGTTATACATATATACATATATATTTCTTTCTGCTCTGGGATACTGAAATAATTAATTTAGTATTGGAATTCGACAAATCATTTACTAGTACAATCCTTAGGTACCATTTTGGAGAATTGGATTTTAACGGTTCATCTTCCCACATTCCCCAAATTAAGCCTCAGGTCTTCCAATTTTTTTCATTAGGAGATATTAATTCTTAGAAAAAACTACTATGAATTTTTTATTTAAAACTAAGTTCGTTATCCACCAAAATAACACTGAGTTTATTATATGGACTAGCTGAGAAATAGATCTCGCGTTATTTCAATGGAAATGGATCTTTGCTTATATTTCAAAAGAAATGTAGTAGTTTCATTTCATGCAATAGGAAATATTGTAGTTTTATAAATAAAGCATATTTTTATGCTTCTGTAGGAAGATTTTTTAAAGTGTAAAAATTATTTTAATAATAAATCTTAATTATTTATATATTATAAACGATGAACAGTTTCTTAATCTTTAGTTAAATATATTATTTTAGATAATAATTTAGATTCAAAGTAGGTATATTTCTTTCGTGCATCAACTTTGCATTATAAGAAGAATTATAGTTTAATAACTGTTTTTTTCAAATGTCATAGGACAGGAAAACAATTCAATGAATTTTACTCTGTATTTTACTTTTTAAAGTATTTTACTTTTTAATTTTACTTTTTTATTCAGAAATGCTTGAGTCTGTTTTGAGATAATAGTGGACAATAATTTCGCTTAGAACATAATATTAGAAATTTATAATAGTAGAAATTTATCAACTGAAATACATTCAATTAAATGAATCAAATTTTTTTGAAATCGTCACCGCTAAAATGCTTCCTCTATCAGGAGATAAAAATTCAATGCATATTTAAGTATTCAAATTTGCTATTTTATAATTATCTACACAATTTGAAAATCTACAATCTAGGTCTTCAATAATTTGTTGAATATTATACATTACATAAAGTTTCAACTTTGAAAACTATAAGAGATTTTATGTGTTATTTGCAAACATTGTAATATAAATACAATATAAATAAAAGATTTATTTATGCAATATATATTAATAACGATAGAAGATCAAAATGTATTTTATTTTTATAACTAAAAACACAGGATTTTATGGAACCAATCTAGTTGAATAGCATTATCATAGGCTCTAACATATTTTTATTTAATAATTGTGAAGAACTTACCAGAACCTTCTGCTTTCTTCGATTTTTTCGTCAGGAAGTTTTATCATCCTTGTTTTTTATCTCTTTTTTTATTATTTATGTTCATGCTGCTATTCTGCACTCTTTTCACCGATTCCTTATTGAACTTATCCACTAATGAACTTATCCACTAATAAAATTTTTTTTGTTCTTATTCGTTGCATCGGTGTCTTTTTTCTTGCTGGCTTCTTCTCCTTTTTTAATCTTATCATGAACTTCGGATTAATCGAAGTTTCCGAAATAAAACTTCAAAATTAAACTATAGTTTTAGAATAAGTTGCTTGATGAATTCGGTGTAATATACTTATAGTCTATTTTTATTTAGATTTAGAAGAAAATAAAAATATAAGAAAATATTAGTTTATTTCAATACATGTATATTCAATTGATTTCAATACGAGAGCAAAAATACTTTTCCAAATTTTATTATAATTATTAAATGAATTGCTAAATTATTGAATAATTTATTTAAAAAACCGGAAATTGAAGAAAATTATTCCTGTGTTCTTGTACAAAACAAATAAAATTTTTCTTGTACGTTTGGAGTAACCTCTACCCAGGGAAAAAAACGATTGAATGCGAACTTCTTTGAAATGTGCATTTGAAATTGGCAGATTCACAAGGTAAATTTTAAATCGGTTTGCGACTATTTCACTTGATCTGATCGGAATCACGTTTTGAATTTTGCCAATACAGATTAGCAGCATATTCGGAGGTTAGATTGTCATATTTCACACAAAATTTTTAATTTGTGAACTGTTGAAACTTTGTAAACCATTTATATGCAGAAGTTTCAGATTTTGTTTGCTTGTTCAGTTCTAGAGGCCAAATCAAGAATTTAGGCTTACGGTCTTTAATGTCGAGGAAAAATAAATAAAAACCAAGAATGTCAATTTTCGGGAATTTTCAGGAATCGGCGTTTTACGATTCATTTCAAGTAAGTATTTCATAAGACCTTAAATATGATTCAAACGCTCTCAATCGGTTTCTGTTTTCTGTACAACCTCAAAGAAAATTTAAAGGCAGCAAATAGATCTAAATAGATCCACATTTCCAAAAGTAGAATACATAACAATTTTAATTGTAGTCATCCATGCGCATATCGTAGATTCCCACACGTGTTTAGCATATTGAATTAATTTCAAAAGCCGAAGAAAAACTCTTAAGTCGGCACAATGTCATGAATATAAAAAATCCCTCTAACCACATGTTTTAAATGTCATCGCTGACGTTTAAAATGTCAAACTTAACATGCTCAGAGAATTTTGAAAAAATGACAGGTCAGAAATGAAGAGTGAGAAATGGGAAAATGGAAAAATGGAAAAAGTTACGTTATTGATCCGCAGGCTGGGTTTTTATTCCTAGAAATGGACCCCATCATTAATTGAAGTTAAACAAAGAAAATCATTGAACCTATGTGTTTCCAACAGTGTCAGGTATTCCTCCAGAATACATCAGTACGAATTTGCTACCGCCATCAATGGATGGGAAGCTTTACTCTCAGTATGGTTCAGCATCACAGGAGACCAAACCAGTCGTGAGTTCGCCATCGTACGATTACTATTCAGCAACGAAACCCGTGGGGATCAGCATAAAACCCTCAAAAACCCCAGAAGAGTCTTCACCCAGGGTAAACAAAGTGATACCCAAAACGGAGAACAATTCGTCTAGTTCGAGTTGTTGCAACGCCTTACCAGGAAGGACGCAGTCTTCAGACTTGCTGATACCAAAAACGGAGGACACTTCCTCTTGTAGGGTAAATTCTCCACCCCCTCCTCCACCACCTTCGGTGAGGCAGACCTACGATTCGTATTTGAATCAGGATTCAAACTCTTCCTCGATGTCGTCGATGGACGCTATGGGTTCGAGGTCAATGGGATCAACAATCCATCATTCTAGTCAGCATCCAGCACACCATGTGTTGCCAATGCAACCTGCAGTAGCTTATCCAATGCCCATGGTTGAAGACACTAGGATGCCTCATCAGATGACTCAGAGGTCTCCTTACGAGTCGTCTGCTATGATGGCAGCTGCTGCGGCTGCTGCAGCAGCAGCCACAAGTACTGATGACCTCTATCATCATAGATCTGCCGAACATGCCAGAGCTTACATGCATCAATCTGCTGGTAACATAGCCAGGCCTGTTGTCACCTATTCGAATGAAATCACCACAGCCAGAGTTTATGAAAATGTAGTAGTGAGTGCTGCTAATCATCGACCCTATGACCCTGGCACTGCTTCTGCCTATGATAGGTATGATACTCAAGCCTGTGCACCTCTTCAACCTCAACAACAGCAACAACAACAATTGCATTCGAGAGCGAACATGTACTACCTGAGTCAGTCTGGAATGACCCCTGAAGAACAGGAAAGAGTTTATCAGCAGGAAGCTGTTGCTGTCCAGCAACATCAGATGGCCATGGCTGCTGCTACTGCTGCTGCTGGGATGATGAAGACAGAAGATGGTAAGGAAATTCGTTATTTAAAAAGAAAAATCATCAGGATTCGAATCAGTGTAAATTGTAAATGTAAAAGTGTAAAAATGTAAATAGTATAATTTTCCTTAGTGTAAACCTAGAAATTAATTGAATCTACTTATCCTAACAGTCAAATGCGTCACCGTTGCTCAAGTTCAGCAAATGCAGAAGGCTGGAGGGCCTCCAACCTCTCCAGGAGGATCAGTCATGGATCTCTCGACCTCTAGCGTTACGTCTACCAGTCCACAGGTAAATATTGTTCTTTTGTCCATTGTTAAAGGGTTTTGAATTAAGGAATGATAAATCAGGGTGTCTAGCGTCTTGGAAATCCTTGAAAATCTGGAAAAGTCCTTGAATTTTTTTAAACTGGTAAAACCTGGAAAAGTCCTTGAATTTCACTCATAGTCCTGGAATTCTTATCTCTCTAAATTTGAATGAATAGTCTTTCAAATGACAGGCTTGCTACATCAAGTCAGAGAATTCTGGAAAGTCAGGGAATTTAAAAATGTATTTCTTCCATATCGGATGGTAAGAATGGAAACTTTTTACATTGACTTTTTCGTCATTTTTCCACATGACGAGAGACATTACCTTTACGACATATTGGAACAAGTGGGTCCGTAGTATTCCTGTGACTCACGGACTAGGTTAATTTTTTAAATTTTGTCCAGCCCAAGTTCGCAGAAAAAAAAACTACCGCAGCCCGGGTTCGAACCGGGAACTTCCTATTTCATGTAGGGTCAGGGAAAGTCAGGGAAAACCTTCAAAGAGTCAGGGAAGATTTTTGATCTAACAGATTATAATTATATCTCAATAGTTATAATTATAATTTAACAACTGTTATAATTATATAATTATAACATTACATGGTAAAAAGTAAATGGCAGAAAGTGCTATTTAAAATTAACAGATGTGCTTTGAAATCCCAAAATAGCACTTTGTATTACTTTAAATTAGCACTTTTACCATTTAAATCGTACAAAGAACCAACTCTAAATTAGACAGTGACACTTTCATATTTAAAATAGCACTTTGTATTATTTTAAATTAAGACTTTTACTATTTTAAATAGGAAAGTGTCACTGTCTAATTTAGAGTTAGCTCTTTGTACAATTTAAATGGTAAAATACAATAACACTTGCACAACAATTACAATCACACTCTTGCACACAATTACAATAACACTTTTTCAGTCTAGCTCATAATTAATTTAGTTTTCTATGCATTCGCCACTAAGTTACTTATGTGTAATCCTGTAATTGGTCTCCGGACTGTTTGATTTATTTGGAAAATAAATAAATAAAATAAAAGTGCTACTTTAGTGCTACTGAGTGCTTTGGTGCTAAAGTGCTACAAAGTAATACAAAGTGCTATTTTGGGATTCCAAGACATCCGTCGATTTTAAATAGCACTTTCTGCTATTTACTTTTTACCGTGTTCAAAGTCAGGGTTCACAGTCAGTCCCCTATTCACCTTTCTCCCCCTTTGCTATTTTATTCTCCAAATCTCCTAAAATCACTTTTTTATAGTTTCATTCCTTTTTCTCTCCTTTTTCCCATTTTGTATTCAAATTTCCGAATAATTTCCCAAGAATTAGGAAAAGTAGAAACTTGTACTATTCAAAAACTCTTTTAATGTTTTTTTAAACGTCCCATAACTTTCAAATTTTAAAAATCTACAAAAGTCTTTTAAAATCTCTTAAAGTCCTCCGGACTCTTTAAAATTGATTTAAAATCCTTGAAAACTCTCCAAAATATTTGAGACTGTTCTAGAATCTTCTGGGTTCTCCTAGAATAATATCATAAAATGATATCCCAAAATAGTTAAATATTCTACAACATATACTAGACTCTTCCAGAATCTTCTAAAATTTTCTGAATACTTCCGTAACTCTTTTTAATATCAGACTTGATGAGAATCAAATCAATTCTTTTTTCGACCGCCAATGTGTATGTGAGAAAGTATTTTTGTCTTACGGTCTTTAAGTTAAATAAAAAACGAAACTTCTTGAAAGTTCGTTTATTAATTATTTCGTCTAACACTGCGTGCCTTTTTCAAAGAACCTGATTGAATTTAATAATAATAATATAAAATATAATAATAAAAATCTTCTGCATTTTTGTTAAAAATTAAAAGTAGAAATACAAGAAATACCTGAATGAAACATTTTTAAGGAAACAAAAACTTTCACTTTTTGAAGTCAATACATGTAAAAAGGAGTAATATGTCGAATTTTTATGTAATTTTTATTTTACTTGAAGATCGTAAGGCCAACAAAAATACTTCCTCACATACTTCCGGAACCTTATAGAATTTTCTACAGAATCTTTTACAATCCTACAAAGTCTACAAAAGATTACCGAAATTCTGTCAAATTCTTTCGAATCTTCAAAACTTATCTGAAATCTGTAAAAATTCTCCAAAATATTCTAGACTGTTTTAAATCTACAATCATTTAGATTCTTCTGGATTGTTCCAAAATCTTTTAGAACCTTCTGGATGCTAAATAAATAATTTTATTTATCTATAATATTCTTACACAATCTTAAAGAATTCTGAAAAATTCTTTAATGTTCTACAAAATATACTGAAATACTCCAGAATTTTCTGAAATCTTCTGAACTCTTCCGTGATCTTCTAAAATCTTCTAGAATTGTTAACAATATTCTGAATTGTACCTGAAGTTTTAAACGTTCAAATGAACAAGCTTTTTTTCCTAACTCAAATTTATCTTGAAATATCGTTCAATATAGAAAATAAAAAGAAATATCATGAGCTTCTTTATCATTACATTAGTTTCTATATTAATAAATCAATATTTTAGAACAAATTTGAGTTTAAAATGAAATCAAATAAAGAATTCGTTCATTTAAACTTTCAGAACTTAAAGCACATTATTCCGAAGTGTATTAGAATTTCCAGAATTCTGCAGAATCCTTTGGAACCCTCTTAAAAGTCTAATAATCTTGAAGAATCTTCTAGACTGTTTTCAGAATCTTCCTAAAATTCTGTAGACTTTTTAAGTCTTAAAAAATAATTCTAGGAGAGACTAACAGATTTTATAACTCTATGGAAGATTTTGGAAGAATCAGAAACTCTCTGCCAGATTCTAAAACACTCAAAAATCTACAATGTAGAGAATTTTTTCGGAATTTTAAAAGATTAAATGAATCTACAAGTTTATGGAAAACTAAACATATTCTAAAAGATTTTAAAAGTTTGTTGAAAAGTCCAGAAGTCATAAAGGATTTTTAAAAAATCTAGAGCATTCCAAAGATTTTGAAAGTTTAGAAATTTGGGGAGTGTTTTATTAGATTCTAGACAGAAATCTAAGATTTTTGAGGGTTTTTTTAGATTCTGGAGAATCGCAGCTTCCTTGGTATTTTTAAAAGAAAAAAACTGCCTTCCTTTTTTTAAATCCCCTTTTTCGAAAAGAAATCCCCTATTTTCCCTAAAATTGAACTGCAGAACCATTGTGATCCATGCATTATATAATTATAATTTTAATTATAAGGGTAGATAACGGTAAGGGAAAATGAATAATTAGTCAGGGAAAGTCAGAGAATTTTGAAATCGGAATTTTGTAGACACTCGGAATGAAATCAGGAGAAGTCGTTTATCAATTGCTTTAGTAAGCTTTTGTAGAAAACTAAATATTCACTTAGTAAAGCTTACTAAGAAATTCATGTAGTTTTTTACTGAAAAACAAAAAAAAATGAAAAATGAAAAAAATGAAAAAAAATGAAAAGCTGTAATCTTTTTATTAAAGATTAGTAGAAACGCTTACTAAGTAACTTACTTAGCAGAAAACTACTAATTCTTCTTAGACAGTATTTTCTTTAAAAATACTTTATTAAGCTTATACGGATAAATACCGTTAGCTAAGCTCAAGAATTTTATAAATCGTATAATATACATTTTATATGGTTCATTTAGTTATATAAATTATTTCTGTCGTATAGGTTCAAGAAAAAAAGTTTTTTTCTATGACATTTTATGGTATTAATTAAAAAATTATACCTAGAAAAATTTATTTTTTATCTGGAGATCCTGAAAAAGTCCTGGAATTTTTTTAAGGAGAAGCGTTAGTCACCCTGGATAATCAACTAATTCTGAACCACTAAATTCACCAAATCCAAAACAAGAATGTTGTAAGATGACAATATTTTTTTATATTCAGGCCCAATCGTATGGAAAATTAAAAATTAGAAAATTGAATAAATAATTATAGTAATAATGAATATTAATTATTTATTAATTATTTGTCAAATAAAAAATTTGTTCAGGGAAAGTCAGAGAATTTTGAAATTGGAATTTCGTAGCAACCCGGTATGAAATCAGGAGAAGTCGTTTATCAATTGATTTAGTAAGCTTTTGTAGAAAACGACATATTCACCTAGTAAGGCTTAGTATTAAATTCATTTAGTTAGTTTACTAAGTGATTTTTTAGTTTTTTACTTAAAAAAAAAAGAAATAAAAAATTACTCATTTTTCTTAGACAGTATTTTCTTAAAAAATACTTTATTGAGCTTATACGGATAAATACAGTTAGCTAAACTCAAGAATTTCATAAATCGTATAATATACATTTTACATAGTTCATTTAGTTGTATAAATTATTTCTGTCGTACATAATTAAAAAATGATACCTGGAAAAATTTATTTTTTACCTGGAAAACCTGGAAAAGTCCTGGAATTTTCTTAAGGAGAAACGCTGGACTCCTCAGATAAGTCCAAATAATTCCAAACCACTAAGTTCATCAAATCCAAAACAAAACAGTTGTAAAATGACAATATTTTTT
>JBAGKK010000069.1:587955-609144 GCA_037177015.1 Euceroptres primus
GTTTATCAATTGCTTTAGTAAGCTTTTGTAGAAAACGACATATTCACCTAGTAAGGCTTAGTATTAAATTCATTTAGCTAGTTTACTAAGTGATTTTCTAGTTTTTTACTTAAAAAAAAGAAATAAAAAAATAAAAAACTACTAATTCTTCTTAGACAGTATTTTTTAAAAAAATACTTTATTGAGCTTATACGGATAAATGCAGTTAGCTAAACTTAAAAATTTCATAAATCGTATAATATACAGTTTACATAGTTCATTTAGTTGTATAAATTATTTCTGTCGTACATAATTAAAAAATGATACCTGAAAAAATTTATTTTTTACCTGGAAAACCTGGAAAAGTCCTGGAATTTTCTTAAGGAGAAACGCTGGACTCCTTAGATAAGTCCAAATAATTCCAAACCACTAAATCCACCAAATGCAAAACAAGAATGTTGTAAGATGACAATATTTTTTTGTATTCAGGCCCCACCGTATGGATCCAATAGCCTTAGTCCGCAGTATGGAGGAGGCCAAACAGTCGGAGGAAGTCCGCAGGCAGCAGCTAGTCCTCATCTCACCGCCAGTCCACAAGTACCAAGTCCTCAAGGACAGACTCTCGACCTCAGTGTCAACAGATTGCATAGGTAATTTAAATATTGATGTTAATTTAAATTGTAAATATAATTAGAATTTTAATTAATTTATTATTTTTCAGTGGGGCACCAAGTCCTCAGTATTCAACGGCTCATGGGGAAGCTGTCGCAGTTCCTGTCGGCCCTAGTTTTCCGCCACCTAGACCAATTGAGGAGCAAACTGAACCAGTTGACTTCTCTACAGCTAATGAGCCAGTTAACTTCAGTGGGGGTCCTGGGATCAGGCCAGTTCCAGGGTTTCCACCACCTGGGGTGCATGCTGCCTACAGTCGAGAGAGCACACCTGACAGTGGGGGTTCCCATTACATGGATGCTTACAGAGATCCCACTGGTAAGTCTTTAGTATACAGTATATTTTGATACTTCCGGCGCTACCGGAGTGCATATAGGTGAAAATAAAAAAATTACCAATATTCACCTAATAATTTTTGTTTAAAAGAATATTTTTTAAATTAGATTAAAGCACGTTTTTTCTGTTGGTATATGCATCTAAAATATGACGAAGATAGTAGAGAACAAGAAACGTATTTAGAATTTTATACATAAGATGGTAGTGACCAGGGCTTAAATATTCAGTTTACCAGTAATCAACACCGTCTACTTTACTTACATCTTCAACTGAATTTAGAATTTACTTGTGGTCTTTTTTAACCTTTTTAACCAACGTGATATTTCAAAATCTCCAGCCCTTAAAATACATGAATGGTCTGTAGAGGACGAATTAAATAAATATGTACGTCCATTTTGAAAGGTACCACTTTGTCGATATGGAGTTACGCATATGAGTATATTCTCAGATAAATTTCCTACATTTAAAAAAAAGAATCAAAAATGAGGATGTGAGACGCCTTCAAAGTTTGAAGTCCGTAAAACATTAGATTCCAGTTGAAAGTTAAAGAGATATTGTTTTAAAAAGCTTAGTAAAAACGTAATGTAAGACAGAAGTTATATATTATAACTTTTAGAATAATGATCAAATATCGGTTTTTTTTATAATCAACAAAGTGGTCTGTTTTGAAACATCACTTATTTTATGGAGTTCTAGTTTGAAGTTATAGAGTAAAGTTCAGAATCGTATTCTTAATGAAATTACGAACAAGTAAAAGCAAAAAAAAACGCTGAATGTTAAAAAATAAAAAATTTATCGCATATAATTCTGAAAAAAATTCTAATCTAACCTGCAACTTTCGTAAAGCTCATTTCCCGAATTCTTCGTTCATTTTCCCTAATAAAGAGCACTTCAATAACTTCTTTTGTAAAAAAAGCGACTCCTGAATAATTTTATGAATTTTACTGTGAAAAACGTATTCTTAATGAAATTATGAACAAATAAAACCGACAAAAAACCTTGAAGTTTAAATAATAAAAAACTTATCGCACATAATTCGGAACAAAAATTTTAATCTAACCTGTAACTTTCATAAAGCACATTTCTCCAACTTTTCGATCATTTTCCCCGAGAAAGTGCACTTCAATGAACTAGTTTCTAAAAGTAGTCCACAACTTAACAATTTCATAAATTTTATTTTGAAAAACTGTGAAAAATTAGTAGCTAAGTCAAAAAACTAACCAGACGTAACTTTCGTAAAGTACAAGTTTTGTTAAATTTCTTTCACTTCCTTTCGCTTCTAAGACATTTTCCTACTGCCAGTTGATTTTCACATAAGTGAAATATTGTGAAATATCAATCACATATTGTAAAATTTACGTCAAAATTCACTTGTTTTATGGTTTAAATATGGTAAACTACTATTCTCGTTAAAAAATCCGACGAAATGTGTCTCTGGACACGATGACCAAAACTGAAATTTAAATCTGGAGAGACATGAAAAGCTATTCGTTTCTTGAAATTGAAATTAATCAAACTATTAGTAACTCCTTTTTTATCTTTAGGAGTAATAGAGAAAATTTCCCTACCGTAATTGAACGTTTGGAATTAAACTAATTTTGTTAAATTACTATTTTTGTTTATCACGAACGACTCCGATGTAGTTAAATATTCTGAACTAAGAACGTATTTATTATTACTTTTGTAAGTAATTTAGTAAACATTGTAATACGGTTATGTTTTTTTATTTCACTGTTTTTAAAGATCTTTTAAATTATTTTATTTAATCCAAGAGTGTTTATAATTCTTTTATTTCTAATATTTTTAAAATTATTTATTTCACTGTTTCTAAAAGATTTTTTAAAAAGAAAACAATCATTAGTCGGATTGTGTTTAGCTGCATCTCTGTTAAAGTCCTAATAATTTTAAGGATTTCAAAATTCCAAATTGATAGCAATTAATTGTTTAAAATTCAATAATTATTAAAACGTTTGCATTTAATAATTACAGTAATTAAATTTAATTTTGATTTATTTTTTATTTTTTAAAAATATGTAATAAAAATTTTTTATTTTTAATCTATATTTTATTAATATAAATTTATATATATATTGATATTTATATTTTTAAAATAACTAATAAACATAAATATAAAAATAATATAAATATTTGAATTATATTAATATTAAAAATTTTAATAACATTTCTTTAAATAAATTTAATAAAAATATAATTAAAATATTATTATAATATTCATTTCATTTAAATTTATTCATTTTTACAATTAATTCTCTTAATTTAATAATATTAGAATTATTAATTAAAGTTATTTCAATAAATAAATAAAATTATTAAAAATTAAAATTAATTTAAGGTAGATGGCCCAATTCCTGATCACATGTATTTTGAAAAGTCTATTTTGGTCAAAATTAGATAAAATCACTACTACTAATGTTTTTAGATATTTTTGACAGTTCATTTTTTATTTATTATGTCAAAACAAATGTTGCATAGTTTTGTTAGCTTAAAATTTAGTTGATCAGGAATTGGGATATTCACAGGGTGGCCGCTGAACTGGGAAATGACCGGAAATTTGTTATGATCGCGAAAGACCGGGAAATGAGAGGGAATTTTTTTTAACCGGGAATTTTTCCGGTTTTTTAAATAAAAACATTTTAAATTATTAAAAGCACGGTTACATCCTCTTATAAAGAATTGATAGCCCACAAATGAAAAGCGCGTGATTATGTTTCGTAATTTTGATGTAAAATTAATTGAAAGTTGTAATTTTAAAAAAATATAAATAATATAACTTAAGCAAATTTCTGTTTCGAAAATAGTTCACAAGAGAGAAAAATTAAGAGAAATCGAATTTCAAAAGAAACTAAGTGAGAGATCTTCCTTACTTAAAAATACATTAGTTAGACTTTTCAAGCTTTGATTTTGAGATAACATTATTTGATGCAATCCCCGTACAGTCAACTTCAAAATTAATCAAATCTTTATGTTGATTTATAATATTAAGGAGAATGAACCCAAAGTTATTTTTTATGAATTTTGAAAATTAAACATAAGAATAATTTAGAAGAAATAGCTTGGGTCATAATTGTTTACTTAAAAATACTTATTTGAATATTTGTGTTCTTTCTTCGTCTTAGAAAATAGTCGTAATTTTTACTCAATTTCAATTCTCAACATCTCATTTTGTTCCTTAAAAGATCTTTCAGAATTCTATTTGGTATATTTTTATTAAAATTATTTTATTTAGAAATTAGACAGACCTTACAAATTATTCGATAGGTCAAATCACAAGTTTTAATAAAAATGTTCTCAACAGATCTGTAAACGATATTTTAAGGAACAAAATGAGCCGTTGAGAATTGAAATTGAGTGAAAATTACGATTTCTTCTAAGATGAAGTAATAAACACAAATATTTAAATAACTACTTTTAAACAAACAATTATAACTCAAACTATTTGCTTATGTTAAGCGCTTCATTTTCTCTTTTAACATTCGTTGGAATTAACAAAAAGGTCTTATTTTTTGTTGATTTTATAATTCAAGATAAAAATTGATAACTTTTAAGTTTGACTGTACGGGGAGAACAACCTTAAAGACCGTTTTCGAATTTAAATTCTCGAATTTATATAGCTTTAATTTTAAAAACTTGGAATTCCGAATTAAGGAACATAATCGTGTTTCAAATTTTCAAAGTTTTCCAGTTTAAAAATGTTTAGTTATTTTGAAATTGTTAAGTATCGCTTTTTATTATTGCCTTTGCTTCATAGTTCACTCATCTCCAAATTTTAAAGTTAGTAATTTTATATATATATATATATATATATATTAAATACATTTATATAATAAAAAATATTTGTTATCTCTTTAGTATTGTTGAACTAAATGAAAATCAATTTTGTACACTTAAGAACACAACTACTTGCAACACTTGCAAATACATACAGTTCCTGGAACCATTTGTCAGTTTTAGTACAGTAAAAAAGGTTAGAAAATTTGCTTCTCTAGTAAACTGATATTTTAGGCGCGAAAATTTAGAAATAATCTTCTTATAGTTGCATTATTCAGGAGATGTTATAAAATTATCTTTTCCTTGAAAGTTTATCATAAAATGATTATTTATGATTATGTTCATATAAAGGTTTACTAAATAATATGAGAGAGCACAGAAAAAAATCACTTGTATCAAAATAATGGATACTAGAATAAATTAAATGACCCTTAATTAGTGATAATATTGAAAATCTATAAAATTAATTGTAAATCCGATATAATCAGAAAATTTTTTTTTGAAATGAAAAGATTTTAAAAACTTATTTTCTTTACTTAAAGGAAAAAAATTTACTTTAATAGTAAAAAAAGGACATATTGAGCAAAAATTGTTCAAAAAATTATTTTTTTCCAAAACAATTTTTTTGAGAGAATTTATGTAAAGCACAGAGGCATTATACTTTATTCTCTAAAAGGACATTTTAAGGTATAAAAGAAAAAAGTGTAAAGTAAATCTGGGTAGGCATTCTTCGGGAGTCGAGTTTTTAAAAAAATAAATTTTTTCATTATTAGGGTGATTGCCAAAAAGTTGACCATTTTAATCCCCTATCATTTTTCAGATATCCTATAATTAATTAATTTTTTCTAAATATATCTGAGCAAAGTAATCACATCAGAGCACAATTTAGGAAAGTTTAAAAATTTTGGACGACTTTGTTTAGAAATTATAAATAAAAATTTTTGAAAAATGTCAGGTTACACGATGTCCCAAACTGCAAATGTAAAATAGAAAATTATTAAATAATATCATAAATATTTTCTTTAATAATTTGGGCTTATGAAAATCGATTGAAATTAGTTGAAAAAAGTAATTATGAAGTGATATGTTGAATATTTTACAGTTAAAGATGCGAAAAATCACTCCAAAGTCTGTCTCCAAATTCTGTGTCAGGTTTTATGATTTTGCTATTTTAAGATAAAACTCGAAAATCGTGATTTCAAAATACGGCGTAGATTTGTTAATTTTAGGCTAACGAAGATTTTCATAAGTTTGAAATCGATTTGTCATCCGTATTTCCAAATAGCAGTCAATAACAATCACTATTTTTGCACAATATGTTTTACAAAATGTAATATTTATGGAACTATTAATTCAAAATTTTATTAAACGAAAGGATATATTGAAGATGTGTAGACAATATCAAATAAATCGCGTAATCGCAAATGTTTTGTATATTTTTAATAATTCTTACCTGTTTTTGGAATATTTTTAAAAGATTTTTCAAATATTTATATTTTTAAGATCAAATGTCGTGCATTGCGAACTTAGTGACTTTTGAGGTTAGGGACATCCGACTTCATTTTTCCTCTCAAACTCCCCGAAAATAATTTCCACTCCTAAAGTTGTACATCAACTCCCTATGCATTCACGTTTCTTAAAAACATTCAGAACTCAAGTAAGATTCCATGCTTATTACACAGAAACACGGGTATAGGAGTTATTTTTGTATAGAATTCATAACTATCAAAAATATATTCATTGATCTCTCTATTTCGTTTTTTCATACTCTCTTGTGTTGGTAGTGGGAAAAAAAATATTTTAGGCGGCATGGAATAATTATTTTTTTCGGAAATTTCGTGGTCTAATATGGTCAAATTTTTGGCAATCACCCATTAAAACATGAAAAATAAGTATAAAGGAGCTGTTCAAATCAACTGGGACCGCAAAATTTGGATTCCCTGGGGTTTTTTACACTTAAAAACAGAGTTTCGGTTAATCTGAGGAAAACCGGGCTAATGGTAAAGCCTTTAGTGAACTGGTACAATTCGTGTTTTAAAGACTCAAAAAGTGTCCAAAATAGAAAAAGTGCAATAACTTTCAAAACAAATTTTTTTTAGTAAAATCTTTGGCAATCTATATTTTCTCTACCAAAAAAATAAGTGGCCAAAGTTTTAAAAAAAATCGATGATGTGAAGATCTGGTTTGTGTGAGTCCGGCGTGGAATCCACCAGTTACTACTTTTACAATAGAAATTTGGAATCAGGGATCCGAACAAAATTAAGGGTTATTTTTCGATATCTTCTAATTATTCCTACATTCTAAATTCATTCTAAATTCCTAAATTCAAAATAGTTTCGCTTAATATTTAGTTAAGAATGAGAAAGTGCTACAATATTATAGAACCACCGAGTTGCAATGTCGAAATTGTGTGCCATCTTTTTTTATCTTTACAGTTTTATTAAAGAATTTCTTATATAGTTTTTATATTTTTATATACAATTAGGTTATTTGATAAAGACACGCAGTGTTTGTCGAAACGTTAGAAGAATTAATAAACGAACTTTCAATGAGTTTCGTTTTTGGTTTTACTTGCAGACCGTATGACCTACAAAAATAATTCCTCACATCAAAGTTTTACATCCACAAAAACGAAAAGAAATGTAACGAAACTTTCGATACGTTTCTTTTCGTTCTTTTTTGTATAAAACTAAAATGCCTCATAATCTAGAGGTTCTGCCTCGGTAGTTTTATAATATATCAGTACTTTCTCGTATTCAGCTGAATATTTCGCCAAATTATTTTGAATCTATAGAAATAATTGGAAAAAATCAAAAAATGACCCTTAATTTCGTTTGAAATGTCCCTGAATCCCTGTTTGGAATACATTTCAGTTACAAAGACACTCTTAATTTTTTTAAACGAAATTAAATTTTTTCGAGATCCAGAAATGAATACATCGACAAGGCTGGTGTCATTACACGAGCGAAATGTAACGTTGAGCATGGGAGGATGGTTATTGAAAGTGAGGGAGTTGCAGCAGGAGGCATCAGAATAGAACAAAGAGCTCGGCGTTTCCCTCGGGGGTGTACGCGGTTACAACTGCCGAATAAAAATTCGCCAGAACGGTACACGAGTCCTATAATAGGCATCTATGCTCAGCTCTCTCATTTTGTTCGCCGTGCCTTGGCATTCCAAATACCGTCTACACTCTCATTGTACACCAACACGACCACCCAACCCCATCCTCGCCGGTACATGGGCATTGTTAATTATCAATATTTCGCGTACACGAAGGCCGGAAAAGTCCAGTGGTACGCTTATGACGCCAGGGAGCAGTTATTGAAATTGAAACATACGGAAGCGCTGACATCGTTCACGAACGCCGTTTGTATTACCTTCTCTGTGTCAATCGAACGTCTACGTGTGTGTTCCTCTATGTGAAGATAGTCGTTATTTTTGCTTCTCGTTAAATTCTTCTTTTTCTGATAAAAAAAAAGGACGGTACATTCCACCGAGTTCGAGGAATTCACTCATTGCGAATTTATAAATGAAGTAGAGGGCTCTAGCGCAAAATTGTATAACTGCAAAAAAAATTTCCAGAAGAGTGAAAAGGCTATTTTAATAATTTTAAGATATTTAAAAAAATGGTAGTTAGACACTTTTGCCTTCTGGGCTTTAAAATATTCGTTGTAAAAATCAAATCGTTTCCTATTTGATAAAATTACCACTTGTGGGAAAAATTATTGATGACCTTTACCTATTTTTCTCCAAAAGAACATTGTACTGAACCAGAAAGACGAGCTAATATAATCTTTTATCATTTTATCAAAAATGCAAGTAGATATTTTCATTCTTTAATAATAAACCAGTCGATTATAAAGAGTGTAAAAGAAAATAAAGTTATTAATATATGACGTTACGTACTTTCCCTTGATTCACGTACTGAACTGGACGGATTTCTAGTCTTCAATGGAAATCAAATTGGAATTGAGAAATTCAAACTAATTTAAAACTAGATTTTATAAAGTTTTTTTCTGGAGGGGAGTAAATCGAATATTGAGCGACGACAGGTAATTTGAAGCGAAGATTGGAGAATGGAGAAACAAAGAAAGATTTACTTTTTGCAGGGTACGGTCCCATGAGTCCACATCCCGGATATGGAATGACCGGCGTACAGGCTGAGTATCCAGGGAATACCTACACCCCGTATCCTACCGCTGGTTACAATTGTGGTGGGACTTATCCTGGAGGTCCTGTGACTTCCGGATATCAAATTCCAGCAGGATATACTCCTGCCCCCTGCTACAGTATGCCACCTCCGCAGCATACGATTGGACCTCTGGACAAGCCATCGGGCAAGGACGACAGGTAGGATTTTTTCCTTTTTAGGTATTCAGATATTCACGATTTGTGAAGTGTCTGGTTCACCGGAAAAAAACGAGATTTATTCCTCCAAACTGTTCCTATTTAAATTTTAAAAGAATAAGGTTTTTGATTATTATTAGAAATGACAATTCAAGCACTGGAAACTGAATATTATTATTTATTATACTCTGGAGATTTTAGGTACCTACAAGGCTTTCTTGTTTCGTCCTTTCTACAGTACCGGTTACGATTATGACACCACTTCACTCGCATCTCATCGAAAAAGAATTCTTGTCTTTTAAATTTAATTACTCTGGAAGGAAACGCGACTGTAACTTTTGTCAAAAAGCATTGAAATGATTAAGAAATTTCGCATCAAAAGAGCCATGTATGAATAACTTTGGAACATTTTTAGTCAAGATATAAATTAAGAAAACTAGAAGCAAATAATGTGCAAGGTGACAAATTTTCGACCTTTCTTCAGTTGTTGGAAAAATCTAGAAAAGATTTTGAAGAATTTTGAAAAAATTCATGGCGGTACTTTAAAGTGTGAGCTTCGAAATGAGATCTAGAAACTCCAAACATCTTTACTAATTATTTAATAATGAACACAATTGCGTTATAATATTTTTAGTTTTGCAAAACTCTATGAATATGCAGTGAAGGAACCAAAAGCTTGATCGTTGCATGTTTAGAACTTGAAGCAGGACCGGCTTGAAAAGATTTTGGGAACAAGGGGCACCTTTAATCACAAAAATTACCTGTATATTAAATTTAAGATCATTTCTTGTAGGAAAAACATTAATCTCAAAAATTATCTGTTTATTAAATTTAAGATCATTTCGTGCTGGAAAAATAACGTGAGTTCAAGATTAAAATAAATTGTGCTTAAATTTGTACGTGACGTAAATTTATTCAGTTTCTATTCTTAGAGGAAAATGTTTTCAATTGTTCCATCTGTTTCAATTTGCTTTTAGCTACCTATAGGGAAACAATGATCTTTAGAGCAAAACCAAAATATTTTTTTTTCAATCATTGGCGTCACTGTCTCCAAGGCTAAAAGCAAGTTTAAGCACGAGGAACAATTTTAAACATATTTTTCTAGAAATAACAACTATAAATAAATTTAACCACGTGATGTACATTTTACTTTGAGCACAATTTCTATATCTATATCTCGAATAAAACGCGATATAATCAGGGTCTTACATAATTTGTTCATTTTTGCGGCAGATCATTTTGAATTGTTTTTGCTTGATCTTAAACTCATGTTTTTTTCTGCGCTCTGACATAAGATTCATAATGGTCTTAAAGTTTAAAACGTACCTATATTCTTGAAAAAATGTTTGGAAAAAAATGGTAAATTATATGAAAATGGATTCTTTTTTCCAACAATTTTCAAGAAACGAAAGTTTTGCACATTTTCGATTCGTGAAGCTTTCTGTGAAAGTTGAAAATTCCTATACAGGAACTTTCATAGAAACCTTTACAGGTACAAGTTCTTCATATAAAAAGGACGAATTCATTTCAAATCAAGCAGGATGTGCATTCTCAAGTCACAGAATCGTTTCTAGACGAAATAAGTTGTTCTTCAAAGAATTTTAAACGACACGTATTTCACTGATGTAATGAACAAATTTTTTTGACAAAGTTATGAGTATTTGAACTTTTAAAGTTAGGGACGCAGTTTATCAAAAATTTGTCGAAATTTTTATTAAAAATGTTATAGTTTCCAAAATAATATATATATATATTTGACTTTCTTCTTTTGATTCTGATAGATCTTTTCGTTCTCTTTCGAAATCGGTTGAAAAATTAAAAAATTGTCCAAATTGATAAAATGGTGGCCGTTTTTTTGGAAATTTTTAAACGTAATTTTCTCAAAAACCCCTCCGTTTTTATTTTCCTTAATTTTTTTCTAAGTTAGTACTAATATGGTGAATATATCGCAACAGAGTTTATTCTTGTGCCTGCATCTTGGAAAGGAGAAAGAAAATGTTTTTTTTTTGAAAAATGGAAATTCACATTTTTTCAAAAACAAAACGAGATACAGAAAAAGTCAAAAGAGGAAAGTTGCTTCTCTCAAAAAATTCTAAAAAAAGTTTTTTGACACTTTGGAAAGATTTTGGGAGCAAGAGGCACCCTTTTTATTTCTCTATATGACGTAAAAATCTTATCAAATTGCAATAAATTATTTATTAAAATTAATTGGTAATTTTCATTTTATATCATGATAAAATGATTCGTTAATTCTTTTTTATTTGAGATAATTTTAATCTGATTCTTTATAAAAATTTTTAGTGATTAAGGTAAGTTCAGTGATTTCTTAATTAAGAATTTGCATTTCTCAATGAACCATTTTATGCAAAGAAAAATTATATTTTTTTGCAGAAAAGGACTGAAACATGAAATGCAAATTACCTAACTTTCACTTTCCGGTTCTTTAAAGACAATAAAACTTTGAATTTTGGCAAAAATATATTTAAAATTTCGAAATTTCAATATGAAATATACTAAATTTTAAAAATGCATAGAGAAGTCAGAAAACTAGATCGACCTAGATAATTTTGTCACTAATCTTCAGTTTTTTCAGTTTAATGTTTATTTAAAACGCATTACACTGTTTATGTTGTACTTCACTTTCCAATAATTTAATTTATTTTTTAAACAATTATTACATAAATTAATTCATTGATTCTATTCTGTAGTATATGTAGAGTGCAATGCATTTAAAAAACAGATTATATTTGTTAATTTGAAATTTGATAATAAATAATATATTTGATATATGAATGAATATTTTGATCATGAGATATTGAAATTTTAAATAAATTTTTACTGCAAATCAAAGTTTTATTAAAGCAAATTAAAGTGAAATCAAATGAAAAAGAATTAACGAATCATTGCATCATGATATAAACCCAAAATAATTAATTTTAATAAACAATTAATTGCAATTTAATAAATTTTTTAACACATAGCGAGAAACAAAGAAGGTGCCCCTTGTGTCCAAAATCTTTTTATGTCCAAGACGTTTGGACATAAAAAGCCTTCACTGTATGTTCATGAACTCTCACAAAAATAAAAATATGATGGCACATTTGTGTTTATTATTCAATAATTAAATTATCAAATAATTAAATAATTAAATATTTACAGTTTCCAAACCTCATTTCGAAGCTTATATTTTAGAGTACCGCCATGAATTTTTTCAAAATTCTCCTAAATCTTTTCTACATTTTTTCAAGAATTGAAAAAAGAGCCGAAAATTTGTCACTTGGCACATTATTTCTTTCCAGTTTTCTTAAATTATATCTTGACTACAAATGTTCCAAAGTTATTCACAAATGGCTCTTTCGACGCAAAATTTCTTAATCTTTTTAATGTTTTTTCTCAAAAGTTACCAGTTGCGCTACCTTACCGAGTAATTAAATGTAAAAGACAAGAATTCTTTTCCGATGAGATGCGAGTGAAGTGGTCTCATACTCGTGACCGGTACTGTAGTTCCTATAATTTACACAGAAAATTTTTAACAAGGACTGAACTCTTAGTCTTTTATTTGTTGGATCAGATCCTTTTTCAAAATTTTTGTCATCTCAGCTCTTTAGAATCTACAAAGTCAGTCTAAGGCATAGGCAATAATTTTCCAGACTCGATCATGCTAAACAGAAATATTCTGGTGAACTAGAAGAATACCATCGCGGATAAAGTGCATGCAAGTTGTTTATTCGTTCCTAAAATTGGGAAAAGGATCGCGCGATTCTCACGGTTCGCAATGGAGTCGAGGAGGCGGTTAAGCCGGCGGAGGCGCGCATACCTACCTCCATTTTGTTAATTAAAGTAATTACTCTTCGTAGCGAAAGTGCCAACCTTATTCTAATTGACGTAAAGCGCGGTGGTATGGCAGAAGAGGAGGAGGCAAGGTGGTGGTGGGAAAGGGGGTGGGAGAGGGGTCGGAGGTGATGGCTTGGCGAGGGAGGATAAGGTCGAAGGAGGGTGGGGTATAATCAGTTGCCACCGCACTGGATTATGGGGCGAGACCCGTCGTCCCGTCGGGGTTAGGACCCGGAACACCTCCAAGCCGCTAGAAACCTGTTCTGCACCCTCCTCAGCCTTAACTTCATCGAAATTCGATGACCAAATTCTAAAGTATTCGCCCTCGGAATTTAATCCCCTCTTTCAAAGAAGGGACTCATGTAAAAGTCTCGAATCTCAAATTTTACTAATTTTAATAACATCAATTTTACACATTTTTTCGGCCTCAAAATTCGTTCGGAATCATTTTTGTTACTTAGAAGTTCCTTTAAGGAGATTTGTCTGACAAAAACCCATTTATGCTACTGAATTTTTAACAGAAATTGACTAAACTACTTGTTTTATACTTTCTATTTTCCAGTGTCAATTATTACTTTGAAATCTCTTCTAATTTTTATTATCTAAATTTTCTATTTAAAAAAAGTCTGACCAAAAAAGTGCATATAACATTGATTCGTTCAATTTATATTTGTTTTGAATTAGAAATAATTAGAAATTAGAAAATTATATTTTATTATTTTTTCCTGACTCGATATTACTCTAGAGTAATTCATGTTCTATGCAAGTACTCGCTCTATTTGTAAATAATTTTTATAATAAGTTATTTACTTTAGATGAGTTTCCTGACCAAAGAGTGCCCCTACTACTGCTTGTCCGACCAAAAAATAGCCAAACTACTTATTTACACATTCCCTTTACTTCTTCTTTCATGTGTCAGTTATAATTTTTACATCGCTTCTAAATTTCATGTACTTTTCTTAAAAGGAATCGTTTGACCAAAAAGTTTCTCTTCTACTGCTTGTCCAAACAAAAATTTGTTACTGTACTTATTTTATACATTCTCTTTTCCTTTGATAATTATTACACAATCTCCTTTCGGACCATTCACAAAACACCTAATACATATTTTTGACATTTTTAACCCCCTCCCAACCCTTTTATCACGGTTTTCCGTTGCTATTATTCCTATAATAGGCCACCTCCCATCTCCAAAAGTATCACGTATTCTGTGTATGGTCCTTTTTCTGTGTCAATTATTATTTTAAAATCCCTTCTAATTGTCATGAACTTTTCTTAAAAGGAATTTGCTGACTAAAAAATACCTCTACTACTGCTTGTCTGACCAAAAATGGTGTAAACTACTTATTTAGACATTCACTTTTTTTTTATCAATTATTATTTTGAAATTCCTTCTAATTGTCATGAACTTTTCCTAAAAGGAATTGTCTGACCAAAAAGTACCTCTACTTTCGCCTGTCTGACAAAAAATTGACTAAACTACTTATTTACACATTTTTTCTATATTAATTATTATTTTGAAATCCCTTCTGATTATCTTGAACTTTCTTAAAAGGAACCCTCTGACTAAAAATTACCTCTACTACTGATTGTCTGGCCAAAAATTGATTTAACTACTTATTTTATACCTTCTTTTATGTTTCAATTATTATTTTTACATCTCTTCTAATTGTCATGAACTTTTCTTAAAAGGAATTGTCTGACCAAAAAGTTCCTCTACTACTGTGTGTTCGACCAAAAATTTGTTACTGTACTTATTTTGTACATTATCTTTTCCTTTGTCAATTATTACTTTGAAATCCCTTTAAATTGTCGTGATTGTAAAAAATTACCTCCACTACTTCTTGTCTGACCTAAAATTGGTTAAACTACTTATTATACACATTCTCCTTTGGGACCATTCAAAAAATACGTGATACATATTTTCGGCATTTTGAACCCCTTTCTAACTTTTTTATCACGGTTTTCCATTGCTATTATTCCTATCATAAGCTGCCTTTCCACCTCCAAAAGTATCACGTATTTTGTGTATGATTCCTTTTCTGTGTCAATTATTATTTTAAATCTCGTCCAATTGTCATGAACTTTTCTTAAAAGGAATTTTCTGATCAAAAAGTCTATTACTGACCAAAAACCTCTACTACTGATTGTCTGACCAAAAGTTGTCTAAACTACTTATTTGCATATTCTCTTTTTCTATATCAATTATTATTTTGAAATCCCTTCTGATTATTATGAACTTTCTTAAAAGGAATCCTTTGTCCAAAAATTTCTTGTACTACTGATTGTCTGACCAAAAATTGATTAAACTACTTATTTTACACATTCTTTTTTCATGTGTCAATTATTATTTTTACATCTTTTCTAATTGTCATGAACTTTTCCTAAAAGGAATTTTCTGTTATATATAAGTGCTCTATTTTTTAAACATGATTTTTCTATTAAAGAATTTCGTGCAACTAAATCCAGACAAACTCAAAAAAGGAAAAAGAAACAAAGAAAGAGGAGGGTAGATGGCAACTAATCACATCCACTTCCTTCTTTTCTTTCGTCTCTGTTACATGCAGATTCATGC
Organism: Euceroptres primus; assembly: GCA_037177015.1. Classification (NCBI taxonomy): domain Eukaryota; kingdom Metazoa; phylum Arthropoda; class Insecta; order Hymenoptera; family Figitidae; genus Euceroptres; species Euceroptres primus. Next base: position 603,488 of record JBAGKK010000069.1, read on the forward strand.
CTCCAAAAATGTGACTTATTTGAAAAATAAAAATAAAAGTTAAAATTTAAAGATCAACGTTATTCTTGTGTTGGTTGCCTTCTACTTTCCTCTTTTTTTGTTTTTTTCTTTTTTTGAGTTTGTTCGGGTTTCTTTGCACTAAATTCTTGATTCACTACAATAAATTATTGAATTTATTCTTGGACGTTAAGTTTTGATTTTCACTTTTCTAATAAATTAACTGCTTAAGAAGAGATGCTTGACCAAAAAGTGCCGCTACTACTTATTTTCTGATAAAAAATTATTACTTATTCTAAACATTTTCTTTTCCTTGGTCAATTATTACTTTGAAATTCCTTCAAATTGTCATGAACTTTTCTTAAAAGGAATCGTCCAACCAAAAATTATTTTCACGACTGCTTGTCTGACTCAAAATTGGTTAAATCACTTATTTTACACAATCTCTTTTCCTGTGTCAGTTTTTATTTTTAAATCCCTTCTTATTGTCATGAACTTTTCTTAAAAGAAATATTATGACCAAAAAGTACCTCTACTATCGGTTGTCTGATCAAAAAGTGTTTACATCACTAATTTCTTCGATTCATAATTTTTTTCTGTCTCATTATTATTCTTAAGTAATTTCTGTTCTGTGCACGCACTCGCTTTTTTTGTAAATAATTTTTCTAAAAGATAATCTACTTTAATAATTTCTGTTCTGTACACGCACTAGCTTTTTTTGTACATAATTTTTCTAATAGATAATCTACTTTAGTTGTCTGACCAAAAAGTGCCTGTACTACTGCTTGTATAATCAAAAATGGGCTAAGTTACTTATTTTATACATTCTTTCTTCATGTGTCAATTATTAATTATACTTCGCTTCTCATTGTCATGAAGTTTTCTTAAAATAAATCGGCTGACCAAAAATTGCACATATCACTAATTCCTTCAATTCATATTTCATAATTTTTTTTGCCTCATTCTGGAGCAATTCCTATTCCTCATGAGTTGCCGCTGTTCTGAAAATGATTTTTCTATTAAATGATCTATTTCAGAAAAGTTTTCTGGCCAAAAAGTGCTTCTACTACTTCTTGTCTGATAAAAGTAAGGTTACTCTACTGATTAGATTTTTTATTTTTCCTGTGTCAATATTGCATTGGAGTTTTTTCTGTTTTGACATAAGACTTTATTTAATTACCACTTGACTTGTTTCTAAAATAATGAAGAAGTTGTTTCCTAGGCTAATTTTTTATTTGCTTTGAGAAAAAAATGTCTAGAGAGAAATTTTCCTCCCTCTTAGACGAAATAAAAGGAGAGGACGTGGGAACTTATGGCAGTAGCTTCGGAACCAGTCGATAGCAATACTTCAAGATTATTAATGGCTTCGGCCAATATAAGAACCTAATATAGCAACGTTCGCGATCCAAGCGAATTACAGTCTCTCTGGGCGTTTATCGGATGCCCTGAAGTAGTCGAACCAGCTTTTGATATCGTGATTTATTTCCCTCAGATCTAATGGATAAAGAAGGAGTTTATTGAAAACTCACATAAGGGTCTATTATTTTTTTGCTGAATTAAGAGATCTTGAGATAGGATCTAACTCTATCAAGACTGTCAGTTCTACTTTCTATCTACTGATCTTTTAAATGAAATTAATGAAATCACCTTTTGGGATTTATAATTACAACCAGGATTGCATAATATTGTAACAAAATGGGGTGGATCCTAAGAGAACGTTATCTGTGGAATCTAGGCACGATTGTAAACAGTGAGATGCGCCTAAAGCTGGGATTGAAAAGATCAAAGTTTAAGTGGTTGGGAGGGAAACGGTTAGACGGTTGAAACACTGAGTTGAGAAGCAGAGGTTGGTACGCACAGCGTGATTGCACTCAAGTCCTGAGTTTGGGGGTGGGGGTTCCGGCAATATCGTGCCCACTCAAGGGTCATCGAGGTTTCGGGGTTTCTCATAGCCTCTGATTCTCGTATCTACGAGACCTACGAGAAGTAGGAGTTAGCAGTCTGCAAGCTAACCACGTATCCTCCTTCTGCTACCACTGCCTCTTCCTCCTGCCTGCCCCTTGTTCTCCAAGTGCACTTTCAACGTTTTTTCATATTGTCTCGCGCCGCCGCCGACGAAACCGCCACCGATTTTTATTTTTTTCCCTTTTAAGTCTCATGGCTTGCCTAAGGTGTTAGCAATTCGCGCAGTGGTAGCGGATCTCAATTATGACTTTTGTATTCTCTTAGTTTTACCCGTTTTTTTCAATTCCAAGAGGAAGAAGAACCAACATTTTGAGAAAAAATGATGTCAAAGAGAAGAAAGCATTTTTTATTAACTTTCATGGACAAATTATTGGAAAATGTATACTTACCAATATTTTTCAGAGTTCTGCATTTCAATCTATATTCGTGAATATACTTTTATCCGATGATGAAAAAACTTACTTTTATCCGATCCGTTTGACACTTGGTAAATTTCAGATATATACAGTTATTGATTTGCCAACTTCAAATCAAACAGAAAAACACCTGCCGTTAAACAAAAAAGATTGAAAAAATTCAGGTACATGTTGCCAAATTCGTTTACCACTTGATAAAAGCACCAAATTAAAATATTTTAATGAAAATTATTGCAAAATTAGAAATAAAATAATAAATATGAGGATATATTAGCTCATAACATTAAGACATGTCAACGAATTTCAAATGCTAATAATAATTAATTTAGCAAATAACAAATGAATCTTTGCTTTCATATTTTATATGTTATTGCGAAAAAAATCATTTACGAAGTAATTATTCATTAAAAAATCGTAACGTTTAGTAAAAATTTGAAACCTAATGAATAGGGGGGGGGTACATGGGGTATTATTTTATAAGCGAACCTCCCCTCCAAAAAAATGAATTTTCTTCGATCAGACTCAAATTTACAAAAAGTTCAGTCCTATGAGTCCATTTTATGTTATTGCGAAAAAAATCATTTACGAAGTAATTACTCATTAAAAAGTCGTAACGTTCGGTAAAAATTTGAAACCTAATGAATAGTGGGGTATTATTTTACAAGTGTACCCCCTAATGAATACATGGGGTATTATTTTACAAATGTACCCCCCCCCCCCCCAATGGATTTTTTCGATCGGACTCAAATTTACAAAAAGTTTAGTCCTATTAGATGGCACTTCAAAAAATAAAAAAAGATTGATCAGTGTGGTCAAAAACTCGCCGAGGTAAAGGGGGTGAAATTTTTCTACTTTGCACAAAGAGCCTCTATTTCGGATATAAATATCTTTTTATGTATGGCATATAAAAAATTTTGACCCAAACGTTTTCGGTAGACTTTTTCTCAGTCTTTCGAATGAAATAAAAAAAATTTGAAAAATTTAAAATTTAGCTATCATTTTTGAAAATCAAAAATATTTTTGATTTTTTTTTAAGTTCGACCCTTTTTTTCTTTTTTTTAAAACTAAAAATAAAGCTTGAAATGCTTACTTTCAGACCCTTAAATAGCAAAATGTCGTTTTTTGTTGTTTTTGAAAAATTGAATTTTAAGAAACCTGGTAAATTCAAAGAAATTTTCCTATACGCGTATAAAAGTCTAAAAATTTTTTACATGTACAGTTTTAAATAACAAACGATATTCTAAAAACAGAAATTAAAAAAAAATTTTGTTGATTTTAGAATTTTTTGAATATTTTCAAAAATGAAAATTTTTTAATTTCTTGCGCATTTTTAATGTACCAATAACATTTATACTTATTATATTATGTACATTACAAGTAAATTGCACATTAAAAGGCGCAACTAACCAAATTCAAAAAATTTCACTTTTTAAAATCTTTTAAAAATTCTAAAATCAACAAAATTTTTTTTTGAATGTCCGTTTTTAGAATATTGTTTTTTATCAAAAACTGTACATGCAACAAATTTTTCGAATTTTTTTCGCTCACAGGGAAAAAATGTTGAATTTACCAGGTTACTTAAAATTCAATTTTTTAAAAACAAAAAAAACGACATTTTGCTATTTAAGGATCTAAAAGAAAACATCTCAAGCTTTATTTTTAGTTTTAAAAAAAGAAAAAAAGGGTCGAACTTAAAAAAAATCTAAATTATTTTTGATTTTAAAAAATGATGGCTAAATTTTGAATCTGATTCACATAATCTGCTACTAATATTGAATTTATTCCAGCATCAAGTTTCGCTAATAAACTATTAATTTTTTTCATCCAAGCAATTGATGTTTATTTTGGATTTTGAAGTTTATTCTTCATTTGAGCTCAACTGAATCATCCTTTAAAATAATTATCTTACAGCAAATCAGTTTTTCAATTTAAATTGAGTTGTTAGTTCAGATAAAGACTCAGTATTGTCACTCAAGTTTTTCATGTTATCCTAAAGTTACCTAAAAGGTTACCTAAAAGGTGCAACTCACTTTAAGTATGTTTTTTAATATGATAATGGGAATCAAAATATTAATCTTCTAGCATATAAGATTCAGAAGGATTTTTAATGTACTGAGGATGAGGGTGGACATTAGGCTGGGCTAAACAAACGTAAAGTAATTAGATTCATTAGTAATAGCACTGAAAAGTTTCTTTGTGGCATTAAGAACAAATTCCAAAAAAAAACTTCAAAAAATTTCTCACCATTGGGAAAGTCGATTGAAAATTTTCAAATTTTTAATTTTTTAAATTTTTTGGTATGGAAAAAATTTTTTTTTAAATTAAAAAAATTTTTTGGGTAAAGTTTATGAAAGTGAATAACCTTGGACGGAAAAAAAGTAATAAAAAAATTTTTTCATCGAAATATATTTCAAAGAATGACGAAAAATGTACTTTTGTTAATTTGTACCTAAAGTTGCAAAAAAACATGTTTTTGGTTTTTTTATTTTTTGATGTTCTTTTTAATAAATGGAAGAAATACGTACATATTTTTAAGATTTAAACAAAAATTAGATGACTACTGATGTAACATACGGATCGAAATTTTGGTTGTTTTTTGTGTAAAAATAGTTCATGTTTCAGGATCCATAAAAAATAAAAAAAATTTGTTTTTGAATCTTAAAAATATGTACGTATTTCTTTAGTTTATTAAAAAGTACATCACAAAAAACATTCTTTTTGGCAACTTTAGGTACAAATTAACAAAAGTGCATTTTTCGTCATTTTTGAAATATTATATTTCGACGAAAAAATTTGTTTCTTACTTTTCTTCCGTCTACGGAAATTCACTTCCATAAAATTCACTCAAAAAAAAAATTGACAAAAATTTATTTTCTTTAAAAAAAATTTAAAATAATTAAAATTTGAAAATTTTCAATCGACTTGGCCAATAATGAGAAATTTTTTTTTTTTGAATTTGTTCGTAATGCTGCAAAGAAACTTTTTAGTGCTATTACCAATGAGTCTAATCATTTTGAGTTTTTTCAGCCCACCCTAGTGGACTATGCGACCTCTGCACAAGCAATGAGAAATGTTTAAATATGTTGGTCCATTTTAAAAAATTGATTATACCTCCAAACTTTGTATCAGTTCAACAGTTTAAAAGTAGTAAAAAATTCTCGATTACCCATGTTCTTCTTCTAAATTTAAGGATCTAGAAGAGTCACCATCAATTTTTTTTTTGTAATTAAAGGTGAAATTATAAGGAATTGTATTTTCTTAACAAAAGAAGAGAATTTT
>JBAGKK010000069.1:611592-624915 GCA_037177015.1 Euceroptres primus
ATGAAGGAACAGAACTTTAAGTAATGAAGGAACAGAACTTTAAGTAATGAAGGAACAGAACTTTAAGTAATGAAGGAACAGAACTTTAAGTAATGAAGGAGCAGAACTAGCAGTAATGAATTAATGAAGGAATAGAACTTTAAGTAATGAAGATTCTTATTCTATAAATGTATATTAGTTTTTTAAATAACAAATATTTTTCTTCAAGAGCGAACCACCCCTTATTCTGTTATTGCAACGTCTTTATATTAATAATAGTTTCACATAAATGATATTAGAATATTAACACTCTGTATACTTGCGCATTCGTATCAGTATATTTTGAATTAAACACCTCTTTAGTTTATTAATCCCTTTTCTCTCTCTTTCTCTTTGTGTATCGTACATTCGTAACGATTAATTGTATCAGATGTGTAGATAAGTTTCGTGTTGAATGACATTTCGTCTCCTCCCATTAGACCCGACCCCTACGAAAAGGGATGACAAAATCGCAGAAAAATGGCACTGTCAAGTTCGTGAGAACTTTTTTTTATCAAATCTCGGATGCTTCTAGGATTGAAAAAATATAATCAAAATATTGAAATAATTAACTCTTTAAAATCTTCAAAATATATTCATTATTTTTATTCATTTATTATCAGTACTTCAATATCATTTTACGTTGCTCATTGCACATTCATTCATCAAAATATTGAAATAATTAACTCTTTAAAATCTTCAAAATATATTTATAATTTTTATTCATTTATTATCAGTACTTCAATACAATTTTACGTTGCTCATTCTACGTTTGCTCATTACTTATTGCTCATTCACTGATTGGCGGATTGCTACTTTGATCAAAAAGTGATTTTAAACCTGCCTTATTATGATTACCAGACATTCATTGTCTCAACTAATGACACATTCCTGTGACAAAAAAATCATTAAGTTTGCAGAATTAATTTCCAAGTAAAATCCAAGTAAAAAATCATTAATTTGCAGAATTGATTTCCAAGTAAAATCCAAGGGAAAAATCATTAATTTGCAGAATTGATTTCCAAGTAAAATCCGAGATTTGAGTAAAATGATAAAAGTTAACTCCATCTACTTTGGTACTCAGATCTTGTGGTTCCATTACTTATAGGAATACCTGGCGATGTACTCAAACACTTTGCCAGCCTCGAGTGGGCAGCATTGTAGCGAACTGTTGTCATTGATCATGCCATAACAGACTGAAGATATGACAGATTCTTTAGCTATCGATAACGATGTCAAATAGCTCTCGATCCTAAGTTGTAAATGCATTATAATTGGCAATTGGCGAGTTTCACTGGGGTCAGGTGTGAGTGTGTTCCCCGCTCTCCTTTCAGTGTTTTTAGAATAAGATTAATTTTCACATTTAAATCACGATTTATCTTTCGAGCGACACCTCATGAGTGATTCGAATGGAACACGACGTTGCCATTTACATACTTTTCATATTAGCATCATCATTAAAGATATCGACTTCCATCTCAAGTCGATTTGGTCCAGGACTCCTCCACTTCGTGCGATTCGATCCCGTGAAAATTAGTCAGTAAGCATCCTTGGAAGGAGATTTAACTTGAATAAACTTTGTTTCCATAAAATAATTACTGGATCTTCTTTCAAGAACCGCAATAAAAATAGCATAATAAGGCATAATTATTAGTACACTTAATGATGAAATAAGTAATTAATTTATAGAAAAGATTATATGTACTAGACCTCTGGCAACGTCGCGAGAAGTGCATGCAAGTATTGCCATTTTTGGACGTTCGTGAGGTGTGTGTTCGCTTTATATCCATGACGATAAAAATGCTGTTGTGACAGAATGAGAATACATTAATAATATAAATATGAATATAAAAGACGTCAATTATCTCTTCAATTGAGATTTAATGCACAGCGTCTGGTCGTCATGGTTCTTTTTAATGTTCGTTTGCTTGATGGATCTGGCTCATCTTTTCTTTTCAGTCTCTCTGGTTGTCCACGAGCAGATCGATCTCAAATACAGGCGCATTCACAAGAGCTTAAGTGTCCCACACCTGGCTGTGATGGCTCAGGTCATGTGACTGGAAATTACTCGTCCCACAGAAGTCTATCGGGATGTCCGAGGGCGAACAAACCGAAGAGCAAACCTCGCGATGGTCAAGATTCGGAACCATTGAGGTCAGTATAAAAAATCAGGCGACTTCGAATTTAGAATCTGCCTGATTTGATTTTAAAATATCTCTAAAAAATCATCAGGAAACATGGAGAGATTAATTTTTCAAAGAATAATATCTTTAAATTCAGAAAGAATAGCGATCCTTCAAGAGCCGCTAAGTCCATGATTTCTTATACAAATCAAAGAATTTAAATTACTGTCAAAGAAAATTACTATCGAAGAATTTAAATAACTGAAAATATTTAGAATAAAGGAAACTTTTTTGTAACATTTACCGCATGGAACGAAAAGTCGGTAAGTGTTTCCTCAAAAATTAGTCTTTACTTTCGCATGTTCTTGACAATATTGAGTATGATCAGTAAAATTTATTTGACTTTAGTTTTTTCTAGTCTTGGATAAAAATTACAACATTTATGAGAAGATTTTAAATGAACTTACATTTTCTCATTCATTTAATGGACTTAGCGAGTTTTGAATGCTCGCGTGCTGGACCTAGCAAAAAAGTTTATAAGTTGTTAAGTAGAATATATACGAAACCAGCTAGGTTCATTTTTTGACGGACTCTTCATTTATTTCATATTTATTGGACTCAAATTTCAAATCTATTGGACTCTTCATTTATTTCAAATAAAAATCGATTGGACTCTTCATTTATTTCAAATAAAAATCGATTGGACTCTTCATTTATTTCAAATAAAAATCTGTTGAACTCTTCATTTATTTCAAATAAAAATCTGTTGAACTCTTCATTTATTTCAAATAAAAATCTATTAGACTCATCATTTATTTCAAATAAAAATCTATTGCTCGGTTTTCAAAACAATAATTTGTTTTTATTATATTAAAATGGGAAAATTCATTTACGATTCCAAAATTCAAATTTCTTGCTACTTTCACTGGAAGGGTGTTAAATATGGCTGTCTGAACCACCATGGTGCAAGGACTAAAAGCCTCTCCCTAAAGTGAAAGGGGGAATCCCTGATCCCATACTAACCCGAGTTAGAGTAAAGACGCTGACTAATATCTGGCGGTTTCCGCTCATTTCACGCTTGCTCTGTGTGGATTCTATGTATGTTACGGTGGTGATGTTGGACAACAGATGTCCTATCCCAGGCTGTGATGGTTCTGGTCATGCCACCGGAAAATTCTTGTCTCATCGCAGGTAATGTCGACTGTCTAATTGAGGCGATTATTTTCGTTCTGTTTACCACATTCCAGAACCTAACGATGTACTTTTGCATGAAGCAATCTCTGATTCTTCCATTTTATACTTGTATTTGCTTCATCATTCTTTTAAGTTTTTAAGGTGGTACCATGCATTTTATGAGTTAATACAAAAGTTTTTAGTGATAATTTAATTCACAATTTAATTTACAATTCAATGTATGATAAAAATAAATAAATTATTGTTATAGTGCTTCTGGCTGTCCAATCGCCAATCGCAACAAGATGAGGGTCCTGGAATCTGGAGGAAGTGTGGAGCAACATAAAGCAGTGGTAGCAGCAGCGACGGCAATGAAATTCGAGGGGGTGAATTGTCCGACTCCAGGCTGCGACGGCATTGGTCATATAAATGGCTCCTTTTCGACGCACAGATCACTTTCAGGCTGTCCCATCGCAGGACATGCTGTGAAGAAACCTAAATTTGAAGACATGTCGGCCATGTACAGCAAAGGGATCACCGGTGAGGCCGTAGTTACATTGTGACCTCTTGTACTCTTAGCCATTGACATTAATCACCCGTCATCGAGATGCAAATTCCAAAATTTCGTAACAAATTTCAATAATTGGAAAAAATCTATAAATCGAATAACACTGGTCAACAGCCATTTTACTGCAAGCTGGACAGTAACTTTTCTAGGGTAATTTGGGCCCGCTGAATCCAAAAATGACTATCATTTTGCTCAATCAGCTCTTGTTTACGAGATACCGCAAAAAACGGTTTTTCGCGATATGCAAAAAATCGAATACTTGTATTTTTCTTTCTCCGGAAAAACACCAAAATTTATTATTTATATAGTAGCTATAGGTCCCAATGAAACAGAAAAACTATATATTGCACATATATATGATGATAATTTATTCAAAAATCATACTGTTACAGGAACAATTCAAGTCTGATTTATAACTATGGTTCATTTTTCCAAAGAATCAAAAAATGTTCTAGAATTTCAGCAAATAAGAATTAAAAAGGTTAAAATGTTCTAGAAATTCAGAAAATAAGAATTAACAAGATTTAAATATTCTAGAATTTCAGCAAATAAGAATTAACAAGATTAAAATATTCTAGAATTTCAGCAAATAAGAATTAACAAGATTAGAAATTGTTACCTGGTACAAGAAAAAGCAAAAAAAATTTTTAATACCGTAGAGTGGGGCTATGCGCGCATGGTGGGGCTAATATGTACAACTCACTTTAAGTATATTTTTGAATATGATAATGGAGATAAAAATAATAATCTCCTAGAATAACAAATTCAGAAGGACTTCTACTTTACCGACGATGAGGGTTAGATTTTACGCGACCTCTGTACATTGAAAAATTTTTAAATATGTGGGTGAATTTTAAAAAATTGGTTAGACTTCCAAACTTTGTATCAGTTCAATAGTTCAAAAGTAATAAAAAATTCTCGGTTGCCCGTGTTTTTCTTCCAAATTTAAGTGGTAAAAATAATTTGTTTCATAAATGCAAGTTTGCACTTTTATTAATTAGTTCAAAGGTAATATATGAAAATTCGAAGATCGGCGGTACAATTCGGCTGGTTCAGCAAGTTATGCTATGTGCTAATTTTTCAGTTTTCTACAGTCGGGTATTTGTTTCTTTTGTAATTATTTATTTTTTTAAAAACTAAGTTAAAATAATATTTCACAATAATTATTAGTTTTCGAAATATAACTGTATAAAATATGAGGATGCCTGTCAGAAACCTAACGTCACTTTTCAGTTTCTATTATTTTCGATTTTGCAGCTCAATCGATGACAAAATCAAGTTTTTGTTCTGCATTTTGAAAATTTTAACATCAGTTATAAGAGAAATCTCTAAAAATTGATCTGTAATTATTATTATTTTAATATAGAGTTTTTTTGCTTCCAGGAGATAATTTTTATCAGATAAATTATAGATTATAGATCAGTTAAATTGCTCAGTTGGGGATGGCCCGTAAATTAAATGATTAAAAATGAAATGATTGAATTGAATTGATGTTTGTTTTATTTTTTTCTGTTTGATAAATCTTAAACTAATCTGAATTTCCTAATTAAACTTTTTTGTTCATACTTTATCATCAGAAAGTATTCTCAAACAATTAAATAATAATTCTGATTTCTAATTCGTATTTCAGTATTAAAAAATTTTTTTATTCATTTAAAACATAAAAAACAATAGTTTCAGTATTAGAAAATTGTTTTATTCATTTGAAACATAAAAAACAATAGTTGTACCTATTTAGAAGATCGGCAGTACGAAAAGGTACAACTTTTCAATAATTATTATTAATAAGTAGAAAATGATTTAAAAATCTAAAAATTATTGATTTCTCTTTTGAATTGAATCCTCTATCTGCCTGTAAAATCATCTTTTAAATCATTTTTTTGCAAAATTTTATTAGACGGGTAATATTTTCTATTAGTTCGCCCCTGGGATTCAAAAGTATGGTTACGTCAATGCTGCCGTCCAAAGTAAAAAGATACATAAGTGACATTGTCGCTTAGGTTGACTTTTCCATTGCTAGGTTTAACAGAATAACCCTAAACCACAAAGTCACTTACGTATCTTTTTACTTTGGACGACAGAATGGAGGTTATGACAATAGCTAACAACACAAAACATGATTCCACAGATTGAAAACAGAATGAATCACAAAACCCTTTGGAGGATTGTTTTATCCCTTTTTACTTGAAATTTTTATAGTTGATTCATTATATTTTAATGAGAAATATAAGATATCACGAGGTACGACAGTGGATACTAATAAAAATACGCAACGTTTTCCTTGCACTTTTTGTGGTTTTTAAAGTAAGTACACACTTTTACTCATAAAACTTTGATGATATGAATAGCGAGAGGTTTTTTCTTCAATTTTATCACAAAGTCGGACCCAGAAAATTAATCATAACAGTTAAACTACAGCAATACGGCTATTGTCGTAACCTTCACAAAATTTTCGGAAACACCCATATTTTAATATATGTGACATGGAACGAAGAAACCAGCCTTAAGACCGAAAATGAGTTTACGAGAAAAAGCGGATCAAAGTGAAAGGAAGACGAAGGAAGACAAAGGAGTCCTCGTACAACTTTGAGCTCCAGAAAATTCAATTTTAATCGTGGAAAATTGGGGATTCTTTTATTCAATCGAGAAAATCTCCATTGTTCAGAATCAATAAAAATCTGAAAATCGATTTTTCGGTCATAAGGCTGGTTTCTTCGTTCCACGTCACATATATTGTTTTGTATATTATAGTTAAATTAAAATATTAAAGCTAAAAATTGTACAGTTTGAGTTGCTTTTTAAGAACATTAATCATTAATTTGAAAACAGTTTAGTTTACATTCACTATATGACTCTAAAGTGTGCCTCGTGTATTTGTGGACATACTCCAAAACCGTTTTTCTGGTATTTCATGTTATTTTTTTCTGGTTTATGATTTTATAAATCAGTTTTTTATCGGAAATCATGTTATGAAGTTCTGAAATGCAGATTTTTACCGAATCTCATATTGATATTACCAATAGTTCAAATAATTTATCTCTTGGACACAAAAGTGCCCTCCCTATAGAGAATCACTCAGATTAGTACTGTGAACAAGGTAATTGATATTACATGTATATATTCAATATTTTATCGAAAACAATTATGTTCACTTTTGCTTATTACATTAAGTATCATAGTGGCATATTTATTATTATATTTATCACTATCGAATTAATAACTAATTACCCGCGTCAAAAAACTCCAAGTGAATCACACAGTAAATTTTCAAATGACGAATCCAAACTGTCATATATTTATTAATGATGACTTAATGAGACTGAATCATTGATAAATCACGGAAAAAGTACATTGTACAGTTTACTTTTTAAATAATTGTAACTCGACCTTTCGTACGCATTTTTCTTAAAATTTTGTGAATCTTTACAATGTCACACAGTTGACTTGACGGCTTACCTTGCAGAAGTTACAATTTGACTTTGTCAGTTTCACAAAAAAAAGAAAGAAACATGCGTATGAAAGATCACGTTACAATTTAAAGAATAAAATTACGGTTATTACGGTTGAAATGCGTATGAAAGACGCGGACTTTCATTACAATTTAAAGAAGAAACTTACGTTTATTACGGTAAATATGCGTACGAAAGACCGCGTTACAATTTAAAGAGTAAACTTACGGTTATTACGGTCAAAATGCATCCGAAAGACCGCGTTACAATTTAAAGAGTAAACTTACGGTATTACGGTTATTGTCAAAACAACACAATAAGAGCCATAAATATATCATTCTTTACCGTACGTAAATTATTTTGATCAGAAATTTGAACTTAATCACAGGGTTATTCTTCTCCATGAATATTATTTTTTTATATAATACTTTTTTTTCGATGACCGACTATTGTTGGAGTCTACAACGAGACTGTCTAGGTGCAAATCACTCCAGAAAATCACTGGAGAGAAGTTTCGCATTTGTTGAATGATTTTTTTTCCATGAAAATAGTCATGTGCAATAACGTTTTGTATGGAATTTTATTATTGCCATGTAGAAATCGTCATTGTTTTTTATTAAAAATATGAAATAAATACATGTTTATATCAATTACCTTGTTCACAGTACTATGAGTCATACATCTTCCAGAAGTGAAAATGACCGTAACTACCAATTCGGGTACGCGCAGTTAATTTGGTGAAACCATGACAATTTCTGTTCGATTCAGTTGAAACTTCGACACGTTAAAGGTATGGCATATGGCTATAAAGTGCGGTGAATTTCATTGAAATCAGACTTAAATTTTTCCTGTAACAGCACTTTGAATTTTTTAAATTTGTGAATTTTAGCTAAAAATCCAATTTTTTTCGTTAAAAACGTGATTTTTGAAAGAATTATCATCATAAATGTGTACAATATGTAGTTTTTCTGTTTCATTGGGACCTATAGCTATTATATAAATGATCAGTGGTTGGTGTTTTTGAGAAAAAATAAAAATACAAGTTTTCAAATTGTTGCATCTTGTGAAAAATGGGTTTTTTGCGTTATCTCGTAAGCAAGAGCTGATTGAGCAAAATGATAATCATTTTTTGGATTTAGCGGACCCAAATTACCCTAGAAAAGTTACCATCTACCCTGCAGCAAACAGAAAATTTTTTTTGTAGACCAGTGTAATTGGTCTTTGGCTCGCCAAAGTGAGAAAATCATATCTAAACGAGATCAATGCCCTCGATCGGGATAATGGTCGTTGGTTTATCAGCACGAGGTAGAGAAAGGTCGAAGTTTTTCGTAGAATGCAGCTTTTCTTTTTTTGCTTCCTCCCTTTACGTCCAATCCATGGTGGTGCATGTAACTCATATTGCACAAATGATAACTGGAAAGTGTCTCACCGACACGAAATTGAATCAGAAATTTGATCGATGACACTGGACGAATTGGGTACTTAGAATTGAGAATCAATTTGTGCATACTCAACCTTATTCTTGACCTTGTGCTATGCCATGCTCTGCACTATGCTCTCCACGCAATGATGTGCTGTCATACCAATGAGATTAGCCTCTCCCATGCTCCTTTCTTCTATCTTTTATGTATCCTCTTCCTATCACATTTCCGTATCAGTTTACTAAGTTTTCAATTCGTTTTCCATGATTCAGGTGTATGTCAAGAATAGATTCAGCATCGGATTATTTATTTACTATAATTTATTATTGAGAATAGGATAATAAGATTATGTGGAGCACCTGGATCATGCTGATTATTCTTCTGCCTTTCTTTCTTCTCTCGCGTATACCACTTCCTCGTATGTAAAAAAATATAAACCTAAACGAGCCGACACCATTATGATGAAAAATAATATATTCTGATTTATTCTGGGATCACGATCAGCTCCTTTCCTGTCATTGAGCTTTGAGGAGAACATTTACTTTTGAAGGTAAGGGACTGACGTACTCGCCACTTGTTTATGTGTTTTTCGGTGTTACATACAGATCCACACACGAGTGTTTTACTTGACTGCGTCCGAGTGTTGGTACCGGATTAATTACTGATGAGTCATTCTTCGAGAATTTTTACACTTCCATGATGTTCAAAGCCAACGGAAACCAACACTCGGAACCTTCCTCCATTTTTCTTCTTCTGGTATGATGGCACCTCACGCTCTTCCCAATTTCCTCAAGAGTTCCCACCGCAATGTCTGCTGATATTCCATTATACACAATTGGATGGAAGATCAGTCGGATCAGTAAATAGATGAATGATGATAATTGTTGATAAGTTGATAAGTAATTGATAAGTTAATAAACAATTAATAAGTTGACAAGTAATTGATAAGTTGACAAGTAATTAATAAGTTGACAAGTAATTAATAAGTTGACAAGTAATTAATAAGTTGACAAGTAATTGATAAGTTGACAAGTAAAGTTGATGATCAATAGTATCTGCAGACATGATTCCTTTTGCAGTGAGAACTAAAACCCATTCACCATTCCTGCTAGCTATAAAATATATTTTACTGCCTTCGCTCGCACACCTCTTCTCAAACAATAGCAACCATCTCGCGAAGTTATTATTTTTGCCCACTTTTCAAGAAAAATTAGCGTCAGAATTCTGGTCAATTGTAATCTCTAGTTCGAAATTTCTGAAAATTGATCAGGAAAGTAAATTAGCTGCACAGAAAAGTAGAGCTCTAGTAACACACCGGATCACTTAAGACTAAAAAGTAGGAAAGCAGAACAGCAGAGTGGGCAATAGAGTCCTATTTCCTCATGATGTATCGTCTCAAAGATCTTGATAGATTCTTGTTGATGAAATGAAGATCTGAGACTAGCAGACTGAGTGAAAGTGACGAGATTGGCCACACTAATCTGGAGCTAGTGTTAAATCTGAGCTTGTAACCCTTAGGGATGGATGCCGGTGGTCCGGGTCAGGGTGGTGCGGTGGGTGCTGGTCAGGTGAGCACCAGCGGTAGCGGAACCGCAGGTGTTCAGGGTGAGGATCTCTACACACTGGAGGCAGAAATTACAGAACTCCAGAGAGAGAATGCACGTGTCGAGTCCCAGGTTTTGCGCCTGCGCTCTGATATTACCGCTATGGAGAATCAACTGAAGCAGGGTGACAAGGTGAGTTGCTCAGTCGATAAAAGACCATCTGCTGGTTATAGAAATATTCAAATTGCCGGTAGTCAATCCATATTCCCCTTCAAAAAAGGAAATATCGATTGAGCGATTACCCTGCGAGAAACTAATTGATTTTTAACAAATTGTATGTTTCCAGGAGTCCACGGCGATATCACAGCGCAATAATAATCTCACCGACTACTATCAATCTCTGCGAGAGAACATGATCACGCTGTTGGAACATGTTCGAATTCCAAATGGTCCGAGTGGAGCCCAGGAGAAGATGGGACATGAAAACTTTGACAGTTACCTCACGAAACTGCAGACCTTATGCACCACCGATGGTTACTGCGCAGATGATACTCAAAGGCCGATTTACGAAACTGTCAAGACTGCGCTTCAAGACTTTACGGTACTACCGACGCCTATCTGAGACCATCCTTAGAGCTTATCAAAAAACTATCCGAATACAGATCGGTTTCTCGATCAGCAAGAATCTGTGAATTGTTATTTGAAAATTTATGCCGAATGTAGAAATTAAGTTTAGGAGGAATCTGCAATCTATGTACCCACTGCGAGTCAGGAAGGATATTTCAATTTCAAAGTCTGGCTCAGATTTTGAATTTCAAGCGCTTTAAAATTTGGTCGGTATCCCAGATCAAAATTGAATTGAATGCAGAAGAATTAAATTCAAGAACTCTACGTTTTGAAAAAAAAGAACATTATAGTGGACGCGACTGGGTCTTTTCGACTGGTAAATGTAATTCATTAGCGAGATCTGCTAGATACGGACATTATCAGCAATCGAGGAAAAAAAAGGTTGATCGATGATGCATGTGATTGACATCAGCGATTTTTTCTTGTAAATATTTGATATAGTGCCACATAAGTATCGGCTATACGAAGTATTGTACATATGCTAGGAGAGATAAGGCATTTATATTATTCAAAATGTTATACGGTTAAGCAAAAAGTCATGTAAAAAAGATTTACCTTAGCTGTATATCAATCCTTGCTGCATTTACATTATTGTGTAATTATTACTGCTGCGGTTGCTCTTAAAACTATGCTTATCTTATCTCATCTACTATAGCAACCGCTTACTACCTATTGCTAGCGCTATCATAACTCTCACTATCGATACAACTCCTATTATCTTTAGTACTACAATTGTTCACTGTTACAGTTATTACTTTCCTATCATTACACCCCAAAAAGCACAAGTTGTTTCCTGAAACTTGTGTGGAGCTTGTGATGTATGGTTCGAAATCTTGCATTGCCATGCTCGAGCAAGCTTCCTAATAGTATGAAAATGCCCGCTTGTGTAGAAATGTTGGGAACGAAGATGTAGAGAAAATTTCCTGGCAAAAAATAATCTGGAAAGGTATTTTAAAATCATTCCCTGGGATTGTTCCAGGGTATTTATGGATAATGACAAAATTAAATATTTAAACATTCTGTGAAAGATTTTTATTTCTTTAAAAATATGTATAGGTAAATCCTTTCAGGTCTTCGTCTCGACAAGACACCTTGGATCTTGAGAAAATTATCCTGAAAAAGATACGCACAGATTAGGCGGTTAGAAGTTAGGTAAAATGTATCAAATTAATACAACACAAGGTACAATAATGGGAAAAATAATTATGGAAAAATGGTGGACAGTATCTACGATAATGATATTTATAAATTAAACTAAGGAAATTCAACGGATTTTTAAGATATTTTATGATTATTTAATTACAAACCTTTGACACGTTAAGAGATATCACGATTGCCACGTTAAGTGTTATGCGCCATGTTAAGCACAATGCGCATACCTTTTTGTCAACTGATCTTCTGGTTGTCTTCAAAAAGCAAAAAGGTTAGTGTCTCAAAGTAATCCTATAAAGAATCCGAAAAATCCGTTGGATTTTGTTTAATTAATAAATAATATTATCGTGGATACGGTCCTCGAATGATTCATAATTACTTTTCCAATAATTGTACCTTGTGTTGTATTAATTTGATAAATTTTACCTAACCTCTAACCGTCCAACGCGTATCTTTTTCAGGATGATTTGCTCAGGATCCTAGGTGTCTTTTCGAGGTGAATAAGGCCTGAAAGGATTTATCTATACATATTTTTAAAGAAATAAAAACCTTTCACGAAATATTTATATTTTTAATTTTGCCATTTTTATCCCCACAAATGTCCTGGAAGAATTCCAGGTAATGATTAATTTAAAATACCTTTCCAGACTATTTTTGAGGAATCTGCCACGAATATTTGCAGCAAATGTTTCCTGAGTCTACATCTTCTTCGTTCCCAACATTTCTACACAAGCGGACATTTTCTTACTGGCAGGAAGCTTGCCCAAGCATGGCAATATAAGATTTCGAACCTTGCATCGCAAGCTCTAGACAAGTTTCAGGATACAACTCGCGATATTTAGAACTGGTCTATAAAAAAAATTTTCTGTTTGCTGCAGGGTAGACAGTAACTTTTCTAGGGTAAATTGAGCAAAATAACTATCATTTTGCTCAGTCAGCTCTTGTTTACGAGATATCGCAAAAAAAACTGTTTTTCACGATATGCAAAAATTTGAAAACTTGTATTTTCATTTTTTCCTCAAAAACACGAACCATTGATCATTTATATAAGAGCTATAGGCCCCAATGAAACAGAAAAACTACATATCATACACATTTATGATGATAATTTTTTCAAGAATCATGTTTTTAACGAAAAAATTGGACATTCAGCCAAAATTCGCAAATTTACAAAATTCAAAATGCTGTTACAGGAACAATTCAAGTCCGATTTCAATTAATTTTACCGCACTTAATGGCCATATATAT